>JAIUJO010000407.1:100712-345712 GCA_023846275.1 Vanilla planifolia | reverse complement strand
TAATAAAATAACTAAACCAAAGCAAAATTTTTTAAGAAATGAGATAAAATTTGAGAGAAATGTTTGTTCTAATATACTAAAGAAAATGAGTATAGAATCCTTAATCATCAAATAAGGTCTAAATTAAAATATCTCGCAAAGCATGAAAAACACATAAATAATTATAATGAATTAATGGAATAAATAAGCACATATAATAATAAATTATTATTTTGTGCTTTAAAAAATCTATATTAATGCTAAAATGCAATAAACTACAACAATATAACATAACTAAATCAAAGTAATTTAAGTGTCACATAAGAGGTCTTTTAGAGTTATATAGTAATGTATCCAAATGAAAGTAAACAAATTTCAAAAAATAAAATAAATTGTATGATAAGGTATCATCTAAGATACTAAAGAGGTCAAGTGTAATATGCTCGTTCGTCAAGTCTAAAATGAGTCAAGGTGATTAATTAACACAGAAGAGAAGATTTATTATCTCAAGGGAACATAATAAAATCAAAAAATAAATTTGAAGAAATAAGATAAATTATAAGAGAAAGTTATATTCCAAGATTTTAAGAAGATTAAAGGTAACATCATTGATTGTCAAATCAAGATGGAATTGAAACATTTAGTAAAACATCTCAAAAACCTTAACAATAAAATATCACAAAAATATAAAAATGAATCTATAATTAGATAGAGCTTATCATGATGAGTCGAACAATATTTGTTTCAACTCGATCTGGCATCTTTTATAGTTGCTGCATATCTATTACCAAAGAAAATAAACAAAAATAATACATATTATAAATTTAGTATTTACAAAATTTTGTTCAAGATCCCACATGTTAAAAATAAGCACTATAATATAACTAAATCAAAGCAATTAAAATATCACAAGAGACAAGAATTAGAGTTATATAGCTATATAACCAATTAAAAAATAAAAAATTTGAATAAATGAGATAAATTATATAGAAAAATTGAATTTGTAGTTATTATAAGGTCAAGTCTAACATTTTTGGAAAAAAAATTAGATACAAAAAAAAAAACATTTTGTTAAGAATGTCAAAATCTTAAACAATAAAAAATTTAAAAAAATTTAGAAATGAATATCAAATTCCTTAGAGCTTATCAAGAAAGTTCAATAACACTTCTTTCATTTTGATTAAATAATGTTTTGAATTACAACAAACTAAAAAATTTAATCATGAGCTAAATTAAGGTAATTTTATATAATCAAATCAAAGCAATCTAAAACTAACACAATAAGAGATTTATAATTATGCTACAATATATCCATGTAAGAGCAAATAATCTGTAATGAGGTAAATTATGTTGAAAATTTGTATTCAAAGGTGTTGATGAGCTTGATTCTAGCATCATTGATCATCAAATGATATATAAATCAAAATGTCTCACAATAAATGTCAAAGCCTTTAAAAATAGAATTTTAAAAAAAATTAGTTTAATTAAATGAAGCTTCTTCTATGGAGTCGAACTAAGTTTGTTACATGTCGATCAAACCTCGTTTGGAATTATTATTAATTATTAATTAAAATAATCATAATAATAATTAATTATCATTTGTACTAGAAGTAAATATATGATAAAGGTGAACTGAGAAAAATTGAAGTAATGTAAAAAATGCAAGACAAAATCATGTAAATGTCTCACTAGAGGAGATTCAAACTAACATAATATTATAAACAAATAAAAAAAATTAGAGAAATAAGATAAATTATACAATAAACGTTCCTTCAAAGATACTAAGGATATTGAGTGTGACATTTTCATTTATCAAATAAGGTGTGAATCGAAGTATCACATAAAGTTTTCTGATACTATAAAAAATTTTAAAAATATGAAAATGAATAACTAATTAGTAAGAGCTTAACGAGACTCACTTAACAAAGTTTTTTTGTCGATCAAACCTTGTTTGGTAATTTAATGAATTAATAAAGTAAATAATTGCAGAAAGTAATAATATTTATTTTAATAATATGTTAATATATTTTAAAACTAAAATGAGATAATTTTAAGAAACATAACATAACAAATTAAAAATAATGTAATGGTCACAAAATATGTGAATTGAAGTTTCAAAATACTAAACCTAAATAAAAGCAAATATTTTGAAGAAGTGGGAGAAACTATATGTGAAAGTTGCACTCCAAGATATTAACAAGATCAAGCGTGGCATCCTCAATCATTAAATCTTGATTGAATCAAAATATAATGAAAAGCTTGCCAAATTTTGAGAAAAATTAAATATTAAAAATATGCAAATAAATATTCAATTAGAGAGTTTTTGTTAAGATGACTCTAGAGATGTTTGTTTTATCTTGATAAGAACTCATTTTAAATTATTTGAATTATCATAATAAATAAATAGAAACCTTAACAAATTATTTTTTTTACGTTATACTTAAAATAAAAAATAAAAGAGATGTTAAGGTCACATAATAGAAGATTTATAGTTATATAAAAATATAACCAAATCAAAATACAAAATTTAAAATTAATAAAAATAATATAAGAAAGTTGCTTTCTAAGATATTAATGAGTTAGATTAGGACATCTTTGATCATCAAACATTGAAGAAATCAAAATGACACAAAACCTACTAAAATCATAAAAACTAAATATCTAAATGTGAAAAATGAATATTAAATGGATAGAACTCTTCGAGAAGAGTCGAATGATGTTTGTTTTATCTCAATAAGATCTCACTTAGAATTATTACAAATTTTTAGGATATTATGAAGATAAATAAACATAAATAATTATAAATTACTACTTAAATATGAAGTGTAGATATATATATATATATATATATATATATATATATATATATATAATATATATATATATATATATTAAAGTTGAAATGAGATGAAATGAAGAAATTTTATACAAATAATTCAAAATGAAACTAAAGTCATAGATATAGTAATATTACTAAATCGAAGGCAAAAATTTTAACAATTGAGGTAAATTAAACAAGAAATATTGATTTGAAGATACTAATGAAATATAGTATGGTATATGCAATCATCAAATAAGATAAACATTAAAATCTCTGATAAATGTAATTTAAAAAAATAAATGTTTGAACTAATAAAAAAAATAAATATTTAATCACACAGAGGTTAACTAAATGAGCCTAACGACATTTTTTTAATATTAGGTAAATAAATAGAAAGTTGAATAGTGATAAATTGATCCAACATGTAATATAATCAAGTCAAAGTTATGTGAAGCTCAAATGAGATAAGAAATAGAGTTTCTTAGTAACATACCCAAATTATTGGAAAAACATTGAAGAAAAGCAGCTAAATTGTACAAAAATATTGCACACTAAGATACTAAAAAATTTGAGTGTAACATCCACGATCACCAAATAATGCATATATCAAAATATTTCATAAATTGCAAAAACATTTAATAGAGCTTGTCAACTTTATCACAACATTTATTTTATCTCGATTGAGCCTCATTTAAAATTTTTGAGCATTAAAATAAAATAAGGAAAGATAATAAGAAAATAATTTTTTAACATTAATATATATATTAAAGCAAAAATGTGAAAAAGTGAAGCAACATATTATAGCGAACTCAAACAAATGTAAACATCACACAAGAGAAGTAGTGGTAAATAGTAGAATAATATTACAAAATGAAAATTTAAAATAAATGAGACATTATTTTGGATGATTATGTTCCAAGATAATAAAGAGACTAAGCATAATAGACTAGACTAACAAAATATGTATGATTTGAAATTTCTTATACATATTATAAAAATGAATATTCACATGGATTGAGCTTTTCGAGGTAAGTCCAACGATGTCTATTTTATCTCCATCATAGCATGTTAAGAATTATTATGAATTATCAAAGTAAAAAAATCATAAATAATAATGAAGTTTTACTTAAATATTAATTAAATATATATTAAAGCAAGAATAGAAAAAATTGAAGTAACATAACGGAACTAAATTAATACAATGTAAGGATCACACAAGAGGAGATGTAAACTAACATAGAAATATGACAAAATTAAAGCAAAATTTTAAAAAAATAGAACAAATTATACAAAATTGTGGCTTTCCAAGATATCACAAAGATCGAGTGTAACATCATTTATCGTAAAATAAAATATAAATAAAAATGTCTCTAAGGGCTACAAAAATCATATAAATAAAATATTTTAAATATAGAAATGAATATATAATTGGATAAAATTCATTGAGCTAAGTGCACCGACATCTACTTCATCTCAACCATATCACATTTGGAATTACTACAAATTACAAGATTAAAAGGCTAGCAAAAAGTAATTAATTATTTTGTTAATATTAAATATATGTATAATAAACCTAATATGAGATAAATACATGTTGTATAATATAACTGAATGTTAGTAAAACAAATTTAGAAGAAATGAGATAATTGATATAAGAAAGTTGCATTCCAATGTAAATAAGAGTATGAGTGTGACATCCAAAGTTGCCAAATCATGTATGAATTACATTATCTCATAAATTTTGCCATACATCCCATCAGGATGACTGGAACATCATTCATTTTATCTTAGGGGACCCTTGATTGAAATCACTACAAATTACTAAAGCAAATAAGAAAAGTAAAAAAAAGTATTATTTCAATACTAAATAAAGGATAAAGGTAATAAGTTGAAGTAATGAATTATATCCAAAATTAAGTGATATAAATGTCACATGATAGGAGATTTAGATTTGCATAGTATCATGCTAAACAAATCAAAAAATTTAAAAATCTATGACAAATTATATGGGAAAATCATGTTGCAAAATGCTAAGGAGATCATGTCTAATATCCTTGACCATCAAATATGGTACAAATCAAATTGTGTTGTAAAGCATGCCAAAACCCATGTAAATAACATATTTAAAAATTTTTCAATGTATTTGATATAGATTGTGTAAATGAGACCAAAGACATTTGTTTTATCTCATTAGAACCTCACTTAAAATTGTCATAAATTATTAAAGTCAATAAGAAAAAATAATAACACAATTATTATTTCTATAGTAAGTATATGTTAAACTTGACATGAGTCAAATAGAAGAAATGTAATACAAGAAAATTAATGTGTTCAAAATGACACAATATTAGATTTATAGTACCAAAATAATATAATCAAACAACATTTTGAAAAAATAAGATAAACTATGAGGAAATGGTGCATTTGCATGAAACAATGGTTCTTGAGTGAGACATTTAATTGACAAATCAGTTACCCAACAAAATTTCTCAAATTAACTTCCAAAATCATAAGAATAAAATATTTTAAAATAAATATAACAATGAATATTTCATTGCATAGAGATCATCAAGATGTGCTTAACAATGGTTTTTTTGATCAAACCACATTTGAAAATTTTATAAATTGCCAAAGATAATAAGCTTAAATGACAATAGATTATTATTTTAATATTAAGTAAATATATGTTAAAGTGTAAATGAGATAAATTGATATATTATAATATAAAAAATTAAAAAATGATGCAAGTGTCACAAGATAAAAGAATTAGAGCTTCATAATGATATAACAAAATGGAAGAGAAACATTTGAAAAAGTGAGTTAAATTATATGAGAAATTTGTAAAGCAAAGTATTAAGCGCATAGAGTGGGACATCCTCAATCATAAAATAAGATAAAATTAACATGTCTTATAAATTATAATAAAAAACTAGAAAATAGGACATTTAAGATCTAAAAAAAGTATATTTTAGTTAAATATAACTCATGGAGGCAAGTCATACAATATGTGTTCTATCTTCTTCGAAACTCATTTGAAATAATATGAATTAATAAATTAAATAATAATAAATAATAATAATTTATTATTTTCATTTTAAATAACTATATATTAAACTTAATAAGTGATAAATTGAAGCAATATAGCATAACCAAATTAGAACAATGTAAAGGTCACATAAGAGTAAACTTAGAGTTAGAAATTAATATAACTAAATAAAAGAAAAAAATTTTTTAAAAAATGTGTTAAATTGTATGGCAAAGGTGCACTCAAATAATCTAAGGAGATCAAGCATAACACCTCTATCATCAAATCTAGTATGAATCAAAATATCTTGCATAAAATGCCAAAATGCTATAAAATAACATATTTCAATTTGTAGAAATGAATACTTTATTAGATAGGGATCATCAAACTCCAATGTGATTTTCTTTTTATTAATTTGATCTAGCTATGAATTATTAAGAATTATTTGAGTTAACAAGTGTACGTAGTAATAAATTATTACTTTAATAATAAGTAAACATATGTTAAAGACAAAACGAGACAAATTGAAGGAGTAAAATATAGCAGAATTAAAGTGATGTAAAGGACACATGAGAGATGATTTAGAGTTATATAATAATATAACGAAATTGGAACAAATATTTTGAGAAAAAAACTTCATTTTAAATATAACCATATTAGAGGCAAAACTTTTAATAAAGTAGATATTTTACGAGAAATTTATGTTCCATGATATTAAAGAAATTGAGTGTAACATCTTTCATCATCAAACATGTTACAATTTGAAGTGACTCACTAAACATGAAAGTATGAGAGAATAAAATACTTAAAATATAAAAATTAATATTTAATTTGATGGAATTTATTGAGATAAATCTAATTATGTTTGTTTCATCTAGATCAGCGCATGTTTTCAATAACTACTATGAAGTAAATAAGTAAATGTAACAATAAAATTACTTTTTAATATTAAGAAAACATAAATGAAAGTTTAAAATTAAATTAATGAAAGCAATGTAATGTTAACAAGTCAAACAAATGTAAAAAATTTGAAGAAATAAGATAATTTGAATAAGAAAGCTATATTCCATGATACAAAGGAGATCATTTGTAATATCCTCCATAGTTAAATATGGATTGAATAAAAATGTCTCATAAATCACATAAAATAAATTAACAAAGAAAACATAGAAATTAGATAAATTATATAGAATAATACATTTCAAGTTACCAAGAAGATTAAGCGTAATATTATTGATCACAAAATCCTTTGCAAATCAAAATATCTCGTAAAGTGATCCAATATCTAGAAATTAAAAAAATTTTAAAATAGGAAAAGAATGGTTGATATTAAAAAATTATCAAAATGAGTCCAATGATATTAGTCTCATGTTATCTGATCATTGGTTCAGGTAAAATTAAAAACTCATCCTAAATAATGCCAAATCCATAAAAAATAAATATTCAAAAATATAAAAATGAATATTTCATTGGATAATGATGCAAAGGTCAACTTAGATGAGATCTATAGACACATACAAATATGACAAATTCAAAGTGTAAATATAGAAGAAATTAGAAAAAGTTTAGATGAAAGGTGAGTTCTAAGATGCTAAAAAGATCGAATGTAACATGCTCAATTGTCAAATCAATGAAGAATCAAAATATATGCTAAAGTATTCTAAATAACTAGAACATTAAATATTTAATTGGATAGAAATTTTGGAGTTGAGTCAAATGAAATTCATTTCATCTTGATTTGACCACTTTTAGAATTATAATGAATTAACAAAATAAATTAAAAAATTGTAATAAGCTCTTTTTTAAAACTTGTAGTGAACATGTAAATTCAAATAATGCATCTTTACCAAATCAAAGTGATGTTAAGGTCACATGGAAGGTGATTTAGAGCTATATAGTAATATAACAAAGTTGAAATGAAATATTTGAGAAAGTAAGAAAAATTGCAAAAGAAACTTGCATTCATAGATACTAAGGAAAATAATAATAAATAATAATTAATTACTTTTTAAATATTTAGTAAACATATATTAAATTTTAAATAAGATAAATTGAAGCATTATTATATAAGAAATTCAAGTCAATATATTAATCACGTTAGAGGAAATCTAGAGTTATAGTAACATAATGAAATTAGAGCAAAACCATTGATGGAATGGGATAAATTCTATGAAAATACTACATCCCAAGGTACTAAAGAATTTGATTGTAATATTATGCATCACAGAATAAGGTACGAATCAAAGGTCTAACAAATGGTACTAAAATCCTACATAATTAGATATTGAAATATTAAAATAATTATTTAATTACAAAGGGATTGTCAAGACTTATTAAATAATGTTAGTTTAGTTTTGGTTAGAGTTTTATTAAAATCACTGAAACTTACTAAAGTAAATATGTATAAATAACAATAAATTATTATGTTAATATTATGTAAATATACATTAAAGTAAAAGTGAGATGAATTAAAGGAATAAAATATATCAAAAAAATGATATGCAAAGGTCACATGAGCAGAATTTGAAGTAATAGTAATATAAATTATATAAAAAAGTTGCATTCTAATACAATACAAGTATCAAGTGTAACTTCCTTCATTTTTTATTCTTATCAAAAAATGATTTTAAAAAATTAAAAAATCCTTCCAAAGAAAATATTTAAAAACATAAAAAGTAAAGCTTTAATTACATGCTCATTAAGGTGAATTTAAAAATATTTTCCTAGTCTCAATCAAAACCCAATTAGAATTACTTGGATCATGAATGTAGAAAGGAATAAATAATATCAATGTAATATTTAGTAATATTTATTAAAAATAACATCACATAAATTGATGAAATATAATATAACTAATTCAAAGTGATGTCAAGTGTCAAAAGAGGAGATTTGTTATCAAATAGTAATCTACCTAAATCTAATTGAAAAACTAAATGAAAATGAGATATAATGTGAATGTAAGTTGCAATCCAAGATACTAATTAGATCAAGGGTAGCATCATCGATCATCAAATAAAGTACAAATTAAAATTTCTCATAAAATATGTCAAAAACTTAGAACTTAAAAAAATTATAAAAATAATATTTAATAAGATAGTACTCATTGAGATTAGTCTAATGGCTTTTGTTTCAAAAGAATAAATAATATTAATTTAATACTTCAATATTAAATTAATATATATTAAAGCTGAATTAAATTAAAATGAAAATACGTAACAATTAAATCAATGTGATGTAAATATCCCTTCACATGTGATTTAAATTTATATAGTATTATAATCAAATCCTTACAAAAGTTTTGAAAAAATAAAATATTTGAAAATATAAAAAAATGCCTTTATAACCATGCAAAGAACTTAGAAAATAAAATATTTGAAAATAAAAAAATCAATATTTCAATGGATAGAGTCTTCGATGATCAATCTAACAAAGTTTGTTTCGTATTGATAAGACATCATTTGGATTTACTGCAAATTAAAAAATAAAATAGGCATAAATTGTAATTAATTATTATTTAAAAAATAAACATAAATTAAAATTGAAATGAAATAACTTAAAGTAATATAACATGACAAAATCAAAGTGAAGTAAAGGTCATAGATTAGCAAATTTAGGGTTACATATTAATATAACATAATCAAAGCAAAATCTTTAAAGAAGTGAGATAAATTAATTGGATAAGTTGCATTTCAAGATTTGAAAGAGATCATCTTTAACATCCTCTATTTTAAAATTAATAAAAATTAATATACATTATAAAAAATTGCAAAAACAATTAAAAATTATTTAAAAGTTTAAAATAAATTTTTAAATGCGTAAAGCTCCTTAAGATGTGTCCAATAATGTTTGTTTGATCTTGATTAACCTACTTTGTAATTATAATGAATACTAAAATAAATATAAATAAATAAAAATAAATAAAAATAAATAAAAATAAATTATTTTTTTATTTAAATAAACACAATGGATGAAATGAGATAAATTAAAGAAATATAATATAACCAAATAAAAGAGATATAAGGATCACATGAGAGAATAATTAGAGTTTCATAGTAATATAACCAAACCAAAGCAAAATATTTAAAGAAATTATATAAATTGTATAATAAAGTTTCATTCTATGACACTAATGAGATTGAGTGTGACCTCCATGACCCTTAAAAATTGTATAAATAAAAATATCTCATCAAGCATGCTAAAATCCTTAAAAATAAAATATTTAGAAATATAAAAATAAATTTTTTATTTGATAGAGCTCATCAAGATGTGTTAAACAATAATTGTTTATCTCTATCAGTCCTTATTATGCATTACTTTTAATTACAAAAAATAATAATTATAAATAAAAAATATTGATTTATTATATTTAAAAACTATTTTAATATTAAGATATATATATATACATACATACATATACATATGAAAGATAAAAAAACAAATTGAATAAATGTAAGTACCAAAATGGTAGATATGTAAAGTTCACCTAATAAGAGATTTAGAGTTACATCGTAATATTGCTTTTTCAAAGAGAAATGTTTAAAGAAATGAGATATATTGCTTAGGAAAGCTAACTTCCAAGGTTGTAAAGATATGTTTGAGGATGTTTATTTCATCTTGGTTGAGCCACAGTTCTGATTATCTCAAACTACAAGGTTATAAGAATAATAATTATCAATTTTTATTTTGATATTAAGTAAATATATATTAAAGTAAAAATAAGGCAAATTAAAGAATTGTAATTTGACTAGTTCAAACACATGTAAGACTTAGATGTGTTGTGATATAGAGCTACATTATTATACAAAACCAAGACTAAAATTTTGATAAATTGAAATACATTATTTAGGATAGTTACATTCTAAGATGGTAAAGGTAATGAGTGTGGGATCATTGATTATCAAATCAATTATGAATGAAAAATGCACTTAAAATGTGCCAAACACATAAAAAATAAAACATTTTAAAAAAGATATTTAAAGGACTATTTAAGTATATTGAGCTGATTAAAATCATTATTGCATCTAATTTTTCTAAGTGTTAATTACAAAACTAAATATATAAGAAAATAATAAATTACTTTTTAAATATTATGAAGATATAACTTAAAGCTAAAGCGAGGTAAATTGAAGCACATTATAGGACCAAATCAAATCAAATTTAAGGAAAGTGGTTAAGACAATTAGAGTTTCATATTAATGTAGCCAAATTAAAGTGAGATATTTGAAGAAATATGTTAATTTAAATGGAAAATTTGCATTCCAAAATATTGAAGAGATTGAGTGTAACATCCTTGATCATCAAATTAGATATGATTTAAAATTTCTCTAGAGCATGCCAAAACAATATAAAAATATTTAAAATATTAAAAATAAATATACTACATTGGATAGAGCATGTCGAGATGAGTTCAATGATATTTGTTTCTCTCGATTGAAGCTTGTTAGGAGTTATTTTGAATTACCAAAGTTCATAAGAAAAAATAATAATAAATTATTTTTTTTAAAAAAAATAAATACATATTAATTTTGAAATGACATAAATTCAATCAATACAATTTAACATAATCAAAATAAACTAAAGGTAACATGAAAGTAAAAGTAGACTTTTGTAATAAATAAGCATAACCAATAGTAAATTATTATTTTAATATTAAATAAATTTATATTGAAGTTGAAATAAGTTGAATTAAAGTAATATAATTAACCAAATTATAGACATGTAATGATTATACAGAAGGGTAATTTGAGTTACATAGTAATATTGCTAAATCATACAAAAAAAAGTTTAATAAAAAAGAGAAGTTTTTTGAGAAAGTTGCATTAAAAGAAAATAAGGAGATAGAGTGTAACATCCTGAATCTTTAAATGTTACACTAATTTAAGTTTTTATTAAATAAGGTCAAATCTATAAAAAAATAAAAAGTTTTAAAATATCAAAAATCACTAATTGATTTTGGTTAGATCGCATTTGAAGTAAGTGTGGACTTAAATAGCTTATAAGAATAAAAAAAGAAAATATTATTTTAATGTTAATTAAATAAATATTAAATCTTACAGGAGAAATATTGAAGCAACTTAATACAAATAAATCGAAGTAATCTAATGGTCAAAAGAGAAAAGTATTAGAATTTCATAAACATATAACAAAAAAGAGGAAAAACTTTAAATAATTAAGATAAATTTAATGGGAATGATTTAAAGCAATATAGTAATCCGACTATATCAAAAAATAATTTGAAGAAATAAAAAAGATTAAGTTACAATCTACGATATTGAGGAGATGAAATATCCCATTTTTTATCATTAAATTTAACTAGAAAACCAAATCTTGTTAAAAAACAAGCTAAAAAAAAATTAAATCATTTATAAGTGTTATAGTTAATATTTAATTAGATAGAGCTCGTTAAAATGAATCTAATGATATTTGTTTCCCCTCAATCAGATAAAATTTGTAATTATTATAGAATACATAGATTTTTTAGAATAATTTATAATTCATGCTTATGTTAATATTAAATTAATATTATCCAAACTAAAGTTTAATAAATTAAAGCAAAGATAATATTGCCAAATCAAATCATTTTACTTGACGAGGTAGAGGACATTTAGAGTTACATAATAAAATAAAACAAAACAAGAAATTTATGGAAATGAAACAAATCATAAGAGAAATCTAAAATCAAAAAGGCTAAAGAAGATCAAGTGCATTTTCCTCGATCATTATATTATACATGAAATGAAATGACTAATAAGCGTGTAAGGATTGTAAAACAGAAGATATTTAAAGTTACAAAAAATAAATATTTATTGTATAAAGCTCATGAATTTTAATGTAGCAATGGATTTTCATCTAAAGTGAACCTCAGTTGACATTTCTGTTAAATATTGAAATATATATGCATAAATAAATTAATACTTTAATATTTAAGCCTCATTATAATGAATTAATAAAAATCCAATTACATTTATTTCGTCTCAATTACAAAATTGTTACAAATTACAAAAAACTAAGTAAACATAAATAATAACGAAGTATTTTTTTTATGTTAAACAAATATATCTTGAAGGTGAAATGAGATAAATTTAAACAAAAGAGTATAACAAAATAAAAGCATTGCATATGTTACTTGAGTATTGATTTTATGTTACAAAGTAATATATCCAAATCAATGCCAAAAATTTAGAAAAATGTGTATTATAAAGTTACATTCCATGATAATAAAGAGATCAAGTGTAATATCCTTCCACATTAAAAAAGGTCTTAGTCAAAATTTTTCATAAAGCATAAAAAAGCCATTGAAGAAAGAATATTTAAAAATACAAAAATAAATACCTTGTTACATAAGGTTTATCGAGATGACTCCAGGTCTGTTGTTGTCTCGATCAAACATCTTTTAGAATTATTACAAATTATCAAACTAAATAGGCATAAATAATAATAAATATTTTTTAATACTTAGTAAATATATGATAAAGTAAAAATTAAATTAAAAGAAGTAATGTAAAATACTTTAATCAAAATAATGTAATGCTTGCACAAGAGGAGATTTAGAGTTTCATTTTGATATAACATAATCAAAGTGAAAATCTTGAAGAAACGATCTAAATTGTGCGAGATAAATGCATTCCAAGATACAAAGGTGATCGAGTATAGCATTCTCGATTGTGAAATTAGTTTCAAATAAAAATTGCTCTTAAGGTATCCTAAAACTCCATAAAAAAATATTTAAAGATATAAAAAATAACTATGCAATTGTTTAGTGCTCATCGAGACCAGTCCATTAACATTTGTCATGTCTCTATCATGCATTGTATCAAATTACTATGAATTGCTAAAGCTATAAGAATAAAAAATAATAATTTTTTTTAATATTAACTGAATGCCTGCTAAAGTTGAAATGAGATAAATAGAATGAATGTATTATTCTGAAGCAAAAAAAAAATGAAATGGCCATATGAAACGCGATTTTGTGTTACAATATAATATAACAAAATCAAAGCTATAAATTTTAAGAAATGCGAAACACTTTATGGGAAAATTGTGTTTTAAGATACCGATGAGATCGAGTATAACATCCTTGTTTGTCATATCTGGTGCAAATCAAAATAATATATAAATTGTGCCAAAACCCTAAAAAATAAAATATTTAAAAATATAAATACATATATTTCATCTGATATAACTTTTCGAGATGTGTTCGATAACATTTGTTTGTCCTAGATTTGGCCCACTAAAAATTAATATGAATTACAAACATAAATAAGCATAAATAATTTTAAATTATTATTCTAAAAATTAAAAAATATATATTCAAGCTGATAAGAGATAAATTTAAAAAATATAATTTATTAAATTAAAGCAATATATTTTTTCTATGAGTTTAGCATCATTTATAAAAAATTTTGAAAAGATTATTTAATTTTAATTTTTTCTTATTTATACTTGGGTAATGTGTAGAATTTTGAAAATAGGTCTAACAAAAAAATGTCTTTAGTTGCATTTTAGATGAGCACATCAAATTAAAAATTCAATTTATTTTTTAAATATTTAATTTTCTATGATTTTTGTACAATCTTTTAGCTATTTTTATTATTTCATTTTTGATGATAAGGATACTACACTATAACTTTTTATTATTATAGAATTAAACTTTCGAGTCATATTTATCTTCTTCCAATGTTTTACTCTGATTTGGTTATGTTATTGTGAAACTATAATTCTCCTCTCAAGTGATATTTACATTATTTTTATTTAGTATTTTCATTATTTTTCCTTTTGGTTTGGTTAGGTCAACAAGAAGCAAATTTATTGAATGTGTGTCAAAGTGGCTCTATCAAATAAAATATTTTATTTTATATTATTAAATATTTTATTTTCTTGATTTTTGCCATTCTTTATAGGGCATCTCAATTCATTATTAATATGATGATTTTAGATATTGAACTAAATCTTAATACTATCATGAAATTCAACTTTCTAGTAGAATTTATCTAATTGTTTTAAAATTTCACTTTTATTTAAATATAATACTATAAAATTTGAATTGCTTTCTCTAGTATCCTTTAGTTCGCTTTAATTTTTTATTTTTTATTGTTTCAATTTATCTCACTTCATCATTAAAATATTTTGACATAATATTAAGATAATATCTTATTACTATTTTTATTTACTTTGTTTTGTAATTAAAAGTAATTTAAAAATAAGATTAATTAAAATTAATGCAATATTTTTGGGCAACTCTAACTCCCTCTATCTAATTAAATATTTATTTTTCCACTTTTAAATTTTTTATTTTTAAAAGTTTTACAATGTTTTACAAACATTTCAAATTACACCACATTAGATGATTGAGGATGGTACACTTGATCGCTTTGCAACATGGAAAGAAACTTTCCCACTTCTTTATCTCGTTTCTTAAATTTTTTTTGTGTTCATTATTTTATATCTCGAAATCTCCTCTTCTATGATATTTACATCACTTTTATTTTAATATGTTCATTATTAACAATTTTTTGTTTTTTTGCAATTCATAGTAATCCTGAAGGAAGACCAATCAAGGAAAAACAAATGTCATTTAGGTAATCTTAGCAAACTCTTTCTAATTAAATGTCAATTTTTTATAGTCTTTAGTATTTTATTTTTTAGGTATTTATCATGTTTAATGAGGCTTTTCATTTTTACATATTTTGATGATCGACAATATTACACTTGATATCTTTAGTATCATAGTACCTTGTTGTATTCTTTTTTATATTGAAATAATAACATATTATCATTTATTATTGTTCAATTTAACAATTTTTTGTAATTATAGTCAAGGTTTCATTAAGGCCAAAAAATAGTTTTTGGACTTGTCTCATTAAATTATATCCAACTAAATATTCATGCTTTCTAAGATATTTCATTTTACAAACTTTTGGCTCATTTTACAAGTCAATTTGTATCTAATTTGATTATTAAGGATGTCATACGTTATCTTCGTAATACCTTTGAGTCCAAATTTTCTTATAATTTATATCATGAATATGAAAGTTTCACATTGATTTAATTATAGTACTTATAAAATATATTTCTAACATTGTGTAGCCTTCACATCGTTTTGATTTGTTCATATAACATTACCTTGATTTACCACATTTCAACTTTGTTATATTTTTATTAGATCTTAAAAGAATTATATTTTATTATTTTTTCCTTATTTAATTGGGAAATCTATAAAAATTCCAACCGATGTCTGATCGAGATAAAACAATTGTCATTTAACACATCTTAACAGGCCAATTAAATTTTCATTTTGATATCTTTGAATATTTTATTTTCTAATGTTTTACCACACTTTATGAGAATTGTTTTATTCACACCAAATTTAATGAATGAAGATGTCACATACCATGTACTTAGTGTCTTGAAATGCAATGTTTCAATACAATTTATCTAATGTTTTCTAAGTTTTTGCATTGATTTTATTCTTTTACTACAAAAGTCAATTTTTTTATTGTAACATTGTTGTTTTTATTTAATTAGATTATATTGCTTTAATTTATTTCTTTTAACAATTATTGTATAATTACTTAATATGAAAATAATATGTTTTAATTATTTATGCTTATTTTATCTAGTAATTTATAGTAATTCCTAAAAAGGATTGATTGAGATGAAATAAAATTTGTTGGACTCTTCTTGATGAGCTGTATCTATTTAAATTTTTATTTCTATCTTTTTAAATATTTCACTTTCAAGAGTTTTGGCATATTTTATAAGATATGTTGATTCTTCCATATTTTAATGATCTTGGATGCTTCATCTGATCTTCTTTGCATCCTATAATGTGACTTGCTTATAGAATTTTCATTTTTTCAAGTTTTTTCTTTGATTTTTTTTGCATTACAGTGTAATTCTAAATCTCTTCTTGTGTGACCTTAACATCACCTTGATTTGTTTAAATTATATTGGATCAATATATATACCATTTTTCTTTTTATTAATTATTAATTTAATACTGATTTAATAATTACTAATATTTATTCTTATTTGTTGTTGTAACCTATGATAATTCTAAATGAGGTCTAATCAAGCTGAAAGTAATATTTTGGATGCATCTAGATAAGCTATATCAAATTAAATATTTACTTATTATATCTTTTAAAATTTTATTTTTTATGACTTTGGCAAGCCTTAAGAGATATTTTCATTTATAGATGATATAAAGATCATGGAAGTTTTTTCTATTAAATAATTATTTTTTTAATTTACCACATTTTAGTTTTGATATATATTTACTTAACATTAAAATGATAATTCATTAAAATTTATGTCTATTTAAGTTCGTAATTCATAGTAATTTCCAAACGAAGCATAATTGAGATGTAACAAATATTGTTGGACTCAACTTCATGACTTCTACCCAATTAATTATTCATTTTTTATTTCTATATATTTAACTTTTTCAACTTTACTTGTTTTTTTGGCATTTTATTTTCTAACTATTTTTAGCAATTGAGGATATTATACTTGATTTCTTTATGTCTTGGAATACAACATTTTTGAGCAATTTATCTCATTTTGTAAAATGTCTCATTGTGTAACACTCAATATCCTCTCTTATGACTAGTACATCACTCTAAATTTGTTATATAAAGTTTCTTTAATTTATCTCATTTCAAATTTAATATAAATTTATTATTATAAAAGTAGAATTTTATTATTAATTATTCTTATTTTTTTTGTATGTGATAGCAATTCCAAATGAGGACCAATGAAGTGGAAATAGACTTAATTGGTCTCGTCTTATGAAAATCTATCAACTAAATATTATGTTTTATATTTGTAAAGATTGTGGTGCACTTTATAAGGAATTTCAATTAGTATCTTGTTTCATAATTGAATTTATTACATTTGATGACCATATTTTATTGGAATAAAACATTCACATAAAATTTAACTAGTTTTTATAAGTTTTTTCTTTGAATTAGTCTTATACTATTAAACTCAAATTTTGCTACTGTGTCACTTTTACATTGTTTTGAATTGGATATATTACATCTTTTCAAATCACAAAATTTCAACTTTATTGTAGGTTAATTGAATATTTAAATAATATTTTATAAATATTAATGCTTATTTAAATAAGATATACTATTAATTATACGTGAGGTCTAATCAAGAAAAAATAAATATTGCTGAACTAAACTTGATTAGTTTTTTTCTTTTAAAAATTAAATTTTAATATTTTTAATTCTTTTTTCTTATTTTTGTTGCAATTTGTAATAATCCCTGATAAGCCCAATCTAGACTAAGTAAACATCATTGGAGTCATCTGAGCGACCTCTACCCAATTAAATATTTATTTATTCAAACACTTTATTTTCTAAGGTTTTTTCATGTCATATGACACATTTGATTCGTACATGATTTGATGGTCGAGGGTGTTACATTTGTCCTTATAGGTATACTTGAATGTAACTTTTTCGGAGAAGTTGCCTCATTTCTTCTAAGTTTTTAGCTT
Source organism: Vanilla planifolia (assembly GCA_023846275.1). NCBI lineage: Eukaryota > Viridiplantae > Streptophyta > Magnoliopsida > Asparagales > Orchidaceae > Vanilla > Vanilla planifolia. Next base: position 327,382 of record JAIUJO010000407.1, on the reverse strand, counting down.
TGATTTTGTTGCATTAAAATGTAACTCTAAATCTTTGATGTGACATTTGTGTCAATTTACTATCACCATATTATATTGATTTAATTTATCTCATTTTAGCATTAATATATATTTACTTACTATTAAAAAAATAGTTTATTATTATTTGTGCTTATTTTCATTGTTAATTCATAAAATTTGAAATATTACAAAATATAAATGAAGCAAACATTCTTGAAAATATTTTGACAAGCTCTATAAAATAAAATAAATCTTTTTGTATGTTTAAATATTTTTTTATAAGGTTTTTGTTTGCTTTCCTAGACTTTTTATTTTTACGAAAATTGAAAATAATGGAAGTTACATTTGATCTTCTTAGTAGCTTGTGGTTTAATTTTCATATAAAACATTTGTCATTTCTTCGAATTTTTTCTTTCATTTTGTTATATAATAATAAAAATTGAGTTCTCTTGTGTCACATTAACATTCTTTTGATTAGGTTATACACATTGCATCAATTTATCTTATTTTAGCTTTAATGTATTTAATTAAAATTAAAATAATAATTTATTTTATTTATTCTTATTTTATTTTGTAACTTATAGTAACGTTGAACAAAGTTTTATAAATAGATGTAAAACTTCATTCGACTAATCTCAATGGACATTGTCTATTTTAATATTTATTTTTATTATTTTTATAAAATATTTTTTTTCTACTATTTTTGCACTCTTTATTTGACATTTAGAGTTGTATCCTTTTTGACGTTCCAAGAAGTCACGCATGAACTAATTTTTACCCTACAATGAAACTTTCCCAAACAATTCTTCTTAATCCTCACTATGTTTCACTTAATTTTTATTTTATTATTTTGAAACAATAAATCTTCTTTCAAGCCACCTATACATACCTTTTAATTAGTTATATTATATTACTTTAATTCATCCTATTTTAGCAAAAACTTAAATTAACTTAATATTAAAATTGTAATTTATTATTATTATATTTATTTAGTTAAGTATTTTATATTATTTATAGATGTGTTTTGAATTAAGGAAAACAAATGATGTTACACTCATTTTAATGAGATCTACATAACTAAATATATATTTTAATATTTTTAAATATTTTAGTTTCAAATAGACATTTTTTGTCTTATAGGACTAAACATCATGGTTGTTCCACTCAATCTTCGTAATATTTTGGTATGCATATTTCTCTTACAACTTATCTCATCTTCCTACAAATGTTATGCTTTGATCTTCTGATATTACTGAAATTGTAATAGTCCTGTCATGTGATGTAAAAATTGCCTTAATTTCATTATATTACATTGCTTAAATTTATCTAGTTTTAGCTTTAATATATATTTACCACTTTAAATTTGAAATATATTTACATAATATTGTAAAAATATTTTATTATTATTATTTATTTTCATTTTTAATTCATACTAATTCTAAGCATGTTTAAATCGAGAAAAAGCAAAATTTGTTGGAATCATTTATGTGACTTTATCAAATTGAATATTAATTTTTATACCTTTAAATCTTCTATTTTCAAGTTTTTCTCACATTTTACATGCTATTTTTGCTTGTACCAAATTTAATTATCAAGGATGCTACATTTAATCTCTTTACTATCTTTGAATGTAACTTTCATGTGTAATACATCTCATTTCTTTAGGTTTTTCCTTAGATTTGTTTATTTTACTATAGAATACTAGTTCTGTAATCATGTGACTTTCAAACTGATTTTGTTATATCACACTGCTTCAATTAATCTCATTTCATCTTTAAAAGTTTTTTGCTTAATATTAAAATAATAAAATATTATTATTTATTCATGTTTAACTCCATACTAAGCTTCATTAAGAAGAAACAAATGTTGACAAACTCATCTCAAGGAGCTTTATCCAATTAAATATTCAAATTTATATTTTAAAATTCTTTATTTTTAGGATTTTATCATGTTTTTGGATATTTTCTAATTCATACATGATTTGAAGAATGAGTATGTTAAGCTTTATCACCTTAGTGTCTTTGAATACAAATTTTCTATACAATTTATTTAATTTCTCCAAATTTTCCATTTTTATTTTATTAAATTGCTATGTTAATCTAAACAACATCTTATGCCACCTTCAAATTGGCTAAACTTAGTCATATTGTATTTGTTTAATTTATCATGTTTCAACTTTAATATATATTACTTTGTAATGAAATACTAATTTTTTTATTAAATATTCATGTTATATTTTTTAGTTTTTATTAGTTTTAGGATTTTAGCATGATTTATAAGGCATTTTGATTGATTCTTGATTTAATGATAGAGGATATTAAATATGATATTCTTAGTGCCATGGCATAAAAATTCCTTAAAAGATTTATCTAATTTTCTTAAAGAATTTCTCGCTTTTGTCATATTACTAATTAACTATATGTTTTATTTCTTATGACCAAAACATTTCTTCGATTTTGTTTTATTTTATTACATAAATTTATCCTATTTCAACTATAATATGTATTTACATTATACTAAAATAATTATTTGTTATTACTTTTGGTTATTTAGTTTATTAATTCATAGTAATTCAAAATGAGATCTGATTAAGATGAAGAAAACTTCATTTGAATAGTCTCAATGAGCTCTATCTAATTAAACAATAATTTTTTATATTTCTATATATTTTATTATTTTTTATTTTTTTATATGATTTACAAAATATTTTTATTCACACATAATTTGATGATTGAGACTATTAGAACATGTCTCATTAATATCTGTAAATGAAACTTTATTACAAAATGTATCTTACTTTAAATTTCTCAACATGAATCAGCAATAATACTATGAAACTAAAATTCTCCATTCATGTGACCTTTATATCATTTTGATTTGGTTATTTTTAAATTACTTAAATTTATTTATATTCTACTTTAATATTTATATACCTATTACCTAAATAATGATTTACTATTATTTAGGATTATTTACTATGGCAATTTGTAGTAAATCTAATGTGGATCAATTAGCAAAGAATCAGTGTTATCAGACGCATCTTGTTTTGCCCTATTAAATTAAAAAATTAATTTTTTATTACTAATATTTTATTTTCTACTATTTTGGCTTGTCTTTGATAAATATTTTTTCTTATCTAATTAGACAAATAAGAAAATTTCACTTCATATCCTTGGTGTCATGGGAAAAATTTTCTTGTACGATTTATTTTATTTCATCAATGGTTTTGCTTCGATTTGATTATATTATTATGATACCCTAATTCTTATCTCTCATGACCAAAGCATAACTTTGATTTGTTTATATTAAAATTTTAAAATTTATTTTATTTTAGATTTGTAATATATTTTATTAGTAATAAAAAATAATTTATTATTTTTTAAAAATTTGTAATTTGCATTATTTCCAAAGAAATTATCAAGGCAATACAAACATGGTTAGAATCATCACAACAAACTTTATCAAATTAAACATTCATTTAGATATTTTTTGATACCTTCCTAATATTTTAGCATGTTTTATAATGAATTTTTATTTGCACATGATTTGATGATCAACAATGTTAGATTTTATCTCCTTAATATCTTTGAATGCAACTTTCCAAAACTATATATCTCAATTCTTGAAATATTTTGTAAAGATTTGATAATATTATATTATTTCAATTTATATAATTTTATCTTAATATATATGACTAATATTAAAAAATATTTTTTGTTTATGTATGATTATCTACATTTCCAATTGGTGGTAAATTCTAGCAACACCCAATCGAGATGACACAAATTGCTTTCATATATTTTATTTTGAAGTGTTTTGCATGTTTTATGACTCCTTTGAGTTCATACCGAGTTTGATGGTAAAAAAAGTTACGCTATAACTCTGTAAATAAAATTTTAATTACTTATACTAAATAAAATATATTAATTACTTATACTAAATAAAATATATTTTATACATATTTTAAAAATTTTTATTTTGTTTATGCATTATTTACAAGATATTCAATTTATAATATATTTGTTGATCAATGGTTTTGTATATGACACACTAATGAGAAATGCAACTTTTCCACACAATTTAACATATTCATTGAATATTTGACTTTGATTTGTTTGTAAGTCTTTACTTTAATTTGTCTCATTTTAGCAATATTATATTTTTAGATAATATTAAAATAAGCATTATTGGACTCACCTTGATGAGCTCTTGCTAATTAAATATTTTTTTGTTTTTTAAATTATGTTTTTAAAGACTTTATCACGCTTTACTAGATATTTTGAGTCATACATGCATGGACAATCAAGAATATTACAATCCAATCCCTTAATAACTTGGAATGTAACTTTTTGTTATAATTTGTGTTATTTCTTCACATTATCTTCTCTAATTTGCATATATTATGATATGAACCTAAAATTGTAATGGTATGACTTTTATGATGGTTTATTTAGTTATACTACTTTCCTTAAATTTATCTCATTTTTATTTTAATATATATTTACCTAATACTAAATAGTATTTTATTATTATTTATTCTAGTTAACTTTGTAATTCATAATAAGTTCAATCATATTCTAATCAAGATGTAACCTATGTGATTACACTCATCTCAAAAATATTTGTCAAATTAGATGTTCCTTTTTATTATTTTTAGAATTTTTTCTAACGTTTTGCAATACCTTTATAAGAAATTTTACTTCATATATGATTTGATGATCGAAAATGATACTCTTGATCCATAAAGTATCTTGGAATGGAAATTTTTATATAATTTGTCTCATTTTCTTACTGTTTTTTCTTTAATTTGGTCATATTAATATTTAGTCATACATTGATTTGATTGGGTTATATTTCATTACATGAATTCAATTAATTTATGCTATAACATATCCTTACATAATGTTAAAATAATAATTTATTATTATTTTGCTTATTTACTTTGTTAATTCACATTAATTTCAAACAAGGCCAATTAAAATTTAACAAAAATCATTTGAGTCAACTTGAATAGCTTTATCAAACAAAATATCGATATGGATATTTTAAACTTCTTATGATTTTTGCACATTTTCAAAAACATTCAATTCATACCTAATTATATGATCAGGAATGTTATATTCATATCCTTAGTAACTTGGAATGCAACTTTGTTATGCACAGTTTCTCAAAATTTTTAATTTGATTTGTTCTAAAACTATGAAGCTTTAATTCTAATCCATGCATCTATAGCATCACTTTGATTTCTCTAATATTGTTTTTGGTACATTTATCTTATTCAAGGTTTATTATATGTTAACTATTTATTGAAACTATTGTTTAATATTATTTATTCCTATTTAATTTGGGAATTCACAACAATTAAATTTTTGTTTGATTTAAATGAAACAAGAGTCATCAAACTAATCGCGTTGAACTCTATCAATTTTAATATTGACTCTTTATGTTTTAAAATAATTTTTTGCATTTCTTTGGCTTAAATAGATATACTATTTTATACTTGATGTGAGGATCAAGAGTGTTATAGGTTATCTTATTTTTATTTTAGAATGTAGCTTTCCCAAATAATTGATCTCAATTAATCAAATTTTTTATGTTATATAGCTTCAATTTATCACATCATAGTTATTATGTAGATTTATTTTTTTATTAAAATAATAATTTATTATTATTTATAAATTTGTATGTTGGTAATTCATATAATTCGAAATGGGGTCTCAATAACATTAAGAAAATGTTAATGGACCATCGTAAATGAGTTATATCAATTTAATTAATCATTTTTATATTTTTAAAATATATTATTTTATAATATTTTTAAATTATTTACGAGTTATGTTAGTTCATACAATATTTAGCTAATAAGGATGTCACAATTTTTCTACCTGGTATCTCATAATGTGACTTTTTTTGCCTATGTAACTTGAATCTCCTCTCTTATGACATTTACATGTCTTTCATTAGGTTATATTATATTTCTTTAGCATATCTCATTCTAGTAGCATTAATATGTGCATGATTAATATTAAAAATTATTTTATTAATATATTTGCTTATTTACTTTGTCAACTCTCAAAACTTTCAAACAAGGTATAGTAAACACAAAAATATTAACAAACACATTTCAATAAGCTATATGCCCAATTAATGGCTCATTGTTTTTAATTTAAAATCTTTAATTTTCTATGATTCTTTTTTATTTTATGAAATTTTTTTTACCATATTTAACTATCAATAATTATACTCCTGATCGCCTAAGCATTTTAGAATTGACATTTTTGTATAATATATCTCATATTTACTAATGTTTTGCTCTGACTTTATTTTATTTATAGGTAACTCTGTCGCTTATTGTGTGACATTTGTACTAATTTTATTTGGTGATGTTGCATTGCTTCAACTTAGTTCAGATTTACTTTTATTTATCTTTTTATAATATTAAAATAATATTTTATTTCTCTTTAGTTCTTATTTTCTTTGGTAATTCATAATAAGGACTGATCAATATGAAAAAAAAAAGTTGTTTGACTTTACTCAATGAGCCTTATATATTTAAATATTTATTTATATATTTTTAAATGTTTTTTGTTTTAGCATGTTTTATCAGACATCATATTCTTGCCTATTACATGTTGGAGAATGTTATTCTCGACCTACTTTATACATTACCTTGTAATTCTTTTGTACAATATACCTTTTTAATCAAATTTTTTAGCTTGATTTGATTATATTAATATAAAACTCTAATTCTACTCTTATGCAACTTTAACATCACTTAAAAATTTTATATTATATTTTTTAAATCCATCTAATTCTAGAAATGTTATTTATTTACATAATATTAAAAATAATAACTTTTTTGTTTATTTAATTTTGAAATTCATCGTAATTAGGAGCTTACTATAATCAATACGAAAGAAACGTCATTGGATTAACCGTGATAGGCTCTACCAAATTTAATAATATTTTTTTGATATTTTTAAAGATTTTAGTTTCTAAGATTTTGGCATACTTTTAGTGACATTTTAGTTCATACAAGATTTGATATAATGAATTTTATGCTCTGTCTCCTTATATTTAAATGTAGCTTTCCTACAAATTTATCCCATTATTTTCAAATTGTTTTGTTTGATTTGGCAATATTATGTTGCTTAAATTTATCTCATTTTAGATTTGATTTATTCATCATCAATATTAAAAAATAAATTTATTATAATTTATATTTCATTAGAATGGTAATTTCCAATAATTTTTATCATTGTCTGATAGAGATGAAAAGACATTGTTGGACTCATCTTAACCAGTTATATGAAATTAAACATTTATTTATTATATTTTAAAATACCTTTTTTATGTTTTTTGCACATGTCTTGTGATCATTACATTCGTTCATAATGGAAAATTTCTTTATAGTTGATCACATTTTTTTCAAACTTTTTGTTTTAATTTGGTTATTACTATGTAATTCGAAATTTCATCTCAAGTGACCTTTACATCACTTTGATTTTGTTATGCAACATTCCTACATTTTATCTAAATTCAACTTTATTATATATTCTTGGAATATTAATTTTTTTTTAACTTTGGTAATTCTCTTTAACTTTAAACAATATCTAATGAAGATGGATCAAAAATTGTTGGACTCATCTTGATTATTCTTGATATTTCCAAACATGGCCTAATCGAGATGAAACAAACTTCTTTTAGCTCATCTTGATGAGTTCTATCAACTCAATATTAATTTTATTATTTACCAAATTCATTAAGGTTTTTTTATTCTTTGTAAGAAATTTATTTTTTACCCATTTGAGGATTAATTATGTTGTACATAATCCCTTAGTGTCTTCGAATACAACTTTTACACATAATTTATTTCATTTATTAAAAATTTCTCATTTGATTTGACTATATTAAATTTCTTTAATTTATGCATTTTAGTCTTATCCTATATTTACTTAATATCAAAAAAACATTTATCATGCTTATTTATTTTCATACTTTATAGAAATTTTAAACGAGATTCAACTGACAAAAGAAATATCATTGGACTTCCCTCAACAACCTTTATCTAATTAAATATTTATTTTCTTATTCCAAAATTTTTTATGGCATTCGTATGTTCTCCAAGGCATTTAACTCAATTAGAAAATCATGATCGAGACTGTTATACTGTATCTCCTTATTATCATGGATTGCAACCTTCCTAAACAAACTATCTCATTTATTCAAATTTCTTGTTATGATCTGTTAATACCATTACCTAACTCTAAATCTTGTATGATTTGATCTTTATGTTGTATTATTTTGTTTTATTGCTTTACTTTAATTTAACTCATTTGAACATAAATATATATATTTAGTTAATATAAAAAAATTTACTTTTTGTGATTGTTTATTTTGTGTTTTACAACATTTCAAAATGAGGACTTATAAAGACAACAAATGTCAGTCTCACTTGATAAAATCAACCAAATTTAATGTTAACAATTTTATATCCATTAAAATATTATTTTCAAAAAGTTGATCATGAGTTATGCAACATTTCAATTCGAGCTTCAATTGGTAATCAAAACATTTACACAAAATCTAAATGGTATAATAAAATGCAACTCTTTTGTAGAATTTTTACATTTATTCAAAATTTACTTTTTGGCTTGATTATATTAATATGAAACTCTAATTCTCAACTCTTGTGTCCTTTTGATCGATTTGATTTTGTTATATTATATTATATCAATTTATATTAATCGAGGTTTAATATTTGTTGAATAATTTTTAACTCTTATTTAGATTTGTGATTCATAGTATTTCTAAAAAAGGTTTGATTAAGATGAAACAGATGTAGTTTGACCCCATTTGGCTAGTTCTATCTAATAAAATATTTACTCTTATATTTTTAAAATCTTTTATGATTTTAGCATGCTTTATTAGACATTCAATTCGATCCTAATTATACAATCAAGAATGCTACACTATATCTCGTTAGCAACTTGGATTGCAACTTTTGCAAATAGTTTATCTCATTTCTCCAAAAATGTTAGATAGATTTGTTTATATTAGTATGAAACACTAATTCTCATATCATGTAAACATAATTTCGGTTTTACTTTTTTATGTCACATTTCTTATTTATCTCATTTCAAAATTATTATATGTTTCCTTATTATTAAAAAAATAAATTTCTTATTATTTATCCTTATTTAATTTAGTAATTTATAACAATTCTAAACTATGTCTCATCGAGATGAAACAAAAGTTATCAATCTCTTTTCAACGAGCTTTATTAAACTAAATATTGTTTTTTATATTTTATTGTAAGTTTTATGCTCGATCTCTTGAGTGTCTTAGAGTGTTCATTTTTTAAAATAATATATTTTATTTTGAAAATGTTTTACTTTGATTTCAATATGTTAATATAGAACTTTAAATCTTCTATTTTAAAACATTTAAATCAACTTAATTTTTGTATATTACATTGCATCAAATTATCCCATTACATGATTAATCTATATTCCATAACATTAAGCTAAACATTTATTATTGTTAAGTACATATTTTCTTTGCTAATTCACATTAATTCCAAATGAGGTTTAATAAAGGCAAAACAAATATGCAAGATTATGTGATCGATAACATTACCCACGATCTTCTTAGCATCTTACAATGTTATTTTCTCACATATTTTTTGACTTTTCTACATATTTTGTTTTCTTCGATTTGTTTATATTATTATTAAACTCTAGTTTTTATATCATTTGACCTAAACATCACTTTGAATCGTTAATATTACACTTCTTACACTCACCTTATAATAAGTTATTATTTTTTTCTTCTATAATTTTTTATTTTTTTGTAATTCTAAACAAGGTTTGATTGACGTGTAAAAATTCATTGGACGTATCACAATGAGATATATCAAATTTAATATTTATTTAATGATTTTAAAGATTTTTTATTTTTTTAATATTTTGGCATACTTTAAAAGGTATTTAATTTGCACCTGATTTGATGATTTATAATGTTACACATTATTTTCATAATACTACTATTATTTAGCACATTTAACCATTAATTTAAATTTAATTAATACTAAGAATTATATTATTGTTGGCTATGTTTTTTAGACTAGTAGTTCATACTCATCTTAATGAGTTATACTAATTAAATATTCATTTGATATTTTTAAATATTTTATTTTCTAATATTTGGAAGTCATTTAAGAGATATTTTGATCAATTATTAAATTATTTATTACATATATTATAGTTTTTCCCCTTATTATTTTGGTATGCAACTTTTCTTATAATTTATCATATTTTTTCTAACCTTTTTCTTTGACTTTGTTAAATTGTTAGGAAATCCTAAATCTCATTTTTTATGACTTTTACTTTAATTTGATTATATTGTATTCTTTCAATTTATCCCATATTAAATTTAATATGTATATTCTTTGAGTATTAAAATAATATTTTATTATTATGTCATCTTATTTGCACTAGTAACTCTTAGTAATTTTAAACAAGGACCAATGGAGATGAAGCAAAAACATTGGAATTGTTAAACATTCATCTTGAAATATTCAAAATTCATATTTTCTATGGTGTTGGTACATTTTATAAGATGTTTTGACATGTGACTAATTTTACTATTAAGAATAGTGCATCTTATTTCCATTATATTTTGGAATGCAAATTTTTGTGCAATTATTTAATTGTTTTAATTTTTCAAGTTCATATGGTTATATTAATTTTGATATATCACCAATTTAGCTTATTTCAACTTTAATTCTTGTTTACATATCATTAAAATAAAAATTTATTATTATTTGATGGGATTTCTTTTGTTAATTCATCGTAATTCAAAATAAGATTTGATCAAGATTAAATAAAAATATTTAGACTGATCTAGATGAGCTATATGTAATATAATTTTAATTTTTATGTTTTTAAAATCATTTGGGTCTTTTGTCTGCCTTAGAAAGTATTCCATTGATACCTCAGTTGATAATTAAGGATACCCTTGATCTACTTAGTATTGTGCATATAAAACATTCTTTGAATCTTCTTAGTATATTGGAATATAAGTTTCTCATGCAATTTATACTATCTTTTTAAATATTTCACTTTGAGTTGGTTATGATACTAAGGGACTTTAAATCCAACCGTATGTAATTTTTACATTACTTTGATTATGTTATATTGCATTACATCAATTTACCTTATTTGACCACTTTTTTATGCTTACTTCAAATTAAAAAGAACTTTGTTATTAATTATTCTTATTTATTTTGATGATTGACAATAATTTTGAAGGCAATTTGATCATTGCATAACTTATGTCAGTAGTTTAGTCTTGATTGAACTCTATCTAAACTAATAAGAATATGATAACAGAGGATGTTATAGTCTATCTCTTAAGTATCATGGAATGTAGCTTTTCTTGCACAATTTATCACATTTCTTCAAATTTTTTACCTTGATTTTGTTATAATATTATGTAACACTAAATCTCCGCTCATTTGATAATTACATCATTTTGTTTTGTTTATATTACACTAGTTCAATTTATCAAATTTTAGTTTGCCAATATGTTAACATAATATTAAAATAATAATTTGTTATTTTTTATGCATATTTATTTTTGAAATTTATAATCATTCAAAACAATGTTAGATTGAGATAAAACAAATGTAGTAAACTTCTTCCAATGAGAACTAAGCAATTATATATTTTTTCATAGTTTTTAAAATTTTATTCTATATGGTTTCTCAATATTTATGAGAAATTTATATTTCTAACTGATTTTGTGATCTTGGACCATCCACTGGACTTTGGAACCTAACATTCCATCCAAATTTTTCTCATTTCTCCAACTATTTCTCCTTGGTTTGCACACATTACTAATTTACTCTAAGTCTTCCCCCACGTGGCTTATACGTCACTTTCATTTGATTACATTATATGGCTTCACTTTACCTCAAATCATTTTTAACAAAAATTTTATTATAATTAAAAATATCATTATTTATACTTATTTACTTTGGCAATAATTATTAATTCTAAAAAAAATCTAATCAACACTAAACAAAAGTAATCGAACTCCTCATGACCATATTTATTGTATTGAATACTCTATTTTTAAGTGCTTTGATATGCTTTAAGAGATTTTTTTATACTTCATTTCATGATCAATGATGTTACACTAAATCTTGTTAGTATCTTGAAATGCACTTCTCGTACAATAAAACTTGTTTCTTTTTTGTTTTTTTGCATAGTTGTGGTTGTAATACTCTACAACTCTATGTCAACCATCATGTTAGCTTTACATAGCTATGATTTGGATGTTATAATGTTTAAATTTATTAGATTTTAGCTATATTATATATTTATTAAATACTAAAATATTAATTGATTACTATTTATTCCCATTACTTTCAAAATTTGCAGTAATTTCCATTGAGCAACATTCAAAAATAAAAATTATTTGACTCATCTCATTAAGATCTATCCAATTAAATATTCATTTTTACCTTTTTCAATGCTCCATTTTCTTTGTTCTTTTATTTTATGAGACATTTTAATTTGATCTAAATTTTACAATTGTGCATGTTTCATTTGATATACATATTCTCTTTGAAAATAACTTCCTCATATAATTTATATAATTTCTTCAAAGTTTTTCATTTTATTTGATTAGCCTACTATGTAACTTTAATGTCTTCTGTCATGTGACCATTATATCACTTTTATTCTTTTATATCAAATTAATTTGTCTCATTTTAAGTTTATTATATGTTAATCTAACATTAAAATATAATTTATTTTTATTTAATTTTATAATTCATAGTAAATCCATGATTGGTTCTATCAACAAGAAATAGACATCATTTAACTTATCTTAAAAAGGTATACCCAATTAAATATTAATATTTATAATTTTGGATATTCCATTATACATAGTTCTTGCAAGCTTTATGAGGTGTTTGAATCATATATTATTTGGTAATTGATGATATTATGTTTGATTTCCCTATTACCTAAGAACATCACTTTAATGTACAATTTATTTTTTTATTTAAATTTTTTTATTTGGTTATAATACTATGTAACTCCAAATCTCTATCTTGTTAATTTCTACAACTAACTGCACACAATTGCATCTGCATCTCTTTATATTTGTAAGTTGGTAGAGATATGTGCTAAAGGTACAATAGGGAGTGTAATAATTAAGAATTTCAAAAACCAAAACCCTATTTTTAGATACTATCTATATATGTTCAACTTTATATAACACTTCATATCTCTCTAGTTCTTACATTTTGGCTCTCTTAAACTATTTATATCTCTCTAACACATTCTCTATCATAATTTATATCATCCTTCTCTGACAATTCCTACTCCATATTCATGTTCTTCATAATCTTCACTCTTTTAATATCTTTTAACATTTTCTACTTTTCCTTTCTCTTATTTTGTATGCTCTGTATCACTTTTTGAATCTCATTTTCTCCTTGCTCTAGTGTTCTCTCTCAATTATTCTATCACTAAAACTATCAACCCTAACTATTTATCTCTTTCATCTCTCCCTCATCACCTCATTCTTTAGACCTATCACATTCTCCACTTCTATTAACCAACTTTTTCTTCTCCACTAATCTTTGCTATCTCTCTTACACATTCTCTTATTTATTTGTCCATTTGTTTCTCTTCATCTCACTTCTCCAATATGCTAATTATTGTCTCTCTCATCTTTCTATGCTTTATTCTCTCTCCTCTCTTGTCTTGTCTCTATAATTCTCTAACTATTATTTTTCTTTTCCCTTTCTTTATCAATCTTTTTTCTTTACCACTCTATCTCTCTTTCTCTCTTTTTGTCTTTCTTCATATATAGCTCCTTCATTTTCTATCCATCCCTCTTTTTTATCACACATTATCTCCTTTATCTTTTTTATTATTACTCTCTCATATATATTTTGACATATCTTTCTCCACACAATTATCCCTCTATCATCTCTATGACTTTATTGTTCTCTTTATTCTCTATTTTTCTAGTTCTCTGTCTACCACTTAATTTTTTTTACTTCTCTATTTTCTGTCTTTACTTTTTTTATCTTCCCTCATTTGTCTCTTAATATCTATATATAATCATTATTTAACAACCTTTTGCTCTCTTCATCTCTCTTTCTTCCTCTCTATCTCCCTCCCTCTATCACTCCATGCCTCCCTTGCACTTTGTACCTCATAAAATTTTCCCTCCTTCGTTATGCCTCTCTTATCTCCTATCTTATTTTTTCTCCACTACTTCATCTCTCGCTCTCTCTATTACTCCTCCTTCCTTCTTCAAGCTCAATGTCATTACCTACTTTGTCATTCTCTTAATCTTTGTCTCAAATCCATTATATTTGTTATCTTTGTCTCTATCAAGCTAGCATTTATATATATATATATATATATATATATATATATATATATATATATATATCTCCATATATCTCTCTTTATCTCTAAATCTTTTATTTTATTTGTCCCTAACAATCATCATATTTATTTTATCTCTTTATCATCCATCTTACAACCAAAATGTCATCCTCCATCAATATTTTCCATTCTGTTTATGAATCTTAAATCTATTTCTCTTTCCTCTCAAGTGTTGTATAAATCACTTGGTCTCTTTCTTCTACATCATCCCATCTTTTTTGTCCTTTTTTTCTCTTTTCAACTTTTTTAGATCTATCTCTTTCTCACCAACTCTTTCTCCCTTTTTGGTTTTGTCTTTAGTTTACATCTTTCTTGAATCTCTATTACAATTTCTCTCACTTCTTTGTGCTCTTCTTCTCTCTTCATAAATCACTTACCTTGAACTCTCCTTCTCCCACCATTTTATCTCCCATCTTATCCTCACATCCTTCACTTTATTATCTTTCCTATTAGATGCTTTAACTTGCCTCTGTCTCTCTCTCTCTCTTTCTCACTCTTTGTCTCTTTCTCTTTCCCTCTTTATCTCATCATCTTTCACTTTAACTCTTCCTTCTTGTCTTTATTTAATCATGCAAAAGTCAAAGTTGTTTCATTAATTGTCATTTTATGTCTGTTATTGCATTAACACACCATCATGAATTTCTTATTCTAATGAGGAGCCTAAACATTGAAGCAATACTCACCAAATAAACTATGCTTTTTCACATGTTAACACTTTCCCCCCTTACATATGGAAATAGTTTATGATAACATAAACAACAACAAAGGATAAAAACAAAATGATGACAATGTTCCTTGCCAATCACATTAGAATGTCTAACAAGATTATCTTGTTTTTGAAATGCTCTCCTTACAAAATGACAATGTAAACTCCTAAGCTCTAGGTTCTCCATTCTCATAATTACTTATTGCTCAAATCACTCTATCGTGTTAAAGTCTCCAAACTAACTACACACAATTGCCTTTGGATCTCCAAATATTCATAAGTAGGGAGAAATATGTGCTTAAGGTCATGTAGGGCATGCAGTCATAGGGAATGATGGAAACCAAAACCTTATTTTTAGATTCCACCAATATATGTTCAACTTTATATAATAGTTTATATCTCTTTAATTCTTACAATTTGTTTCTCTTTTAAACTATTTTTATCTTTCTTTCTTTATCTTAATCTATAACTTCCTGCTCTGACTACTCTCAATCCATTTTAATGTTCATTACAATCATCACTCTTCAATATCTTTTAACTTTTTCTACTTTTCTTCTCTTATTTTCTATGCTCTATCATTTTTTGTATCTCTTTTTCTCCCTACTCTGGAGCTCTCTCCCATTTAATCTATCACTAAAACATATCACCCCTAATTATTTGTTTCTTTCATCTTTCCCTCCTCCTCTCTTTTCGTAGATCAATCATGTTGTCAATTCTATTATTTATCGACAAACATTTTCTTCTCCACTAATCTTTTTTGTCTCTCTCACATATTTTCTCATTTATTTTTCTATTTATTCTCCTTTCATCTCATTTCTCTAATACTCTGACAATTATTTCTCTAGTCTCTTTATACTCTCATTCTCTCCCCTCTTTTGTTTTGCCTCTACAATTCTCCAACCACTGTTTTTCTTTATATATATATCCCACGTCTTCTCTCCAGCCCTCTATCCTTCATTAAACATTGTCTCCTCTATGTTTTTTTGTTATTACTCATTTCCTTTTTGACATATCATTCTCCAAATTACTACCCCTCTATCATCTCTATGTATTTACTATCTCTTTATTCCCTATTTTGCTATTTCTCGTACTTACTTTTCAATTTTTTCCTTCCTCTCCCTTTTTTGTCTTCATTTTTTTATCTTCTTTTATTTGTCTCTTGACATCTCTCTATATTAATTGCTTAAGAACCTCTCTTTCTCTCCACCTCTCTTTCTTTCACTCCAACTCTCTCTTTCTCACTCCATTCTACCTTCTAAAATTTTTCCTCTTACTTTATTCAATTCTTTGTCTCCCATCTAATTTTTTGTCCACTACTTCATCTCATGTTCTCTCTATTTCTCCTCCAACCCTCTTTAATCTGTGTCATTGTATACTTTTTCGGTTCTCTCTTAATCTCTCTCTAATCCATTAAATATCTTAATTTTATCTTATTCTATCTAACATATACACACACACACACACACACATATATATATATATATATATATATATATATATATATATATATATATATATATATATATATATATATATATATATATATCTTTATCTCACAATTCTTATTTTGTTTGTCCCTATTAATTATCAGAATTATTTTATCTCTCTACAATCTGTCTTACAACAAAAATGTCATCCTCCACCAATGTCATCCATTCTCTTTATGAATCTTTAATCTTTTTCTCTCTCCTCTCAAGATTTGTATAAATCAATTGGTCACTTTCTTCTACATTATTCTATCTCTTTTTTCACCTTTGTTCTCTTTTCAACTTTTCTTAGATCTATCTCTTTGTCACAATCTCTTTCTCTCCTTGTAGTTTTATCTTCAATCTACAACTTTCTTTAGTCTCAATAACACTTTCTCTCACTTCTTTCTACTTTTCTTTTCTCTTGATAACTCCCTTATCCTCAACTCTCCTTTTCTCACTATTGTATAACCCATCTTATCCTCATTTCTTTCACTATATTATCATTCCTATTGCATGCTTTCATTTGCTCTCTCTTTCTCTCTCTCTTTCTCACCCTTTTATCTCTTCTTTTTTCTCTTTCTACCTCATAATCTTTCCCTTTATCCCTTCCTTTTTATCTTTCCCTTCTCAATCCATCTTTTAATATCTCTCTTTCTTTTATCTTTAGTCATTTTTTAACTCTTTCTCCCTCACTTTATACTCTTAATCCTTTTTTTACTATTTTCCCTCTCTTTCTCAATCTCTACCTTACTCTCTTTCAAATTTTTCTTCTATATATTTTATCTTACTCCCTCTTTCTTCTCACTGAGTTGCTTTACTTTTTAAATCACTCTCCTTTCTTCTCCCTCACATACTTTGTCTCCCTTTAATTCTCCCTTCTCTTTTAATCTTTGCTTCTATCATATAATCTCTCACTTTCCTCGCTGTTTTTTGCACTCCATGTATCTCAATATCTTATGCTCTTCGTCTCTCTCTATTTAACTTTACACTATCTCTTTGTCATTCACACTCTCAATTCCATCTCCCTTCAACTCTCACTCTATCTTCTATGTTTCCACTTCCTCCACTTTTTAATATATCATCAACCCTTCATTTTTCTTTTCCTTTTTTAATATACATATACTATTATTAAGAATTTGAGGTTATACATGCTGTCAAATTGGCATTACACAAGATGCTTGTGGCCTCTTCTTAATTTTACAAGTAGTATCACATTATATGGCAACATTAAAGCAAAAAAATGATTTGTGCTAATTGCAAATCATGTTACCATGAAATTATAATCAACTGTGTTAAAGTGCATGATTAGAGGAACTGACAACTTTCTAAGACAAAACTGGAAGGTACTTATTCGAGAAACAATTGATTGCTATGGGATCCAAAAGTTTAGAGTGGATCTTACAATATGATCAATCAAAATGTAAATAGTGTTGGCCTAGATATGTGTGATGCAAAAGTGAATCTTCAATGTCTAAAGTTATGTTTCTTGAATAGTATTAAGGGAGTTCCCTTTGTGAAAAGATGTTCTTTTAACTTAACAAAGTAAAACTATTAAATGATCTAATGTGGAGTACTAGCAATAAAAATGATATTTGGTAAAATTATGAAATTCATATTGTAAGTTCAAGAGAATCTAGGTTTATTGTCATTGAACTGAAACATTATTTTGTCAATCCATATGGATGACGGGATTCTTATCCTTAAATGATGATTCAAAATAAGGCAATTCCACATTTTACATCTCTTTAATAACCATGAATTGAGAAAGCATATAATGGCCAATCTACCGATGTTCTTTCTTTATTTTCCCAAAGCCTATTGTAATTGTTTGGGCTACAAGTTTTCATTCCATGTATGTTTATTTCAAATTCAAAGTGAGCAATGTAACTATGACATTTTTTTGTTATTAAAAATAAAAATGTTCTAATAAAATTTTATTCCTCTTCAAAATGAAAAAAACAATTAAGACAATAGATAGATGACGTGGCATGATAGTTGGGATACATAATAGTATGACCATCTAATGTGATTCAAATTATATTATCTTTATCATAGTTATTATACCAATGACTATATTATTGTGTCATGGACATATTGTTGTTAGAAATATTCAATAAAAAATGATTATATTGGCTCAAAGACTTTATCTCTAGATGCCACGATCCTTTATTGCTACGAGTAGAAATGATATGATGATGTGATATATGATAGCATTGACATCAAACCTCATAGTGACATTTAATGTCATGAAGCTCAATCTTTGATATAATGCAATTTCTACTATTGTTCCAATTTAAATATTTTTAAATCATTGTGAAGAAGGCATTCATATATTAACAATGATCAATAGAAGAATGAAGGCATGAATTGCAATACCATCATGATCTTTAATGACACCACTTGCATTACAAGTATTCTTTTTGTTGTGTCTACATATATTTAGTTTTTCAATCAAATTAATAATTGAAGTGCTCAAATTAATTGCTTTGCAGATTAAAATTTTCATTTGTTGAAAGCGAGAATCAAAGCTATCAACAAAAATCTCTACTCGCTTGCCAAACATTGCATTGCATGAAAAATATTGAAAATATTGCAGTATTGGCACTAATATTGTTTATAATTGTTGCCTTAGGTTCACAATTCCTTCACACAATCTTCTTCTTCCTGAATTCCCAATAATTTTCCACAATGTTATTGATATCATTATCATTTTGCCATTTATGGGACTCCTAGGAACATCTAGCATTATTTGTTGAGAGAATTAATTTTTTTCATCTACAACATTTTGCGAAAGATCTAGAAAATAAAGTCTATCTTTGATGCAATATGACATCCTCAAAGAAATGATTAATAAAATCTTCACTAAGATAGTGAGGAGTTGTGGAAGCCAACTAAGAATAATATTTATGCAATTATTAATGAAATTGTTTTAGCTAATTCATAGTTGTCAAAACAAAAACAAAAACCTATGTTGGAAATTCTTCGTCTGAAATTATGTCACTTAATTTTTGTTCATAGAACCTACATCCAACTGCATATAAAACCTTCTACATGTTGAAAGTCCCACAATTGTCATGGGTCTAACAGTAGATGCTGAAACAAGACACTTATACTTTTGCTCTATCTAAAAACTATTGTATATTCCAAGTGTTCCATATAATGACATTTTTAAAGCCACTTAAGAATTTTGCTATCATGAAATTACATAAGTGTGTTTTGTGAGTGGCATTTTTAAATTCAATTTTATAGAGTTTGCTAGAATTATATACCATAATATTCTCAATTATAAACCATTTTCTTCCAATAGTGCACATATCATAATCTAAGCCATCAAATTAAATTTGTGAATGTCATAAAACTAACCCCATTCAAATCTGTCAATAATCATTTCAGGTATTTTTGAGATTTGGATTTGATGATCTATCATCATTAGTAAGTTGAAATAAAGCTCAAAACAATTTTTTATCAGTGCTAATCTACCACTTGTTATTAACAACATTTTCTTCTATCTTGTTATTATGGTATGTAATACTTCAAGTAACTTATGAAAAAATACTACTTCCATTCAACCTCAAAATATAATGTTTCCTAGCATTGTTGTAGCAAGAGAGCACTATTAAAACAACTGACTTCAACAATTTTTTTTTAATTGTCATTGTCTTTAGGTTTTTAGATTACACAATTTACCCATTCATGAATAAATCTAAAATTCTTTTTATTGAATTGGATAAAAAAGTAATTTTAATGAGAATTGTAAAAATAATTTTTCATTATTATGAAAAAAATCTACATAATTATAACTATAATTATAATTAATAATTATTATATTTAATTAATAATACTATAGTAAGTATTTTTCTTAATAATTACAATAAATTTTGAACAAATTTAATAATAATATCTACTTCTTAGTTATTATTCATATAATTGTGTTAAAATATGAGGTTATTCAATTACTTTTTTATTCATTTTCTTTTTCTTTCTCATGGTTTTTAACCTCTCATTTATCACACTTCTTTCTTATTACATTGTTTGTTTCCTTCCCTCTACATCAATTTGCCTCACTTTCACTCATGCTCTTTACTTTCTTATTGAACTATCTATCTCTGTCATCACATTCTCTCTCAATGATACTATCTTTATTTTCCTGCTATTCTCTTTCTTCTTTCTCACTTTCCACACACTTTCATGTCTCTTCCTTTTTGTCCCCACTCTTTATTATTGTGGAGTTCGATCCAATTAATTTACATTAGAATTATTTATTATATAATAATTCTATTTAAAAATTATAAAATTCAAAAAGTTGTGGAAAATTACATGTTGTATTAAATAAAAATTATTTTATCATGTTTTGGAGACGTAATCACTTATATTCACAAAGCATTGGTGAAGTGTCATAAATTATTTTTTTAGTGACTTCGAAAAGATGTTTAACTTATAAAGCTGAAATAGGAAAATCAAATAATATGTTTTTAAAATTATCAAAAACTTTAATGAATTTTTTTTATCATCGAATATGATTTCATTAAATAAAGAAGAAGGCATTACAAATTGCATGAAATTCTTTTTTATGTCTACCCACTATTCCTCTTTTGAATTTTATCTCCACCAATTAAACCTCACATTCATAATGTCCTTAAGCCAAACATGCATTATCGGTATTTTGTTTAAGAAATTAAAAAGGCATGTTTTGGATGAGTGACACCAAGTCAAAATTAGTAGAAATCTTCTCATAAAATGGCTTATTAGCATTAAAAAAACATGGGCTCAACAATCAACTTCATTTCAAAATGCCAAACTTATTATATAATGGATTTTTAGATTGAAAAATATGGCATACCAAATGATTATAAGAAAATATTCATTTATAAATTATCACAATGTTTTTAATCTTTATTAAATATTTCAAATTCATTGCTCAATAATTATCAAAGATATTACTCAATTACATTTCATCCATTGTTATAAGCTAGTATTTTTCATATTTTGCAAAATAAAAAAAATGTGAAAGTTAAATTAGAATCAATCATTTCAAACACCTCAAATAGTACAAAATCATTTTTAGGTAAAGTTTAAATAAATATATCTACTATGTGATTTTTTGATGGAACATGTACTTTAATGTCCCTCAATTCCACATGATCTATAATAAAACAATAACACATCTTTATTTGTTATTTATGCAAATGTGTTATTTTATTCTTATTGATCTTAGAAGTAACAATGTTAAGACGTCCTAGTTGAACACCTTTTCAAAAAGTTAAAGTCCTTCCAATTATTATATTGGCATAAGTAGTATGCTAAACCAACTACCTATTATGTGCTTAATTATGCATCACAATGCATTAAAACGTTTTTATGAGACCAATATAACAACACATTACAAAAAAGTGAACAAATAGTTGAAATAAAATGAAGAAATGTTTTACAACTTAAAATGTCAAAATTATTTAGCTAACAAGTGAATAATCATTTGACAGTTTTAAACACAAAATTCCTAAATTTTGGCTGTTAACTAAAAACTAAAAGGAGCTTTTAAAGTGCAATGGGATGTATTCCATTGGGTTTGAATGAAATTTCCAACATGAAATCGGCTTTGACGTGGGTAGCTAAAGTGCTAGTCATAACATCTAATAATAGTATGTCCAATGAAAGTATCTTTAACTTTTGTATATGATTCTTTAATGAGCTCTTCCATCTTGCACTTCTTTAGAAGTTCCTTGGTATGATTTCCTTGTGTTATGAAAATTTCATTTTTTAGTTGTATAATTTACAAACAAAGTAATAAAGAATGCTTCCTTATGATTCTCATCACAAGATGTATAATTGCATTGTGTTAGCATGCTAAATTCATGGCGATATAGAACCATGGAGTAAATGAACAATCAAAATGTGTCCTCTAATATTTTATATAAAGAAAGTATAATAAGCTTTTCATTGTTGAACTACTTTTTTAAGAGGTAAATTACATAATCATTGTTGCTGATGGGCTTATTTTAAGCCATAATAGGAATGATTAAGTTTATGGGCGTCTTTTTTATTTATTAATAAATAAAGTAAACAACTTCAAAAAGTAACAAATTTATATTAATTATAGCAAAGGAAGACTATCTACTAATAATCACACAATGAGTGCAAACTTTACCAATTGTTTCACCACTTAGTATCATGTTTTTCTTTATTTGTAACTCCTTTATAACATTTAATTTTTTCAAGATGTACTTGGTTCTTATGTTTTTCCTACCTTTTCATTTTTTTTCAATTCAAAAATATTGATTCTTAAGAGTTGAATTAAGTCTTCATGCTAGAATTTGTTAAAGAATCTTCCTTCCTACTTCAAAAACCTTTTATTTAATATTAAAAATAGAAGTGGTATGGCTTAAATATTTGATGTTGGAAGAATCTACTCAAACCCAAACTTTTTTAACAATCTCTTAAGCATACAAACTTTCCTAGCACCACTCTTTTGGTTTAACTAACAAATTTACACACTCAAATTGTTTATCATGTACTATTTTTTAATTCAAGTATCTCCCCCTATACAATAGCACTTATTGATGAAAATTTTATTGCACCAATCTTTTATTTCAGTGAACGTATTTGCCAACTTTCATCAAATTTTTCATTATCTACTAATTTTACAATGAAATCTTTCCCATTAATATTAATTCCTTTATAATGTACCTTATAAGGCTTTATTATTAGTGAATAACACATAGAAATATTGTCTTTGAATTTGAAATCAAATTTATCAAAGTTATGTTTAACTTCCAATGATAGCAAGTACTATTAGCAAAAAAGCACAAAATATTTCGCATACGAACATTCCAAATTTCAAAATAATGATTTTTGATATTATTCCTAATTTATATTTTGTTGAATACATGGCACTTTCTATTGATTATTTCTATTAGGAAAATTATTATTTTAATTCCACCCATTTAATAATAACATTGACATTTCTACTTGTTTTCCATTTCTTCACTCTACAACAAAATTCTTTTGAGGTAACTAATGTCTAAAAGATTGCATTTATTTAACCTTTTAAATGAAACATTTGAAAAATAAAAGTCCAATTTTTCTCAATTTATATAAATACATAAATTTATTTATAAATTTTACAGAAAATTCATGAAAAAAGTATATGCGTCATGTTCCCTTGTCAAAATGAAACCAATCTAAAAATAATAAATGTTGCCAAAAATCATAAATTAAAAATTTTTAAATCTTAGGCATCTTGAATGAATTGGAAGAAATAAATATATGTGAAGTAGATTTGAACGTTTAATAGTTCAAACAATAATTACACATTCAAAGGATTCATGAGATTCTTTTTCAAAGTTTTAAATTCCCACGAAAACATAAATAAAGTGAGTGATTAATAATCAAATAACCTTGTTAACTTTAGTAAGATTATTTGAAGAAGTAACACTAGCATGCCCAATTCTTCACTGCCATAGCCGTGGACCTTAAGATAAAAATTAAAATTATCTTCTTTAAACATTTTCAAAGATAGAGAAATTATGTTATATATATTTTAACCTCTAAATTAAGTGAAAGATGTCCCATTCTCAGGAATAATGGCAATTTTTTATAGAACAAATTTATTTGAAATCATCTATTAAACTAATGGGAAATACTACAAAGTTTATTTGCTTACCAATCATCATAAAGAACTTTTGTAATTTAAACCTTAAATGTAATTTTTAGTTGATTCACCAAGAGCCATGAAACTACCAACCAAGACCATTAGTGATTTAACATTAGTAAAACTGTTTTCATATTTTTGTAGTATGGACAACAAAGTCATCACATGCTTTCACTTTTGCTTAACAAATGTCATACCAATAATTCATTCTTTTTTATTGTTTTCTACACATGTTTGGCACCAACAATATTAGTGTGTCTAAAACAATGCAAGTTTCATATGCTTTTTGGCTACCATACATAAGGAGAAGTATTTGCGAGCATAGGCTTCCTTAAAATCCTCCATTTTTTATATGCCTAATTTTTCCAAATAAATAGCAGCAATATTTGTTGATGTATAGCAGATGTATGAATTATAGCAAGGCTTTTTCACTTGATGTGGGCATAACATTTACACTAATGTGAAGGCATATTTTCCATAATGTGATTCTATTTTCACTCTATTTTTGTTTATATAACTTGTCATTTAAGTGTTCATAGAAACTTATAATCAAGAAATTTATTTTAAATATGTAAATATTCTTCGAACATTCTCAAACTCTTTGTTTAAGTCATTAAATGCATCTTGTTGTACATCAATTATGTTTTTAATGTAGGATTATTCATCATTAAAGGATTCAAAGCTACAATGACCCAAAAAGTTCAATGTTCATATATTTATTTTATTTTCTTCCTTAAAGAAGAAGACCCATGGTCTCTCTTATTTACCAATAAAGATGTGATCTCAAAACGAAGTTATGAGTTTCTAATGAACATTTAATAAGATAGAACTGATTGAGATGAGAACATTGGTTTTTTGTTCAATATTGATTTGTTCTTCTTTGGATTTACAAGGAATTGTATAAATAAAAAAGGATAAAAAACTATTTATAACAATAAAAATTAAGATAAATTAAAATAATATAGTATAATCAAATCTAAATAATACAAAGGTAACAAAAGAGGTGATTTAGAGTTAAATATTAATACATAAAAAACCAAGCAAAAAAAGTAAACAAATGAGAAAATTACCATGAAATGTGTATTCTAAGATACTAAAGAGATTGAGTTTAACATTGGCAACTATCAAATAAGATATGAATCAAAATTTCTTGTGAAGATTGTCTATATAATAGAAAATAAAAAACTTAAAAATATACAAATAACATTTAATTTTTTAGGACTCACTAAGATAAGTCCAATAATGCATGTTTTATATTTTTTTGTAGCACTATTCGAATTAATATAAATTACAAAATTAAATAAAAATAATTAAAAATAAATTATTATTTGAATATTATGTGAACATGCATCACAATAAAAATAAGACAACTTAAAGTAAGGCAATTCTATAAAATCAAAATAATATACAGGTCACATAATAGGAGGATAAAAGTTTCATAATAATGTAGCTAATTCAAAGCAAAACATTTCGAGAAATGAGTTAAATTGTACAAGAAAGATACATCCACACGACAAAATAGATAGAATATAACATCCTGAATAATGAAATTATGCACAAACCAAATTGTCTTGTGAAGCAAACCAAAACCTTAGGAAAAAATTTGAAAATATAAAAATAAATATCATATTAGAAAGAACTCATTTAAATGAGTCTAATGACATTTTGTTTCTCTCAATTTTCCCCCTTTTTAATTAATAAAAATTTCAAAATAAAATAACTATAAACAACAATTGATTAATATTTTAACTCTAAGTAAATACTATTTATAATAAAAAATAAGATAAATTTTACAAATGTAAAATAAGAAATTGAATGTGATGCGAAGGTCAAACAAGAGGAGATTTAGAATTACATATTAAAATAACAAAATTGAACCAAAAAGTGGAAGAAATGAGAGAAATTAAGTGAGAAAATTGACTTCCAAGATGACAAGGTGATTGACTATAACTTCCTCAATCATCAAATTAGGTAAGAGACAAAAATTCAAGCAAAGCATGAAAGAATCCTAAAAAATAAAATATTTTAAAAAATATAGACATAAATATTTGATTTAATAGAACTTATGGAGATTTGTCCATTGAAAATTATTGCATATTAATTAGAACTTGTTTGAAACTTCTATAAACTACCACAATGCACAAACATAAAAAATAATAAATTATTATTTTAATATCACGATCATATACATCAAAGAAAACACGAGAGGATATTTATGGTTAAATAATAATATGGAGCAAATCAAAGCTAAAAACTTTAAGAAATGAGAATAATTTTATAAGAAAGTTGAATTCTATAATATCAAGAAAATTGAGTGCAATATCCTCAATGACCAGGTTAGATACAAAGAAAAATGTGCCATATATAGTACCAAAATAAAAAAAATAAAATATTTGAAATTATATAAATGAATATATATTTTGATATTACTCATCATGATGAGTTCAATATTTTTTGTTGGTTCTAAATTTTATCTTGTATGGAATTATTACAAATAACATAAATAAATGAGCAAAAATAATAAGAACTTATTGCAATAATATTAAGTAAAAATGCAATATTTGAAGATAAGACAAATTTATTTAAGTTAATATAAAAAATAAAAGCATTTTGTAAATCACATGAGAGTAGATTAAGAGTTACATAGTAATATACCCAAAAAAGTTGAAAAAATAGGTCAAATTCTAACTAAATAATGCATTTCATGATATTAGAAGATCAATTTTAATATACTTGATCATCAAATTTGTAACTAATCTAAATTTCTCATAAAATATGTTAAAAGCATAAGTAGTAAAACAATAAAAACAATATAAAGAAGAATCCTTAATTGGATAGATCTCATTGAGACAGGCCAAATAACATTTGTTTCATCAAGATAAGACCACAATTCGAGATACTATGAATTACAAAAATTAATAATTTTAAATTCTAATAAATTATTATTTTTAACATTAAGATAAAATATATTAAAGTTAAAATGAGATAAATCAAAGACATATAATATAACAAATTTAAAGCAACATAAAGGACATATGATAGGAGCTAAATATTACAAATTAATGAAAGCCAATTTTATCAAACATTCAATTAAATAGGATAAATTTGATAGGGAAAGGTGCATTGCTATATATTGTGGAGATCAAGAGTAAAATCCTTGCTCATAAAAAATGGTATAGATTAAAATGCCTAAAAAATATGGAAAAAACTTAGAAAATATTTTTAAAGTTTCAATAATGAATTATTAATTTTATTGAGCATGTTTGTGCTAGTTTAGTAATGTATTTTAATCTCTCACTTGGAATAACAATAAATTATGAAAGAAAAAATATAAATGTTAAGTAAATATTAATTTAATATTAGCTAAATATATATTAAAGTTGAGTTATGATGTGTGAAGCAAAATAATATAACCAAATCAAACTGATGTAAAGCTTATTAGAAAGAAAAATTAGAGTTTTATAGAAACATAACAAAATTGTAGCAAAATTTTTGAAAATTAAGAGAAATTATATTAGAAAGTCACATCCCAAGATGCTAAGGAGATTTAGAGTAATTTCCTCGATCATTAAATGAGGTATAGATAAAAATTACTCATAAAGTGAGTCAAAATTATTAAACGTATAATAGTTAAAAAATTAGATTTAAATATTTAATTTGATAGAGTTCACCTTAATCAGTCTCATAATGTTTAAAATATCTTGATAAGGCCTTATTAAGTAAATATTTTTTAAAACAATAATGAGTTATGGTAATTAATATAATACAATGAAGTAAAAGCAACACAAGATCACAATGGTTGAGAATTTGAGTTCATAAAAATATAAGAAAAGTATAACAAAACTTTGAAGAATTGAGATCAATTGTATGAAAAAGTTGCATTCCAGGTTACCAAGGAGATCTAGTGTAACATGCACAATTATTTAATAAAATGCAAGTTAGAATGTTACATGAATCATGCTAAATCTATTGAAAATAAAATATTTAGAAATATCCAAATAAATATTTAATTAGATAGAGCTCATTAAAACATACTGAATAATGTTTGCCTCATCTTGGTCAAACAACATATAAAAATTTTTAATTATTAACATAATGAATATCTATTAATAATATTAAATTATTATTTAATATTAAATGAATATATTTCAAAGAAAAAATGGGTCAACTCCAATCGACGTAATATAACATAAAAAAAATTGGTATAATGATCAAACAATCTTTGATTTGAGTAACAAATTATTATAAGCAAATCAATATTTAAAGAAATCAGATAAATTACACGAGTAAGTTACATTCAAATATACTAAGGATATTGATGTAACATCCCTAATTATTAAATCAAGTATGTGTATAAATGTCTCCAAAGGTATCCAAAATATTAAAAATAATAAAATATTTTTAAATATATAAACAAATATATAATTCAACAAAGCTTTTTAAGATGAGATCAATAACGTTTATTTCCTGTCAAAATAAGGCTTGTTTTGAATTACAATTAACTACCTATTAAACAAACACAAAAATTAATATAAATATCAATTAATTATATATAAAATCTATATTAAATATAAAATAAGGTAAATTAAAGCAATATAATTTAACCAAATCAAATAGAAGGTAACATAAGATGAGAATTATTTTTCATAGTAATATAACAAAATTAAAACAAAAAAGTTTAATAAATAAGTTAAAATGTAACGAAAAGTTGTATTCTAATATACTACAGAGAATGACTATATATCCTTGACCGAATGTCTTACCCAAAACAAAATGTCTCATAAAGCTTGCCATGATTATACAAAACAAAATATTTTAATATATATGAATGAATATTTTGATTTGATAGAACTCATCGAGATAGGTTAAGCAATATTTGTTGTGTCACAATCAATCCATGTTTGTATTTACTATGAAAGATAAAAGAAACTAAGTGTTAATAGAAATAAATAGTTATTTTATTATTATGTGAAGATCTATTAAAGCTTAAATTAATATTGAGTTAGATAGACATCGTCAACATGAGTCTAGTGACGTTTGTTTTGCCTCGATTAGAACTTATTTGAAATTTACTATGGTTTCTAAATTAAATAAGTATAAACAATAATAATCTATTATTTCAATTTCATGTAATTTGTAATAAAGATTAAATGAGTTAAATTATAGTAATGTCATATAACCAAATCAAGATGATGTTCATTATATTAGAAGAGAATTAAAGAGTTTAACTGAAAAAGTTTTAGAAATTAGAAATATTTTATGAGAAAGTTACATTCAAAGATACTATAAAGAGCAAGCATGTCATTATTATTAAAGGAATAAGATATAAATAAAAACATCTCACAAAGTGTT
Source organism: Vanilla planifolia (assembly GCA_023846275.1). NCBI lineage: Eukaryota > Viridiplantae > Streptophyta > Magnoliopsida > Asparagales > Orchidaceae > Vanilla > Vanilla planifolia. The sequence goes on along the minus strand of JAIUJO010000407.1, from coordinate 297,730 downwards.
CCAAACTACTAGAAAATAAATATTTAAAAAAGGGCAATTGAATATTTAATTAGAAAGAGGCCATCAAGATGATTACAATGATGTTTCTTGAATCATGATCAGATCTCATTTCTAATTACTATAAATTACCAAAGTTCATAGGTGTTCATAATATGAAGTTATTATTTTAAAATTAAGTAAATATATATTAAAGATGGAACAAGATTTATTGAAACAATGTTACAAAACCTAATCAAAGCAATGTAAGGGCCAAGTGAAAGGATATCTAGACTTGCATAATAATGCAACAAAATCATCAAGAAAAATTTGAATGATTTAAATAAATTTTTTGGGAAAATAATTTTTTGAGATAATAAGAAAATCAAGTATAACATCTTCGATAATTAAATTAGGTATAAATTAAAATTTCTTGTAAGATCTATCAAAGCCTATAAAAAACATAATTGAAAAGTTTATAAATGAATATTTAACACAACAGACCTAATCAAGAGGAGTTCATTGATGTTTGCTTCTTCTTTACCACACCCCTTTTAGAATAACTATACACCATTAAATAAAATAATTATAAAGTATTTTTTTACTTTTTAGTAAATGTATATTAAAACTGAAATGTGATAAATTAAAGAAATAAAATATAACTAAATTAAACCTATGTAAAGGTCACATTAGAGCTGAGTTATGGTTTCATAGTAATATAGCTAAATCAAGGTAAGCCATTCAAAGAAATTAGAATTTTTATAAAGAAAATATGACTTCAAAGATATTGAGATGGTCAAGTGTAACATCATCAATTTTCAAATTACTTACGAATCAAAATTACTTATAAAATGTCCCAAAATTGTTGATAATAAAATATTTAAAAATATAAAATATTTGCTTAAATGGGTGGACCTCATCAAGACGAGACCAATGATGTTTATTTTATCTTGGTCAAACGTCATTTGAAATTACTATGAATTATCAAATGAAATTTGAAAACGTAATAAAAAAATATTTTTTTAATATTATGTAAGTATGTATAATATGACTTAAATGAAATAAATAATAGTATTATTGTATAGCCATATCAAAGTGATGTAAAGATCACATGAATTAAGGTTAGAGTTACATATAAAATAATCAAATCAACATAAAAATATTTCAATATATTACTTTAATTATGCAAAAAAATTTTCCTTCTAAGATACTAAGGAGATGGAGTATAATATTCTTAAGCATCAAATCATGTACAAATCAAATTATCTTGTAAAAAATTCCAAAAACCCTACAAATTAAAACATTTCAAAATTTTGAGTTGAATATTTAGCAGGATAGAGGTATTCAAAGTGAGTGGAATGATGCATACATTCTGTACATCGAGCCTTGACTGGAGTTATGGCAAACCATAAAAATAAATAAGCATAAATAAAAATAAATTATTATTTTAATATTAAATAGATATATATAATACACTTAATGGGAGATAATTTGAAATTATATAATACAACCAAATCAAGGTAAGGTACAACTCACATGAAAATTGAAGTTTTGTTGGGAAGTTGTTATCGAAGAAACTAAGGAGATCAGGCGTAACATGCTCATTTATCAAATTATCCACAAATCAAAATTTCTCATAACATATTCTAGATGCTTACAAACTAAAACATTTTAAAACTTATAAATAATTTTTTAATTATCTAAAGCTCATCATAATGAGCCTGATGTCATTTGTTTCATCTCAATTAAATTTGCTTCAAAATAACTATGAACTACCAAAGTAAATAAGCATAAATAATTAAAAACTACGACATTAATATCGAGTAAAAAACTTTTATAGTTGAACAAAAACTAATTAAAATAAAATAACATAACTAAAACAATACAATCTAAAGATGATAATAGAAGATTACTAGAGTTTCCTAGTAACAAAACCAAATAAAAAATATTCAAAAAAGCAGGTGTAATGTCTTGGATTGTCAAATTAGATACAAATAGAAGTCTCAAAAAATATATCAAAATTCTTAAAAATAAAATATTTAAATTGATTTAAATGAATTATTAATTAAAAAAAGCTCATTGAGGCAAGTCTAATGATGTTTGTTCTGTCTCAATTAGATCTCTTTTATAATTACTAAAAAAAGTTCAAAAATTAAATATTATTAAATAATGAGAAAATAACAGTTTAAAATGAATATATTTATATTAATATTGAAATGAGACAAATTGATAAAATGTTATATAACCAGATCAAGGTTATTTCAAGGTCATAGGATTGGACATTATCTATCACATAGAAATATAACAAAATAAAACAAAATCTAGAAATGAGATAAGTTCTATGGGAAAATTGCATCTAAGATATTAGGGAGATCATGCATAAAAGTGTTGATTATTAAATGACATAAGAATCTAACCACATATAAATCATAAAAAAAGGTTCTAAGTAAAATATTTAAAAATATTTAAAAACATTAACTTAACAATGCTTATTGAGAAGTGTAAAATGACCTCTATTTTTGTGTCGATCAAGCCTCATTTTGAATACTATGAATTTTTTATTGAAATATGCATACATAATAGTAAATAATTATTAAAATATTTAATATATTTATATATATATCTTAAAGTTAAAATTAGATAAATCAAAAGAAAGTGTAAAACCATATAAAAATGATATGAAGATTAAATAAAAGAACAATATATTTTTAGAAAAATAATCAAGTATGAGCAAATTTTTTTTAGAAATGATATAAATTATGTGATTGAGTTATGTTCTAAGTTATTAGGGAGTCTGAGTGTAAATCCTTGATTATCAAATCATGTATTAATTTGACAGAGCTCAATAAGAGTATTTAATTTGATAGAGCTCATTAAGAGTATTTAATTTGATAGAGCTCATTAAGAGTTTGATCAAATTTTTTCTTCTTTGAAAAAACTATGTCTACAGTTATTTTAAATTTCAAAAATAAGTAAGACTAAACAATAATGAAATTTAATTTTAAGATTAAGTAAGATTCCTTAAAACTAGTAAAAGATTAATTTATGTAATATAATATAACTAAATAAAAGTGATGTGATGTACACATGAGAGAAGATTTAGAGTTAGATCGTAATATAACTATAAAGAAACAAAAACTATAAATAAATGAAATTAGTTATGTGAGAAAGTTTATTCTATGGTACTAAGGAGAATGAGTGCAAAATCTTTGATTGTCAAGTTGGCTATGAATTGAATGTCATAAAGTGCACTATAACTATATAAAAAAATTGTTTGAAAATATGGAATATATTATTTTTTTAAATATATCTCATTGAGTTAGTCCAATGACATAATTTTTGGCTAAATTGGACATCATTTTTAATTACTACAAATTACCTTTTTAAAGATGCAAAAGTAAATTTTTTTTATAATATTAAACAAAGATATTCTGACATTGAAATGTGATAAATTAAAGAAAAATGATATAACAAAAATAAAAATATATAAAGGTCATGCAAGAAGAGATTTAGAATTAATTAGTAATATTAGCGAATAAAAACAATTGAGATAATGACAAATATTGTGTGAGATTGTTAAAATCCATAATACTATGATCAAATAGAACATCCTATATCATCAAATTTAGTACAAACCAAAATGACTAATAAGGTATAAAAATTATTAGAAAATTAAAAATATTTTAAAAAATGTAAATAAATATTTAATTGGATAGAGTTCACTGAGGTGAGTCCAATGGCATTTGCTTTCTATTGATTGAACCTCATTTATAATTACTACTAAATACAAAAATAATTAAGCATAAATTTTAATAAATTATTTTCTTATATTTTATTAATATATAATAAAGTTCAAATCTCACAAACTAAAACAATATAATATAACTTAATTAAAGTGGTTTAAAGGTTTCATGAGTGGAGATTAAGCATTACATGATATTACAACAAAATTAATGTAAAAAGTTGAAGAAATGACATAAATTATATGAGAACATTTAATTTAAAGATATTAAAAAGATCAAAGGTAACATACTTGATGACAAAATATAGTATCAATAAACATATTTGATAAGGCTACCCAAAATGTGGAAAATAAAATGCTTAAAATATAAAATTAAATATTTAATTGGGTATAGCAAATCAAGTTAATTCAATGATGATGTTTTATCTCTATTTGGCCTCTTTTAGAATTCCTATGAATTATATAAGTAAATATACATAAATTAAAATAAATTATGATTTCAATATAAAGAAAATATATATTAAGGTTGAATTAAGATAAATTGAAGAAATATGATGTTGACATATAAAAGAGATCTAAATGGCACATGAGAGGAGATTAAGATTTGTGTAATGACATGACCAAATCAAGGTTAAGGATTTGAAGAAATGTGATGAATTATATGGGATAGTTCTAATCAATGATACTAAAAAGTTCATATGTAATATCCTATATCATCAAATTATGTAGAAATTAAGAAATCTTAGAATTCATCCATATATATATATATATATATATATATATATATATATATATATATATATATATATATATATATATATATATATATATGTATACACACATGTATATAAAAGAATAAGAATTTTATAGATCGTATCGAGATGATTGCAATGATGTTTGTTTTATCACAATCAAAACTCATTTCGAGTTATTGAAAATTTCATATTGAAATAAGCATAAATAACAAAAAATAATTATTTTAAAATTAAGAAAACATATATTAAAGTAAAAATTAAATAAATTTAAATAATATAATATAATAAATTTTTAGTAATGTAAAGATTACAAGGGAGGTGACTTAGAGTTATACAGTAATAACCATTCTCTAAACATTTTTTGATTTCCATAAAATTTTAGCTTTGACTTGACTATATCACTATGAATGTCTAATTCTAATCTAGTGTGATGTTTACATTGGTTTTTTTTAATATTATTTGACTAAAGTTATGTAATTTCAATGTTATTATATAATATTTAAATAATTATTTATCACTATTTATATTTATTACTTTTGATAATCCCAAATGAGGTATAATAGACAAGAAACAATTTTCATTAAACTCAACTTGATGAGCCCTATCATGTTGAATATTCATTTTTATATTTTGAAATATTCTACTTTCAAGAGTACTCAGATGTATTATGAGACATTTCAATTTATACCTATCCCCATGGTATAAGATGTTACACTCAAATTGCTTAGTATTTCTGAATGAAAAATTCCCTTACAATTTATCAAATTTCTTCCATTTAATTTTTGGTTAAATTAAAAGGTAACTCTAAATCTCCTCTTTTATGATAATCACTTTGATTTTGTTATATCATATTAATTATATTTATCTCATTCAAATTTTATTGCATATTTACTTTATCTAAAGTTAGTATTTTATTGTTATTCAAGGTTTTCTTTTTGTAAATAGTAACAATTCAAAGAAACATTCAAAAATGACAAAACAAATGTAGTCACACACATCTCGATCACTTGTATCTTGTTAAATATTCATTGTTATACTTTCAAATATTTAATTTCAAAAGTTTTGTCTTGCTTTTTGAGGCACTACAACTTATGCACCATTTAATGACCAAGGATACCATATTAAATGTACATAGTATCTGTGGAAGCAACATTACAATGTAATTTATTAATTTTCTTCAAAAGTTTTCAAACTCTTAATTTTACGTTATGTGACTTTTGAATCTTTTTGATTTGTTTATATCATGTTACTTCAATTTATATTTTTTATCATATTTAAATATTAAATTAATAATAGAATAAATATTTAATAATATTTATTTTTTCTTTCTTGGTAATTCATAATTTCAAAACATTAATCAAGAAAAAAAAATGTGATTCCACTAGTCTTGATGAGCTCTGTCCAATTAACAATTCGTTTTATATCCTTAAATATTTTATTCTCTATTTTTGTAGCATATTTTTTGAGACTTTTTGATTTATACTTGATATTGCAACAAAGGATGTTACACTCGACTCTTTAGTATCTTGGAATTCAATTTTACGACATAATTTGTCATTTCTTAAATGTTTCTCTTTGATTTACTTAAAATACTTTGTGACTCTAAATATCCACTCATGTGACTTTACCATCTCCTAGATGTTATTATATTACAGTATTTTGATTTATAAATTTACAAGTTTTATGTATGTTTACTTAATATTGAAATAGTAATTTAATATTATCTAGGCTTATTTACTTTGGTAATTTGGGATACAACATTTCCATAAATTTTATCTCATCTCTTAAAATATTCTTCTATGGTTAAGTTCATTCATATGTAACTTTAAATCTTCTTTTTTATGACCTTTCAACCACTTTGATTTGGTTATATTGTATTACTTAAATTTTTCTCAAACAACTTTTGATATTTATTTACTTAATATTAAAAAATAAATTCACTATTGTTTATTCTGGTGAACATTGGTAATATGCATTGTTCTAAACAAAGCCAGATCAAGATTAAAAAAATCTTGTTAGGCATGTCATGATGATCTCTATCTTATTAAATGTTGATTTTTTTAAATATTTTTTTCAATTAATCTCATTTTATCTTTAATATGCATATTACTTCAATTGAGATAATAATTTATTCCAATATATGCTCATTTGCTTTGGTAATTAGTAATAATTCCAAATAATGTTTGATTGACTCAAAACAAATATCATTTGATATATCTCAATATGATCCAAAAATTTTAAAAATATATTGTTATTTGTAATATTGACTTTTTTGTTTTGAAACATTTGTTGTGGTTGATTCATAATTAAATACAACTTTCTTGTATAGCTTTTCTAATTTCTTTAATTTTTTTCATTTATTTGTATATATTATTGTGTAAAATTTAATATTATCTATTATCACCATTATGTATTTTTCACTTTACTCCATAATTTGGCTTTAATTTATTTAATGTTTAGATTTATTTTATACTTAATTATATTAAAATAATAATTTATTACTATTTATGGTTTTTTACTTTTATAATTCACTTTAGTTTCAATTGAGGTCTAATTGAGAAAAAAGATGTTATTGCACTTGTGTAGATAGGCTCTAATTAATTAATTATTAATTTTTTATTTTTTATATTTTAGTATATATTTTCCCAAAATTATAGCAATAATTTTTTTATTATTTATGCTTATTTCATTTGCTAATTCAAAGTATTTCCACATACAATTTTTGATTGAGAAGAAATAGACATCATTAGACTTGTCTTAATAAACCTTATTAAATAGCTATTAGTTTTATAGTTTTTTATAATTTTGGTGAGCTTTATGAAATAATTTGTTTGGTAACAAAATTGATGATTAAGGATGTTACATTTGAACTCTAAATATCCTAGAACACAACTTTCATTTATAGTTTATCTTATTTTTTATTAAATTATTATGTAACTCTAAATCTACTTTGGTGTGTCTTTTACATTGTCTTTATTTCTTTATGATAATTACTTTAATGTTTCCCATTTCAACTTTAATTTAGACTTATTAGAGATTTAAAAAAGTAATTTTTCATTATTTATTCTTACTTAATTAGTTAATTCATAAGACACTCAAATTAGGTGCCATTAAGATGGTATAACATCATTGGACTCATCTCAATAAGCTCTATGCTATTATATATTCTTTTTAATATTTTTAAATATTATATTATTCTATTTTTTGTAGTTTTACAATTTATTTTGATTCTTACCTATTTGGATTATCAAGGATACTATAATCTATCTTCTTTATATCTTGCAATTCATATTTCTCATAAACTTTATTTAAGTTTTAAATTTTTTTTACTTTTTTTTGTTAATTAATATAAAACTTAAAATTTATTCTTGTCTGACTTTTACATTAATTTAGTTTTGTCTCATTGTTTCAATTTATATTATTATAGCTTTAAAACTTATTTATTAATATTAAAATTATAATTTATTTCTTTTTATTCATTAAAAATTTTGGAATTTGCAACAATTTTGAATGAGGCTTGATGGAGATAAAAAAGAATCCTTAGACTCGTCTCATCAAGCATTATCATATTAATAATTTATTTTTAAATCCTTAAAAATCTATTTTTTCTATAGCTTTGGCTTATTTTCTATGATATTAAAGTTAATACCTCATTTAAAGATCAAAGATGCTACACTTGATCTCTTTAGTACCTTGGAAAGAAACTTTTTTATACTTTTTAACTTAATCTTTCAAATTTTTGCTTTCATTTGCTTATATTGCTATGTAGCTCTAAATCTTCTATTATGTAACTTTTGCATAGTTTCGTTTGCTTATGTGATAATGATTTAATTTATCTAACTTTAGCTTTCTTATATATTTAATTTTTTTTAAATAGATACTTATTATTATTTATAATTATTTTATGTTAAGTGGCTTTATTATATATATTGAAATTGAATTGAGATAATTAAAGAAATATAATGTTAACAAATTATAGTAACCTAAATGATACTTTAGAGGAGATTAAGATTTATGCAATAATATAACCAAAAAAAAGTTAACAATTTAAGGAAATATGATGATTTATAAGAAAGATGTCATGTGTAACATTATATATCATCAAATTAGGTACAAAAAAATAATCTCAATAATCACACAAAAATATTTAAAAGTTAGAAACTTTAATAGATATATACATAAAAAGGAACAGTGACTAGATATAGCTCATAAAGATGGCTCAGATGATGTTTGTTTCATCTTAATGAGAGCTCGTTTGGAATTATTACAATTTTAAAATTTAAATAAACAAAAAAAATAATAAAATACAATTTTAAAATTAAGTAAACTTATATTAATGTAAAAATGAATTAAATTAAAATAATACAATATAATAAATTTTAAGTGTAAACGTTACATGAGAAGTGATTTATAAGTACCCAAGAACTTCTTTTTTGTGAAAATTATCTAATTTATTCAAAATTTTAGCTTTGATTTGATTGTATTTTTATGAAATTCTAGTTCTCATCTTATGTGATTTTTATATTAGTTTGGCTTTTTATATTATATTACTTAAATTTAACTCATTGCAACTTTAATATTTGATTAGTTAATATTTAAAAAATAATTTAGTATTATTTCTATTTATTACCTTTAATAATTAAAAACGAGGTCCAACGGATATGAAACAAACATCATTGAACTAAAGTTGATGAGCTCGATCATGCTAAATGTTCTATTTTATGTTTTAAAATATTGAAGTTTTAAGAGTTTTGACATGCATTATAAGACTTTTCAACATGTACTTAACTTCTTGAAGGAAGATGCTATGCTCAATTTGCTTAACATCTTTGAATTCCCTTACAAGTTATTAAATTTCATCAATTTTTTTACTTTATTTAAATCAATATGTAAAACTAAATTTCCTCTTATGTGATATTCAGTTTGATTTTTTTATATTATATTAATTGTATTTACCTCATTCAAATTTTATTATATATTTACTTTATATTAAGAAAATATTTTATTTTTATTTATGTTTATTTGCGTTCGTAATTAGTAGCAATTCTTAATACTTCTAAAAAAAGACAAACTAAATGTCACTAGAATCATCTCAAATGCTTCTATGATGTCAAATATTCATTGTCACACTTTCAAATATTTAATTTCAAGAGTTTTATCTTGCTTTTTGTTGCATTTTAACTTGTACTTCACTTAATGAACAAAGATACTTCATTAAATATCCATAATATGTAAGGAAGCAACATTATGATATAATTTATTTAATTTCTTAATTTTTTTATTTGGTTAATTTACTATGTAACTCTAGAACTTGCAATATGTGACCTTTACATAGCTTTGATTTGCTTATATTATGTTTGTTAATTTTATCTTTTTTATCATTTTTATAAATTTACTTAATAATGGAATAATAATTTAATATTATTTATGGTTTCTTACTTTGGCAATCCAAAGTAAATCCAAAAATTGCTTAATCAAGATGAAACAAATGTCATTCTACTAGTCTTGATGAGCTCTATTCCATTACCTAAACATTTATATCTTTAAATTTTTTTTTGTTTTGTTAGCATGTTTTATTAGACATTTTGATTTATAGTTTATATGTCGATCAAGCATGGCATATTCGATCTTCTTAACATCTTGGAATTCATTTCTCCCATAGAAGTTATGTCATTTGTTCAAAGTTTTTGCTTTGTTCACATTAAATACTATGCAACTCTGAAGATTCATTCATGTGACATTACCATCTTCTAAATTTTTTTTATATTACATTATTTTAATTTATAATATTTAAACTTTCAAGTATGTTTATTTAATATTAAACTAATAATAATTATTATCTATGACTTTTTGCTTTGGTAATTCAAATTACTTAAAAACGGGGTTAGGCTAAGATGAAACAAACCTTGTTTGAATCCTTTTAAAGTGTTCCAAGCAATTAAATATTTAATATTAATATTTTTTATCTTTAACTTTTTATGTTTTACTTTTTAATGTTTTTTGATTTTTAGAAGTTATTCTAATTTTTAACTTATTTGGTCAACAAGGATCAAACATATGATCTCCGTACTAATTTTGGATACAACTTTGCAAAAACTTTTATTGCATTTCTCCAAATATTCTTCTTTAGTTTTGTTAATTCATGTGTAAGTTTACGTCTGCTTTTGTAAGGCCTATCGATCACTTCGATTTGGCAATGTTATATTTCTTAAATTTATCGATAATTTACTTTTGTATATATTTAACTAACATTTAAAATAAAATTTATTATTTTTTATGCATATTTTCTTTAACAATATAAAGTATTCAAAAGAAACTATGATCGAGACTAAACAAAAGTCATTAGACTTGTCATGATGATATCTATCTTATTAATTATTGTTTATTTAAAAGAATTTATTTTCGAAATTTTTAAGATGCTTTGCAAGATATTTTTTCTGTACTTAGTTAGACAATCAAGGATGTTAAAATTAATCTCATTATAGACTGTAATTTTTTCAAACAATGTCTTATTTCTTGAGTTTTTTTTCTTTGATTTAGTTATAATACTATAAAACTAGCAATCTCCTCTCATGTTAATTTATATAGTTTTGCTTTTGGTATATTATATTGATTTAATTAACTCATTTTAACTTTATTATATAATATAATATAAAATATAAATATTTACTTTAATTAAAATAATAATTTTTTGTAATATAGGCTTATTTACTTTGATAATTCATAGTAATTCTAACCAAGCTTTGATTAACATAAAAATGTCATTTGACTCAACTCAACAAATTCTAAAAAAATGAACAAATTTTTTTATTATCAATAATTTTTTTTCTTTACTTTTTAAATACTTTATGAGACAATTGTTCATACATCATTTAATGATAAGGATATTTCATTTGATCTCTATAATATCTTGAAATCCAACATTCTTGTATAGTTTTTCTAATTTAATTTTTTTCTATGATTTGGATATATCACTATGGAACACAAAATATTATCTATTGCCACCTTTATATTATTTTTATTTTATTATGTTATATTGCTTCAATTTATTTCGTTATAGCTTTATTATATATTTATTTAATATTGAAAAATTAATTTATAATTATTTATGCTTATTTTCATTGTTAATTTATTAAAATTTCAAATGAGGCAAGATAAACATGAAAAATATGTCGTTGGAGTTGTCTAGACAGGCTCTGTCTAACTAAATATTAGATTTTATTTTTTAAACTATTTTATTTTCTTGGGGTTGAACATGTTTTCCTTGGTATTTCAAATTATATGTAATTACATAATCGATGATATTACACTTGATCTCTTCAGTATCTTAGAATACAAGTTTGAGTGAGATTTATGTAATTTCTTAAAAGTTTTATTTTGATATGGTTATATAATAATTTCACTCAATATCTTCTCTTAAGTGTCCTTCATATGTGTGTGATTTATCTATACTATATTTCTTCAGTTAATCATATTTTTCTTTTGAAAGTATTTAATAAATATTGAAATAATAATTTTTTATTATTTATGACAAGCAACTTTTGTGATTATGAGTACTACTAATCTGGGTAATGTCAAACTAAAATTGGTATCATTTGATATGTTTTCCTGGGCTTTATCAAATTAGCTACTTTCTATTTAATTTTATAATTTTTATTTTCCATCGTTTCGACCTGATTTATAAGACTTTATATATTTTTGATTTGTATATAAAGAATGAGAAAATCGGACTCAATCTCCTCGGTATTATGGAATGTGGCTTTCTCGTAAAATTTATTTAATTTTTTCAATGTTTTTATTTGATTTTGTTTTATCACTTAAAACTCTAAATTTGTATATTCATGAGTTTTACATCACTTTGATTTGATAATATTACATTGCTTTAATTTCTCTCATTTATATTTTATTAAATATTTACCAAATATTGAAGTAATAAATTTTTATTATTTATGCTTATTTACTATTGTAATTTACAATATTCCCAAATGTGATCACATCAAGAAGAAATGGAAAACATTAGACATGTTTTCATAAAATTTATTAAAATAAATATTAATTATACTATTATTTAACATTTATTTTCCAAGAGTTTTGTAACCTTTATCCGATAATTTGATTTGCGACAAACATGATGGTTAAAGATGTTTTAGTGTCTCCTTAATATATTAGAATGCAAAATCCGAATATAATGTATCATGTTTTTTTTAAAATAAGCATAAATATAAAAAAATAATTATTTTAAAATTAAGTAAACGTATATTAAAGTGAAAATTAAATAAATTTAAATAATGTAATATAACAAATTTTTAGTGATGTAAAGATTACAAGGGAGGTGACTTAGAGTTATATAGTAATAACCATTCTCTAAACATTTTCTAATTTACATAAAATTTTAGCTTTGATTTGACTACATCACCATGAATGTCTAATTCTACTCTAGTGTGATGTTTACATTTGTTTTTTTTAATATTATTTCTAAAGTTATGTAATTTCAATGTTATTATATAATTAAATAATATTTAAATAATTATTTATCACTATTTATATTTATTACTTTTGATAATCCCAAATGAGGTCTAATATACAAGAAACAATTTCCATTAAACTCAACTTGATGAGCTCTATCATGTTGAATATTCATTTTTATATTTTAAAATATTCTACTTTCAAGAGTACTCACTTGTATTATGAGACATTTCAATTTATACCTATCTCCATGGTATAAGATGTTACACTCGAATTGCTTAGTATTTTTGAATGAAAAATTCCCTTACAAGTTATCAAATTTCTTCCATTTCATTTTTGGTTAATTTAAAAAATCTCCTCTTTTGTGATAATCACTTTGATGTTGTTATATCATATTAATTAGATTTATGTCATTCAAATTTTATTGCATATTTACTTTATCTAAAGTTAATATTTTATTGTTCTTCAAGGTTTTCTTTTTGTAATTAGTAACAATTCAAAGTAACATTCAAAAATGACAAAACAAATGTAGTCACACACATCTCGATCACTTATATCTTGTTAAATATTCATTGTTATACTTTCAAATATTTCATTTCAAAAGTTTTGGCTTGCTTTTTGAGGCATTGCAACTTATGCATCAATTAATGACCAAGGATACCATATTAAATGTCCATAGCATCTGTGGAAGCAACATTTCTGTGTAATTTATTAAATTTCTTGAAAAGTTTTCAAACTCTTAATTTTACGTTATGTGACTTTTGCATTTCTTTGATTTGGTTATATCATGTTACTTCAATTTATATTTTTTTATCATATTTAAATATTAAATTAATAATATTTATTTTTTCTTTCTTTGGTAATTCATAATTTCAAAAAATTAATCAAGAAATAACAAATATGATTCCACTAGTCTTCATAAGCTCCATCCAATTAACTATTCGTTTTATATCCTTAAATATTTTATTTTCTATTTTTGTAGCATATTTTTTGAGACTTTTTGATTTATACTTGATATTGCAACAGAGGATGGTACACTCGATCTCTTTAGTATCTTGGAATGCAATTTTACGACATAATTTGTCATTTCTTAAATGTTTCTCTTTGATTTACTTAAAATATTTTGTGACTCTAAATATCCACTCATGTGACTTTACCATCACCTAGATGTTATTATATTACATTATTTTGATTTATAACTTTACAAGTTTTATGTATGTTTACTTAATATTGAAATAGTAATTTAATATTATCTAGGCTTATTTACTTTGGAAATTTGGGATACAACATTTCCATAAATTTTATCTCATCTCTTAAAATATTCTTCTATGGTTAAGTTCATTCATATGTAACTTTAAATCTTCTTTTTATGACCTTTCAACCACTTTGATTTGGTTATATTGTATTACATAAATTTTTCTCAAACAACTTTTGATATTTATTTACTTAATATTAAAAAATAAATTCATTATTGTTTATTCGGGTGTACATTGGTAATATGCATTGTTCTAAACAAAGCCAGATCAAGAGTAAACAAATCTTGTTAGGCATGTCATGATGATCTCTATCTTATTAAATGTTGATTTTTTTTAAATAATTTTTTCAATTAATCTCATTTTATCTTTAATATGCATATTACTTCAAATGAGATAATAATTTATTGCAATATATGCTCATTTGCTTTGGTAATTAGTAATAATTCCAAATAATGTTTGATTGACTCAAAACAAATATCATTGGATATATCTCAATATGATCCAAAAATTTTAAAAATATATTGTTATTTTTAATATTTACTTTTTTTTTTGAAACATTTTTTGTGGCTGATTCATAATTAAATACAACTTTCTTGTATAGCTTTTCTAATTTCTTTAATTTTTTTCATTTATTTGGATATATTATTGTGTAAAATTTAATATTACCTATTATCACCATTATGTATTTTTCACTTTACTGCATAATTTGGCTTTAATTTATTTAAAGTTTAGATTTATTTTATACTTAATATTATTAAAATATTAATTTATTACTATTTATGCTTCTTTGCTTTTATAATTCACTTTAGTTTCAATTCAGGTCTAATTGAGAAAAAAGATGTTATTGCACTTGTGTAGATAGGCTCTAATTAATTAAGTATTAATTTTTTATTTTTTACATTTTAGTATATATTTTCCCAAAATTATAGCAATAATGTTTTATTATTTATGCTTATTTCATTTGCTAATTCAAAGTATTTCGACATACAATTTTTGATTGAGAAGAAATAGACATCATTAGACTTGTCTTAATAAACCTCATTAAATAGCTATTAGTTTTATAGTTTTTTAAAATTTTGGTGAGCTTTATGAAATAATTTGTTTGGTAACAAAATTAATGATTAAGGATGTTAAATTTGAACTCTAAATATCCTAGAACACAACTTTCATTTATAGTTTATCTTATTTTTTTTAAATTATTATGTAACTCTAAATCTACTTTGGTGTGTCTCTTAGATTGTCTTTATTTTGTTATGATAATTACTTTAATGTTTCCCATTTCAACTTTAATTTAGACTTATTAGATATTAAAAAAAGTAATTTTTTATTATTTATTCTTACTTAGTTAATTCATAAGACATTCAAATTAGGTCCCATTAAGATGGTATAACATCATTGGACTCATCTCAATAAGCTCTATGCTATTAAATATTCTTTTTAATATTTTTAGATATTATATTATTCTATTTTTTGTAGTTTTACAATTTATTTTGCTTCTTACCTATTTGGATTATCAAGGATACTATAATCTATCTTCTTTATATCTTGCAATTCATATTTCTCATAAACTTTATTTAAGTTTTAAATTTCTTTTACTTTTTTTTGTTAATTAATATAAAACTCTAAATTTTTTCTTGTCTGACTTTTACATTAATTTAGTTTTGTCTCATTGTTTCAATTTATATTGTTATAGCTTTAAAACTTATTTATTAATATTAAAATTATAATTTATTGCTTTTTATTCATTAAAAATTTTGGAATTTGCAACAATTTTGAATGAGGCTTGATGGAGATAAAAAAGAATCCTTAGACTCGTCTCATCAAGCATTATCATATTAATAATTTATTTTTAAATCCTTAAAAATCTATTTTTTCTATAGCTTTGGCTTATTTTCTATGATATTAAAGTTAATACCTCATTTAAAGATCAAAGATGCTACACTTGATCTCTTTAGTACCTTGGAAAGAAACTTTTTTATACTTTTTAACTTAATCTTTCAAATTTTTGCTTTCATTTGCTTATATTGCTATGTAGCCCTAAATCTTCTATTATGTAACTTTCGCATAGTTTTGTTTGCTTATGTGATAATGATTTAATTTATCTAACTTTAGCTTTCTTATATATTTAATTCTTTTTAAATAGATACTTATTATTATTTATAATTATTTTATGTTAACTATCTTTATTATATATATTAAAATTGAATTGAGATAATTAAAGAAATATAATGTTAACAAATTATGGTAACCTAAATGATACTTTAGAGGAGATTAAGATGTATGCAATAATATAACCAAAACAAAGTTAACAATTTAAAGAAATATGATGATTTATAAGAAAGTTATCATGTGTAACATTATATATCATCAAATTAGGTACAAAAAAATAATCTCAATAATCACACAAAAATATTTAAAAATTAGAAACTTTAATAGATATATACATAAAAAGGAACAGTGACTGGATATATCTCATAAAGATGGCTCTGATGATGTTTGTTTCATCTTAATGAGAGCTCGTTTGGAATTATTACAATTTCTAAATTTAAATAAAGATAAACAATAATAAAATACAATTTTAAAATTAAGTAAACTTATATTAATGTAAAAATGAATTAAATTAAAATAATATAATATAACAAATTTTAAGTGATGTAAAGGTTACATGAGAAGTGATTTATAAGTACCCAAGAACTTCTTTTTTGTGAAAATTATCTAATTTATTCAAAATTTTAGCTTTGATTTGATTGTATTTTTATGAAATTCTAGTTCTCATCTTGTGTGATTTTTATATTAGTTTGGCTTTTTATATTATATTACTTAAATTTAACTCATTATAACTTAAATATTTGATTAGTTAATATTTAAATAATAATTTTGTATTATTTCTATTTATTACCTTTAATAATTCCAAACGAGGTCCAACGGATATGAAACAAACATCATTGAACTAAAGTTGATGAGCTCGATCATGCTAAATGTTCTATTTTATGTTTTAAAATATTGAAGTTTTAAGAGTTTTGACATGCATTATAAGACTTTTCAACATGTACTTAACTTCTTGAAGGAAGATGCTATGCTCAATTTGCTTAACATCTTTGAATTCCCTTACAAGTTATTAAATTTCATCAGTTTTTTTACTTTATTTAAATCAATATGTAAAACTAAATTTCCTCCTATGTGATATTCAGTTTGATTTTTTTATATTATATTAATTGTATTTACCTCATTCAAATTTTATTATATATTTACTTTATATTAAGAAAATATTTTATTTTTATTTATGTTTATTTGTGTTCGTAATTAGTAGCAATTCTTAATACTTCTAAAAAAAGACAAACTAAATGTCACTAGAATCATCTCAAATGCTTCTATGATGTCAAATATTCATTGTCACACTTTCAAATATTTAATTTCAAGAGTTTTAACTTGCTTTTTGTTGCATTTTAACTTGTACTTCACTTAATGAACAAAGATACTTCATTAAATATCCATAATATGTAAGGAATCAACATTATGATATAATTTATTTAATTTCTTAATTTTTTTATTTGGTTAATTTACTATGTAACTCCAGAACTTACAATATGTGACCTTTACATGGCTTTGATTCGCTTATATTATGTTAGTTAAATTTATCTTTTTTATCATTTTTATAAATTTACTTAATAATGGAATAATAATTTAATATTATTTATGGTTTCTTACTTTGGCAATTCAAAGTAAATCCAAACATTGCTTAATCAAGATGAAATGTCATTCTACTAGTCTTGATGAGCTCTATTCCATTACCTAAACATTTATATCTTTAAAAATTTTTTTTTGGTTTTGTTAGCATGTTTTAGACATTTTGATTTATAGTTTATATGTCGATCAAGAATGGCATATTCGATCTTCTTAACATCTTGGAATTCATTTCTCCTATAGAAGTTATGTCATTTGTTCAAAGTTTTTGCTTTGTTCACATTAAATACTATGCAACTTTGAAGATTCATTCATGTGACATTACCATCTCCTAAATTTTTTTATATTACATTATTTTAATTTATAATATTTAAACTTTCAAGTATGTTTATTTAATATTAAACTAATAATAATTATTATCTATGACTTTTGGCTTTGGTAATTCAAATTACTTAAAAACGGGGTTAGGCTAAGATGAAACAAACCTTGTTTGACTCCTTTTAAAGTGTTCCAAGCAATTAAATATTTAATATTATTATTTTTTATCTTTAACTTTTTATGTTTTACTTTTTAATGTTTTTTAATTTTTAGAAGTTATTCTAATTTTTAACTTACTTGGTCAACAAGGATCAAACATAAGATCTCCTTAGTAATTTTGGATACAACTTTGCAAAAACTTTTATTGCATTTCTCCAAATATTCTTCTTTAGTTTGGTTAATTCATGTGTAAGTTTACGTCTGCTTTTGTAAGGCCTATCGATCACTTCGATTTGGCAATATTATATTTCTTAAATTTATCAATAATTTATTTTTGTATATATTTAACTAACATTTAAAATAAAATTTAACATTTTTTATGCATATTTTCTTTAACAATATAAAGTATTCTAAAGAAACTTTGATCGAGACTAAACAAAAGTTATTAGACTTGTCAAGATGATATCTATCTTATTAATTATTGTTTATTTAAAAGAATTTATTTTCGAAATGTTTAAGATGCTTTACAAGATATTTTTTCTGTACTTAGTTTGACAATCAAGGATGTTACAATTAATCTCATTATAGACTGTAATTTTTTCAAACAATGTCTTATTTCTTGAGTTTTTTTTCTTTGATTTAGTTATAATACTATAAAACTAGTAATCTCCTCTCATGTTAATTTATATAGTTTTGCTTTTGGTATATTATATTGATTTAATTAACTCATTTTAACTTTATTATATAATATAATATAAAATATAAATATTTACTTTAATTAAAATAATAATTTGTTGTAATATATGCTTATTTACTTTGATAATTCATAGTAATTCTAACCAAGCTTTGATTAACATAAAAATGTCATTTGACTCAACTCAACAAATTCTAAAAAAATGAACAAATTTTTTTATTATCAATAATTTTATTTTCTTTACTTTTTAAATACTTTATGAGACAATTGTTTCATACATCATTTAATGATAAGGATATTTCATTTGATCTCAATAATATCTTGAAATCCAACATTCTTGTTTAGTTTTTCTAATTTAATTTTTTTCTATGATTTGGATATATCACTATGGAACACAAAATATTATCTACTACCACCTTTATATTATTTTTATTTTATTATGTTATATTGCTTCAATTTATTTCGATATTACTTTATTATTTATTTATTTAATATTAAAAAAATAATTTATAATTATTTATGCTTATTTTCTTTGTTAATTTATTAAAATTTCAAATGAGAAAATGTAAACATGAAAAATATGTCGTTGGAGTAGTCTAGATAGGCTCTGTCTAACTAAATATTAGATTTTATTTTTTAAACTATTTTATTTTCTTGGGGTTGAACATGTTTTCCTTGGTATTTCAAATTATATGTAATTACATAATCGATGATATTACACTTGATCTCTTCAGTATCTTAGAATACAACTTTGAGTGTGATTTATGTAATTTCTTAAAAGTTTTATTTTGATATGGTAATATAATAATTTCACTCAACATCTTCTCTTGAGTGTCCTTCATATGTGTGTGATTTATCTATATTATATTTCTTCAGTTAATCATATTTTCCTTTGGAATGTATTTAATAAATATTGAAACAATAATTTTTTATTATTTATGACAAGCAACTTTTGTGATTATGAGTACTACTAATCTGGGTCATGTCAAACTAAAATTGGTATCATTTGATATGTTTTCATGGGCTTTATCAAATTAGCTACTTTCTATTTAATTTTATAATTTTTATTTTCCATTGTTTCGACCTGATTTATAAGACTTTATATATTTTTGATTTGTATATAAAGAATGAGAAAATCGGACTCAATCTCCTCGGTATTATGGAATGTGGCTTTCTCGTAAAATTTATTTAATTTTTTCAATGTTTTTATTTGATTTTGTTTTATCACTTAAAACTCTAAATTTTTATATTCATGACTTTTACATCACTTTGATTTGATAATATTACATTGCTTTAATTTCTCTCATTTATATTTTATTAAATATTTACCAAATATGGAAGTAATAATTTTTTACTATTTATGCTTATTTACTATTGTAATTTACAATATTCCTAAATGTGATCACATCAAGAAGAAATGGAAAACAATGGACATGTTTTCATTAACTTTATTAAAATAAATATTAATTATACTATTATTTAACATTTATTTTCCAAGATTTTGGTAACCTTTATGCGATAATTTAATTTTCAACAAACACAATGATTGAAGATGTTTTAGTGTCTCCTTAATATATTAGAGTGTAACATCCAAATATAATGTATCTTGTTTTTTTTAAAATGTTTTGCATTATTTTTGTTATAGTACTATGTAACCATTAATGTTTTGGAGTGTGACTTTTACATCACTTTATTTGGATTGTGCTACATTACTTCAATTTTCTCAATTCATCTCTAATTGAGATTTACTTAATATTAAAATGATATTTTTTTATTATTCATTCTTATTTAACTTTTTTAACCAAATAAAATTCCAAATATAACCTTATTAAGATCATACTAGAACAATTCCTATCTGTCATTTATATCAGTTAGACTTATTTTACTCTCATTGCTTCAATTTATCTTATTTTAGCTTTAAAATATATTAACGTAATATTTAAATAATGATTTATTATTTTTTATTCCTCTTAATTTGATAATTTTCAACTTTTTCGACTGAGGTTTGATGGAGATAAAAAAGCATCGTTAGACATACTTTGTTGATTTCTATTTAATTAATTATTTATTTTTTAAATATTTAAATATTTTATTATTCTATATTAACTTATTTTATAAAAAATTCAAATTCATACCTCATTTATCAATCAAAGATGTTACACTCAATCTCTTTAGTATCATTGAATGAAACTTTGTCATACAGTTTATCTTAATCCTTCAAATTTTTGCTTTGATTTGGTTAACTACTACACAACACTGAATCTCTTTTTATGTTACTTTACATAGTTTTGATTTCATTATTTGAGAATTCATTAGTTAATCTCATTTAATATTTATTATATACTTATTTAATATTAAATAACCTTTTCTTAATATTTGTATTTATTTACTTCAAAAATCCACAATAGTTCTTTGAGATCAAACAAATGTAATCAGGCCAATTATAGTAAGGACTATCAAATTAAATTTTAATTTTAATTTTTTAAAATTTTTATTTTCTTGGGTTTTGGCATGGTTCAATGGGTATTTGAAATGGTACATAATTTCAAAATTAATGATGTTGTACTTGATCTCCTTGGTTTCCTAGAATGCAACTTTCTTATATAATTATTCTCATTTAATAATCATCTTTTATTTGATTTTATTACAGTTTAACTCTATATCTTTTGTCATTTGAGCTTCACATGTCTTTGATGAACTATCTTACATAACTTTAATTTACATGTAATATATATTAACTAAAAAATAAAATTATAATTTATTTTTATTTATGATTAAAAACTTTCGTGTTTGAAGTAATTAAAAATTAGGACTAATCAAAACTTGACAAACTTTGATTGACTTATCTAAATAAGCTCTATGTAATATGCTATTAGTTTACTTATTTTTAAAAATTTAAATTTCTTTGTCTTTGGCATGCATTATGAGACATTTTGATTTGTACTTAATTTAATGACTAAGGTTGTTAGACACAGTTCCTTTTTATTTTGGAGTGCAACTTTCTCATAAAATTTATCTCATTTCATTGAAGTTATTGCTTCATTTTGTTATATTACTATGAACTCTAAATATCCTCTTATGTGACTTTAACATCGCTTTTATTTGATAATATTATATTACTTCAATTTATCTTATCTATTTTTTAATATATATTAACTTGATAATAAAGTGATAACTGGTTTATATTTATGCTTATTTACGTAGGTAATTTCTAATAATTCCAAAAATAATATAATTGAAAAAATATAGAGGTCGTTGGACAAATCTTGATAAACATTCTTAAAATAAATATTTCTTGTAATATTTTTTAATATTAATTTTCTAAGCAGAAAACAACTTTTGCTAGACAAATTAATCTACAATAAATTTGTTGATTTAGAATATCATCTCCATATTATCATCAATAGAACTTTTCTATATCATTTATCTTTTTCGTTCAAAATTTTTATTTTGATATGGTTTATTACTTTTCAGCCCTAAATCTTCTCTCATGTGACTTTTACATCCATTTGTTTTCGTTTTGTTACATAACTTGAATTATACAAAATTTAGCTTTAGCTTAGATTTACATAATACAAAAATAATAAATGGTTATTATTTTTACTTGTTTAATTTGTTAATTTGAAATAATTCTAAATGTAAATAAACCAAACAATGGCCATTGCAACAAGAAAGTTTTGTGATCGAACAAATGGAATTTAATCCTAACCATATAGAAATATATAGTTGACGTGGGTTGTTAAATCTGAATTGTAATATGTCGGCAAGAATTATCTTTTCAAGTGCATGCATTTTGGACCATGTAATTAACAAATTTGAGGATCAGATGACTATTAGAATTATTTTTTTTGAAAAATTAGAAAAGTCAGTCACTATTCGATTGCGAAATGCATGATGAAATGAATCACACTACTATGACAATTTGGAGTTTCTTTGATTAGAAAGTAGTTAATTTTAGTCCTATATGGTGTATTTGAAAAGGAAGTTTCTCCATATTAGTATTTTTGTACACAGTAGAGATAGCCTGATTTCAAGGTTGGCTACTTCTTAGTTTGTGAAACATTTAATCACCTATTCTTGACAACAATTAGAAGATTAAGTATAGCTTTGCATTGCAATGTCCCAATCTAACCTAAATTTGAATGTCTTCAAGATGTAAAGCAAAGGGAATAAATAGTGATGGTAATTGCAAAGAAATTTAGGTGATTTAGAATTTTGTTTTTAAAAATTTTTATTTAAATTTCTTATTTAAATAATTACGAGTTAAAAAACTTTGAGTATGCTGATCAAATAATGAGCGCATGCAAATTTAATTTATTATTTAGAATCTAAGAATTTACTTCATAAAATTCATTAAAAATACTTGGGGTTTGTTATCATCAAAAAAATCACCATGCCTAGGTGTTAATACCACAATAAAAGGAACCCATGATTGCATAGATAATTGAATTAGAGTTTCTTAAGAAAACCCTTAAATAAATTAAAATGGAGGTAAGATTGAAATGAGAGCATAAGCACATTGGAATTGTTTGAGTATACCTTACCTAAGGCCTTCAATAAGAGAGACTCTTCATCAAACCATGGATTATTGCCAAGATAAAGTGTTATTTTAGCCATAAAATTAAAATTTGTCATTGCCAAGGGGCTATATATTCTAACAATATAACTAAACAATTAGAATGACATGGTTTATTAGGTAAGATAATTAGTGACTATTTGTTATTTCTCATTGGATGAGTTGACTCCCTACATAATAGTTTATAGAATCTGTATGGCTAATGTTTGCTAACTATGAATGAAAGTTTGCAATGGATGTCATATGAAGTAAGGTTTAAAAGATTAGTATGGTATTGCTCATGTGCATATGGGTTAAAACTAAGATTTAGTGCTGAGTTGAAGTTAAAGTGGTAGCTTAATCAATCTTTGAAGTCTATATATGACCAAAGGTAAGGCTAAAAATAAAGACTATTTATGTCTAACATCGTGGCATTATAGGGTGCCCAAGATAGTCCAATAGAAACCCTAAAATATTTAGTTGACAAATAGATTGCCTTATATTCTTGATTAGGGTTTGAGGAAACCTTAGGTTTATTTGTATAGTTGGTAAAAATGGATATGATTCAAAGCTAGATGTCTAATTTGATGTTCTTGGTTAAGATGAGATTTGTGGATGCAATAGTCCTTAGTTCGGGACCGACAAACTTAAGTTGGGTAAAGTTTGTAGAGGAGTGATAGATTAGTGATCTATGGTTAACACATAATTTGCTTAGTTCAAAGGAGAGCTAGATATCATGGCCACATACTCAAATTAGTTGCATCATAAACTCATGCATTATATTAGCCTAGTGATTTAGCATGCATCTATTAACATCTATGATCATTATTTTAATTATAATGAATTTAATATATTAAATATAGATCCATGTCACCACATATTTTTTTTATAATGTGTCTGAAAGATTCCATAATGAGCTAATGCCCACTCTACTATTATTTTGATATGTAGCATTGTGGATATAATAGCTTGCTTATGAGCTAGAGATAAGTTCAATATATTGATCATCTAGATATTCATTAGTTCAATTTACAACTTTTACTTTCGAGGTAGTAATTTTGTTTTTTTGAAGTTTCATAACGTAAGTTGATGGACATTGTGTTATGTTGGACATTACTTTAGCACATCCATATTTGCATCTTGTATATTCTCTTATGACGAATTTGGTTAATGGATATTATGATTTGTACATATGGTGATGTATTCTTGTCATTATACTCTCTTTTTTACATTGTATATATCAGTATATATTTGTAAGTTACCTATTCTAGGGTGAACCAACCCTTAAATCATTTGGGAAATAAGATTGTTAAGGGTTTTCACTCATTGTACACTATATGCTATGAGCATGATGATTACATTATCGAATTACAACTTTTAATATAAGATTAAGCCCAATTAGTGAAAGGGTATCTAGCCATGTGCCTTGAATGTATATGGGTTATCTTGCACAAATGATTTTACATAAGAAATTTTTTCTAAAAAGTCAACTAGTGAGACTAAGTTACAAAAAGAAAATTATCTTAAAATATTTTCAACGAAAAGTGTTAATGGTAATGAATTTAAAAAGTGAATGAATTGTTTTCTTATTTTTCCAATTAAAAGGGAAATTTTTATACATTTTCTTCATTAGGTGTACATACGAGACCATTATTTAATGTTTCATCTTATGAACTACTAAATAATACAAAGTTGATGATCTCACACCTTCATGAATTTCAGTGCAAGAAATTTACTTTAAATAATAAAAAATGTAGTTTAGAAAACTTTGATGCAAACTATGATTGAGATATTTTTTTTGGTTTTTTATAAAAATTAATTTATTTCATAAGACATCTAATTAGACCTAATTTGATTTAACTACTATAGTCAAAGTGCTTAACTTTGAGGTGTGTCCTTTGGCTAACACCTCTACAATGTGATATATTTTTTGCTACTGATATGCATCATATTTTTGTAATTAAACAACGGAAAGTTTCATAAAAGATTGACATAGTACAACATTGAACAAAAATGGTACATAAGCAGTGTACTTGTGGGATACAAAAATCAAATAGTACCATAGAATTAAATGTCTAATAATCTAAGTGATGTCCTGTACAAGCATGATCTAGTGAGATGCACAATACTGACAATATGATATTATAAACTTTATATTCTCAAAGAATATGTATATGTGTAGTGTCAAGAAACAAGAATGTTGTGTAAAGATATCTAGAATGAATGGAACTTTCCTGAATGCAACGAACCTAACTAACACGAAGGTGTTAATGTTTAAATATCAGTAGTAAGTCTATTGATGAAATGTACCTGTCTAATCTGATTACTAAAAAAAGCATCTTCAAATGATGATGTCCATATTTTAAATGTAAATAAGCACTAGTCAAGCTTTGCTTGTATTGTAATTGAAGATTATCATGGCTTATTTTTTAGCTTGCACAACATATAAGAAAAAACGTTTTTAGAGGAAGAAACAATATATGAGAAAGATGAATCCCTTTGTAAAGTTTTTTCCTCAAGTATAATTTCATCAATTAAATAAACAAGAACTATTATGTTTCAAGGATGAGAAAGTGGACAAAACCAAGGAAGAAAAGTAATAATACACAATGAAGGTTAACGTATGAAAGAATAGAATTTCTTTAAAGATTGTCCTATTGATTTCATAAACCAAATTTTAGTAAATTGTTCTAAAAAAATAGATAAAACTCAAAGCCATATGTAACTACAAATGTATCACATGTTAGAAATCTAACATAGTCAAATAGCTCACAAATGAAACCATGCGATATTATAAAATTATCATGCAGTTGCCAAAAGATATATATGTTATTCCATAAGAGAAATATATAAACTACATGAAATACAAAATTTTAATGTTTGTATCTCTTTTGGCCATGCTTTGCTAATGTATAAACTTATGGTGCTACTAATTGGTTGCACAATGTATTATAATCAATCTAATGCCCTCCCCTAACTGACTAAATCATGGCATGGTGTGGTAGTCTTATCACATCATGTGACCAAATGCAATTAACTAGATAGGCTCATCACTTGAGACAACATCACAAAGCTCTAGAAGTCCATAGTAACATGTACTCCCTAACCAACATAGACATTTCAATGACCCAATATTAAGCACTACCAAGCATCCCATTTACAAACTAAGGTCAAACTCCCAAAAAAATTCATCTAGGTTTACTAAAGAACATAAACCCATGACTGACATGACCACCTCATGGCATATCGCAAGCTTCACATGCAAATTTAAGACAAGGAGATAGTCTAAAAATCAAAAGAGTTTAGCTATGTTTACAAGTTTCATTCTATTGTTCATGTCCTACCATAATGTCTACTTTGCACAGGATAGAATTTTAGGCATTTCTTCGAATTTTCTTGCAATTGTAATATACATCAAAGTCATGCCGTGATACTCCTATTGAAATTATATATGTTATCAATCAAGTTGTCATTTAAAAATTTGTACAAGTCAAAGAAAATATGTTGATATTGGTTTTGAAGTATAAAATACTTAATTCTAATTTATGTGATCAAGAGAAACATAACAATATTGAAAAGATATTATGTTTTTTCAAAGTTGCAAAAAGTTTAAGACAAGACACATCAATATGAAACAATTTAAAAGAAAATGAGTTGGTACCAAAGTAACATTAACCATGTCCTCAAAAGGGACGGTTCAACGTTATGGTGTAGCATCAATCTTCTTAAAAAAATAATTCAAATAAATTTAAATTATAAAAAAGTACAATTATATTTTTCACTAGAGAACAAAATTATATCACTTTGCATTGTTTGGTTCAAGATCATAATCAACGCATCAATTAAGAAAATAGTCCACCTATCCAAAATCAAATGATTATTTAAAGAGCATGGCAAAGGCAAAGCTTTGCTAAAAAAATCAAAAGTTCTATTGCCCTGACCCTAACGTCTTTTTAGCTCTCTTTCTTGGTGAAAACAAACCCATTCTAATATTCAATTATGTCACCCTTTATCAACAATAACTTCTTTATTACCAAGTATGAGCATCATGTAGCATAATTGGTCAAACACTGGCAATATCAATTTTCCTACCTATCCTAACAAAGCCTTACCAAATAGAACATCAAGGAAACGTCTGCAACTTAAATGGATGGCATTAACTCCAAAAGATGGTGCCTCAAGTTATGTCCCAACAATTTTTATAACAAATCCAATAAACTCGAAGCATATCCAAGTAGCAATAAATTTTTCCAACATTACCACCATAATCTTTAAACATCATTACCAATAAAATTGCATTTTTATACTCAAATATTTAATTTAAAAGCCTTTCTAAAGCTTTCCTACACATTTTAACAATCCAATTAGTTTAGAAGAGGATTCAAATAGATCTCAACAAATGGAAAGTTCCATGTAGTATAAACACTCTTAACGAAGGTATTGTATCCTTGTTAAATTCTCAAACTTGAGCTTCAAGACCATGTATTAGAAGTGCCATGTTGCATCAATAATCTAAATTTGCAAAACGCACAATCTCGTATCCTCCAAAAAATTCTAGAATGTATTGTACATTCTTTTAACAAGTGTCTAACACTCTTCCTAACCTTGAAAAAGGGTGCATGATTGACAAACATCAAAATAATTTGTGTTTCATGAAAAATAGAAATGATGCATGATGATTGATGTCATTCAAATATTCTATAGAAAAAATAACCATTCACTTTGCTCTAATCTTTATAGGTTAGAATCTTTATGCATAATATTCACAATTATGCATAAATTTTTTATAGCATTTTTTGGTAATTAAAAGTAACTATTATTCATATTTGTATGCTAACATTAATGATTTTATACTTATAAATAATTGAATGTTTTACATGCAATACAAGTGATATTTTATAAGTGTGTAACCTTAATTTTGTGTTTTCATAGTTCTCTCTCTCCACATAATGCATAGTTCTAGTCACATATAAATTGCAACCATTTAAAAAAATTGTTTTATTAGTAGGTTACATTAAAATTGTTTACTTTGTGTTTCATAAAATTAGAATAGACAACCAAATAGGTATATTCATTTGTTCATGTAAAATTTTGTGGTTATTCTAATAAAGATTTATTAAATTTCACGGTCCTTGTATTTAGGACATGTTACATAGGCAAAAGAATGCTCGAGGTTCTTTATCTCATACATTTTTTTACTGCCCATAAAGTCAACCTCATTAATATTTATTAGGTTGATCATTATTCTAATCCAAACCTATTTTTGAAGTAATATTTTTGACACATTTTAGTCTTTTTTTCTTTTATCATTACTATTACCATAACCTAGAAAGTATAAACCACCTCTAATATAATAATACCTAAAGTGCACTACGCAATCCTTCAGATATTAACAAAGGTTGTGGTTTCACCAGTCGAGCGCATGCATCTAACTCATTGCCTCTTCCAAACAGTGAAAATTCAGCTAAATCTAAAACATACTAGATGAACCATCTTAAGCAAGCCCAACTAGATTATGCTTAAACCAACTAAACAGTTCAAGTATATCTTAAAACTAAATTATAAGGTAAACTCTAAATTCATGTTTTCTTATCTACTATTTTTGCTTCTTCTGCAAATATATAAATATAAAAAAATGTAGATAAAAGCATAGCTAATTTGAGTAATTTAACAAATTTTCTTCAATTTTGCACACAAAAATGCATATTCTACAAAAGCATTATCATTGCATAGATGAGAAATCATAAATGAAAGTTAGAATATGTTACCTGCTTTTTATAACAACAAAATTCAATTCAAAGCAACACAATCCCACTACCTTTTAATACTCAACCATTATATATTAAAAAAAGTGGTGTTGTATTTTTTCTACATATTTGATCATATTTGGTATTTTTAAAGCATTTCAAAAGAAAAATGTGTTTTATTTTGTTATGTTGGCCTTAGTGACTAGGTATTTTGAAGAGATGCCCATTGTTGTAACCAATAAATGATCAGTTTGTATGGGTGGGAATGTTCAAACCATATAAGTAGTTACATCACCAATTATGGGCATGTTCAATTCCAACAAATTCAAAAACAACTTAGGCAAACTAGATTTATCTATTGATGCATAGTGCAAATATAGATGCTTGCCTCCCAACTATATATGCGCAAATAAAGCAATGCATGTAAAATTCTATGTGCACAAAGGGACAAATGCCAATAAAACTATTCATTACATAATAGTTATTTCTATAGAAGTGCAGACAATGTCTAATATATGTTTTGGATTATGAGTATAGTCATATGTACAAAAAGAATGCGTTCACAAATTACATTATGTACATACAAACATGGTTATATGAGAACAAAAATCATTATGTATAGTCATGCATAAATGAAAACAATGCATCCATATACCATAAAAAAAGTCTAACAAAAAGTAATGCATGTATAAGATGTATTAAATGTTTTTAGATACACGCACACAGAAAAATAATGGGCTCGACGAAACGACACAATATAAAACTTTATAAGAGCCAAATCCCATTATGAAAGGTTTCTCTTTTTAATATTGTTTTTTATGACATTTTTAGAGAAGAAATCATTTTTGTTGAGCACAAGATGACCAGAGATTAAAGAACCAGAGGTGCTGGTTGCTTCATGTGTACGTATAGAGGGACCTCTCAAGTCTTTCCCTTGGTATATCTTTTCAGTCATGTTTGTTGTACTACCATTAACACATCTTTCTTGCTATTTCTTTGTGTATCTATATAATTGTTAAAGTAAGAACAACATGATTTTACATCTTTCTGATGTTAGTTTTGTTGGTCTTATAAAAATTGCTGTAAAAATGTAGTTTCAATAAATATAAGTTCATTGTGTTGTCACTTTCCTCTTCATTGCACCACAAAAATTTAAATTCAGATTTTCTCTTAAATTTAAATTTTCTTGCAAGAGTTTAGCATGCTTAAAGTTAATTTCATTAACTAGTTTTACTTGGAATCTACCAACAAATTGTTAGACAAAGGATAGCTGCCTTTCAAAAACTTGATTAATTTGTTTGAATTGCAATGGAGAAGGTTTCAATTATTTGAGTTATTATTTTAAACTGGTCGTCATGCCTCATCAAAATCATAACTTACATATGTCGTAGTTGCAATTAGGTACAAAACACATGTCTATCAAAATTTATTGCATGCATTTTTTGTTTCATTTTTATTACTTCATTTCCGTAAGCATTTCTTTACTCTAAATTTCAAACACATTTCATAATTCCTGATAGTTTGGTCTTGGACATAAAATCCCAAAGATTGTAACTAGACACCACCCCAAACCTTTGAGTGTGCATTGCATTACAATCCAATTTATCCAAGACCATTACATGAATTCTATGATTGCACCATTTTGACAAGATATTAAGATTCAAAAATGTCAAGTCCCTTATATTAATTTTTTCTAGCCTCTTTTTGGTCTTACTCTTCCACCATTGATTGAGAGAGTTGTGATAACTCTTCTCTCTTAACAAGTTAGTTGATCCAAAATTAACTTGTTCAAATCATACAACTAAACACTCCTAGCAATAACTTTTTTATCACTTTGATTATTTCTAATCATATCATTTTGAGTGTATCTACCACATGTTCTATTTGTATACTTGAATTCACGAGCAATATTTAAAATCATATAATATTGTTTATTCCACTTGGTTTTAAAAAACTTATATGTAAACAAGAGTAAGATATTTTGATCACACAATATAATAAAAACAATCCTCAATCCCTTCGACATGTTTGAATTAGATTATAACCAACCTATAAATTTTTCTATTTTTTTTTAAAATTATATTAGAAATATTGAAATCCCTCATTTTGTTATATTTTAGTGTCATATAATAGTAATCCTTAGCAATTGTACTCTTTTGGGTTTTATTAAAAATGAATTCCATGTTCAGTTAAACATAATAAAATAACCTCTTTCGTAGTGCTATCAACAAAAGCTTCATCAAAAGTAAAAATAAGAATGCACAATTTTGAATATAGAACCAATGCAAAAAATTACAATTGAGAAACCTTTAATCAACAATACTTGAATGCACATATGCATCATTACTTTTATATGCATGCTTTCATAACTTCAATATATCTAATGCTAAGCTTTTCCTTATCACAAGGCCTTTCAAAGCATTGTTATTGGACTTCTATCATTTCCCTTCTAGATTTCTTCATCAAACAACTTAACAAGTGAATAATCAAAATAATTGATCTTCTAGACACACAACCAAATTGAATCAACAATATATTATTTTTGTGTCATAATTTAAGCTCTTTAAATGATAAACTTCACTTTTGAAAACTAACATCACTGAACTTATAGAATCATACCTTACCATTTAGCAACCTTTGTTCTTATTTTCTTTTCCTTTTTGCTCTTTTCTAAATATATTAAGAATAATCATTGCCATTTTTTCATCTTTTTAAATGGCCATTATCGTCATACATGTTATTGTAACTTGTTTTACACATTTATAATAAAATCATGATCATATGATGCTTATTAAAATATATGCAAACACAAGAAATACAAGCATGAATGTCAATCATATTTGAATTTGATAGATTTCCATTCATTACTTATTAAAGCTTCCAAGCATTATATAATACTAAGTATATATAGATGTATAAGCCTTCTATCTCAATACCTCTTGTAAAGGTCTCCTGTTAAAATACATATCAAATTATGTGCCTTTATATGATCCATATTTCCTTCATTTTAAGTATTTTACACTTACTACAATATATATTTCCTAATTTCCAAGATTATTTCTCAATTCCCTTGACTAGTTAAACTCTTTCCAATAATTTAACAACACTACTTCTCTCCCTCCTCTTCTCTTAAGCTGTCAACCATGATCAAAATGTTTTAATTTTATTCAAAACACCCTCTTCATCCATGGTCATCCTCTCACATACTAAATATCGATGCTTCATTTCCCTTCAACAATTAGACCTCTTTAGTTTAACGACTTCTTGCCTTCACATCGTTTGGAATTTAATAGTTTTGCAAAAAATTTTGTTATTGTCATGTCAATTTTGTTAGTACAATAAGGTTAGGAAAATTTAAAAAATAAGATTTAATAAAAATTAGGAAATTCTAAGATTTCTTGCTTTTTTTAATAATTTGAACTTCAAAAGTTTAATGGTTAATTTTGTATTATTCTTCTTGGCCAACTCCACATGTTTGCCAAATTTCATATATTTTAATGATATTTAATATTTTTAATAATTTAACAAAACCTAAAATATTTTCGAATCCTGATTAACTTTTAGTTCAATGACCATCACGCCTACTTTTTTAGGCACGAAATTTTTACTATGCTTATACTTGTATATTCTGTGTTAGTAAATTTTCATTATTTTGTGAGTTTATGTAATATTTTTAATTATTTTAAAAACTTTTTCAAGCTCATATGTTAATCCTTATAAATCTTTGATCTTCCATTTTAATACTCAAAATATTTTTTTGTCAACATATTATCATTATATCCAAATAATTTATTCGTTTTATTTCCTAGTTTGTATCTTTCTTTTTAGGGGTTGCTCCTTTAGTGGTATACAACTTTTGAATAATATGAAATAATACTTTAAAGTTTTAAAAAAATTCTTGAAAACTCTAAATAATTCAAAATAACAATAATTAAATTTTCTTTATATTTTGCACATAAGAGACTCATTACATCATCACACATCAAATATGTGTATAGCATATTACCTTGCACAAATAAAAGAATCATATAGTTATGAATACGGGATCTAATAATTGCTAAATGGAGATTTCGTCTATTTTGTAGTAGAAAATGGTTATAATACAATTTGATATCGAGAACTTAATAAACTAATTTATTTTATTTTCGTTTCTTTAATCCCAATTATAACAACTATGCTGCTATAAAACATTAAGATAGACATCGACAACCAAAGGTAGTGAAATATGCCAATAAATAACACTAGCATTCATAGCTTACATAAATTGAAAGGAGTGCCTTGAAGTTCTTATTATTGACTTGTTATCAATTTTAATACAATTTTATGATCTCTTAGTAAAATAAATATATAAATCATGAACTTGTCATTTAATAGTTTGAATATTAAATAAATTTCTTTTTACTAACAAAAAGCAAATTTTCAATACCTACTCATGTAACCAAGAAAGAATTTTAATTCAATGTACATTTAACCATAATTCTACATAACCGTGTCCTGGTTAAGAAAGAATAAGTACTAATAACCAATATTCAAAAGCTAGCTTTTGATTTTAGATATAAATCCAATAAGAATTTGCACTTGGTAAGCATAAGTTCATGATATTCCATCTTACATTCTCATGTATTACTTTAGAAAAGAATATGCATGGGATTTTAACAATATTTGATAACAACATAAATAAAAAAGTCCATCACAAGCTCAGAAATTACTTGAAGTCATAGGTAGAATGAATTTGTCAACATATAGTAAATTCTGTGGAAAGGGGATTAGTTGACCAATGCCATAATCATTTTCCAATATCACCACATGATAATTTACCAATGCAATCATATTTATCTTTATAATATTTTTAACTATATTTAATGTATAAGCTCAAGGATCATTATACCTAGTAAACTAAGTAGAGGACCCATCCTCGTCTAAGTTTACTTCCCATTTCTTTCCCACAGGTGTCACTTCTTACTTTCTTTATTTCTCTTGAATATCCTTCTTTCATGTTCTTATGGCTTGGTTTTTTTCTAAAATTAAAAAACTAAAAAATTTGGAATCCTTAAATAAGTGGATTTGCCTAACAACTAAAAAGGGTTTTATCTTATGCACAAAGCTCACTCTAATCAAAGGTCAACTATTCCTAGATTTTAAGAACTTAATGCACATTGTTATGTTTTATAACCATGATTTAATGTGGATAAAAAGAATTTAAGGCTTTTCCATTTAGGTATTTTGCTTAATCTTACCAAGAATTCATGTAATATATCATCTCATAAAAGAAGGCCTTCACAATAAAACTATCCTCAGTTCTTTCCAATTTAAAGTTCAAGTTCAAAATTAGAAATAATTTCTTAACATTCAAAATTTAAATATATTTCAATTTGATATTCTAATTTTAAAAGGCACAAATAAGAAACATACCACAACTAAAGTACAAATAAGTAGAAAGAAAATTGCATTGTGACATCACCCCCACCTTAAATTAGATTTCATCCATGAAATTTGAAAAATTGTTTTAGCCATTTGCGGGCATTTTATTCTTAGCATCCCTAATGACTTTATGAAATACATATATCTCCTTCTTATTGCATGTTTTTTTATAGTATGATACAAGGTTTCCCTAATAACTTTTTTTGGCTCATTCTCCCTTATAATTTTGTAGGTTCAAGGAGATAGTAGTCATTTCATGCCAGGAATGGGATCATTAAGGTTAGTATATTTGTTGGATGATGTTTCTTCTGACATGTTATTTAATTGTTAGTTAAGCTATTATTTGCTTTCTTGATTATTAGTATATTTGTTAACTTAATTGTATTATAGTTGAATATTATTGTGGACTTTAGCATCTATAAGTTTATATTTATTTTTTTTATGTAAATTACAATTCTATTTGAGGATTTGATTTTTATAATTTTTACATTTGTGATGATAAACTTCAATAATTCTGGGCTATGTGATAATGTTGGTATTTCAAAACATATGAACACATTTGTAGATTCATGATGTGAATTTGGCTTTAGCTAGTAGTGTAACAAAATTGCTAAACAAATATTGTGTGATGGAAATGAGTTTTCATTATACAAAATTAGAGTAATGATTGCAATATTCTTTCATTAAAGACATGGAAAATGGAGAATAGATGGTTAATGAATGGAGAAGAAGGGGGAAAGTTGCAGAATAGGTCATGAGGTCAACATAAAAGCAATATGAAATATTCCTTCTAGGTGAAAATAGAATTAAGTAGTCTAATTCATAGCAAAATTTAATTTGTTGCCTTACTTAGCAGCAAATGTATTAGAAAGAAAAATAGATTTTAAAGGGTAAAGTGAAGGGGACTTCAAGTCCAGATATATCAATTTATCCATCATGGACAAAAGATATAAGATTTCTATCAATAAGTAATTATAGATGAGGATATTGGATTAATAAAGATTAGATAAGTAATGAGGGTATTCAATATTTTCAATGAGAATTACCAATAAAATAAATGGTTCAAATAATTAATGGTTAGCAAAAGGCATCAAGCTCACACACATTAAGAGTGTACTAAATTCAATAGAAACACACATCTTAATGATGTTAGATCTACCAAAATGAATCATAAAATTGTATAACAATGGCCAATGAAAAACTCCTCTAAATAGGTCCTAAAAATCCCTTAAAATTGTTTGAAATGGCCATCAAAAAACTCCTTTGAAAAAGTCCTAACAACCCTTTTGCTTCAGTTGGAACTCAGAAGACAATAACCAAGCTAGTTGAGGGAAATGGTTAAAAAGAAAGAACATTGCAACAAAAATAAAGGTGCTTACATACAAACAATGGTCATTGATTTTTTCAATTCAACCAAAATGTGAGCAAAATTCTTGAGAACCAAGTATGAGAACAATCTAGAAAATTGACAAGAAATATGAAATGGCTAGTAATTCCTTCACATTATGTTGAATGCTTAAGCTATATTCTTCTACATAAGAAGCATAATTTTTGGGTGATACTAATAATTTGGAATTCAATTTATCTTTCCAATATCTGCGAAACTTTAGCTAAACTAAGGATTATGATAAGTAATGTAGAGATAATCTAATAGATTTGAATTATTCCCATTACTGGAAAGGGTAAATTTGAAAAAAAAGTGTTCTTTCATAGTACATATTTAATCACATTCCAACTTTTGCCTCTCCAATCATGATTTTCGGATTTCAATTATCTTCTTAATGTATTTTCTATGATCATGAAGATGATCTCACCTACTTCTTCTTGTCCTTCATAATTGTTAATAGTGCTTAGAAATGTTTGGAGTACAAGTTGGTAAAAACCACCAATAATATCACGACATAGCATAGTACAATTTATCCATTTTGTTGTTTGAAAAATCATTTCAAACTTGGATTACTAGATGTGGAAAGTGTGGATGATGGTTCACTTTGAATGAAAATTTGATGTTTAACATTATTGTTTTTTTTTCTTACTTAACTATAGGGCATACTAAAAACATCCCCTCACCAAGTTAACCATTAGGACAATGTCAATTCTTTGGAATTTGCAATTTCCCTTCTCATGTATAGCTACAAATTTAAGTTTTATTATACATAACAACACAATTCAGAATTTGATATTTCCATCTGAAACATTTCAATGCATTCTCATGTCGTTGGCAAGGTAGCAAGTTATGAACAGTGAATAAAATTAAGGCATTATCCAATTTTGGTAGTCTCCATTATTTTGCTTTAGGAAACTTTAGATGGTAGTTTCGTAGATTAGTTTACAAAAAGTTGACTATGATTGACATTGAATATAGCCCTTGTAGCTATTCTTGCAAATTTCTATGTACACCATGTCATGCATAGCTGCAAGGTTTATGTTGGCTACAAGATCTATGTCAGTAGACTAAGGCATTTGTGGCAATATTGCACAACCATTTAAATTTTCTGCTAAACTTGTGAATGGTAAATGCATAAGCAAAAGAATCAGTGAGGATATTATGGAGAACAAACATAATGTATAACTAGATTCAAAAGTTGTCAATGTAATTCAATATATTGCATTGTCATCTTTTTGTCTTAAAAAATAACATGATAATGAGCCTTGAACAAGATTAGAAAAATTGGAACAAATTAGAAGGCCATCTATTGTTGTACCTACTAGGTATAATAGAGCATAGTCCAATTGTGGGTTCACAATTTCGAGCCATTTCTTATGTCATTTGATGAATATATTAGTTTTTGTTAGCTAGATTTGCTAACATTATTAATGTCCTATCAACCACGGGTATAGAACATTCTAAAATTGAATATATGTGCAAGATATTTGCCCCAAAGTTTGCATGAACCTTTGGTCACAATTATTAACCTACAACATGTGTCTACCCTTCGACTTTGTGAACCAATGGGTTTGCTCCTTACAAATGAAATTGTTCTTACAAGAAGAAACATAGAAGAGTTGTGTATAATTAAGTAGACATATGAAAAGAAGCAAGAGCCAACAAATTTAGATTCCTCTTCCCCTCATATGGTTGCCTTAATCAATAAAGGATTGTCTTGCTTACTTCAAAATTGTTCTACATGTAAGAAATTAACATTATTGAAGAAACTAATGGGAAAGATGACACAAAATGATGAACTAGGGTCTAAGAATGCAAATTGAATAGACATTCAATTAGCGGAGTTGAAAATTAGATGAGAAACAAGAAGTATATTACGTTTACTTGGATTAACTATAATGAATTCTCTTTAAGGGAACAAGAGAAAAAACAAGCCATATTTGACTTATGGTAGTAGATGGAGACATTGTGAGCACTTCTACTTGTGATGAGGTGTACTTTTCCTCTAACATTTATTACGAGAAGCAATACATGCAAAGTTTTCTTAAATATAAAAAAATAGTTGTGTGCAATAAACTAAAAGAAGAACATGCAAATTTCTAAGGCTTATGTAAACATTTATATCTTAACAATGATAATTATTTAATTGAAGTAAAAACTATTAAGGTGGAGCAAGCAAATGTTATAATTCAAAATAATATGTTAGCTCATTAACTGAAAGAGTTTAAACGAATTCATGCATGTTGCCATATTTTATTCAAATAATCTTATCACCAATTCATGTACTATTTCAATGGTACCCATACCAAATATAATAATATTTCGAAACATGGTACATGCGATGTTCAAATTTTTTGCATAGATGGTTTTGCCATCTTGGCTCAACAACATTTAAGAAGATCACAATGTATTGCTTTATTAGGGTTCTTAATAATATTTGTTTGAATTATGAGTAAACGGTTATGCATTATTAATTATAAAAAAATCACAAAACCTTACTTAAATCTATAGGACATGTGATTATAGCAAGAGTAATGGAGTTGCTGCACTTAGAATTGTTTTGAAACCCATTCATCCTCATACTCTAGGGTGATGGAAATATGGTTCATCATGCCTAATAATTATTTATGGATTACTCTTATTTTATTCACTAATAAGAAATGTGGTAGTTGAATATCAAACCTATAGGAAATAAAAAATTTTAAAATTTATATATGAATTTTTTATTCAATTGAGGTCATCAAGATAGGTTTAATAGCATTTCCCTCCTCTTAATTTACACACCATTTGAAATTTTCTTAAATCATCATGTAAATAAACACAGGTAATTAAAAATTATTATTTTACATTAAAAAATATAAATATAAATTATTTAATAAGATAAATTGAAGACTTCTCATAGAATAACATTAAAGAAATGTATAGGTCACATAAGAAGAAATTATGAATTAGACAGTATTATAACAAAAACAAAGAAAAACATTTGATGAAATGTGTTAAATTGTATGAAAATGTTGCATTTTAAGAAGCAAAAGAGAACTTGTTAATACTTGAATCAATAAGTCAGTTATTATTCAAAAAGTATCTTAAAAAATGCTATAATTTTAGAAATTAAAATATCAAAAAATATAAAGAGCAATTTTTAATATGGTGAACCACATCAAGATAAATTTAAGTAAAATAATATAGCAAAATCAATGTGTTGTAAGGTCACATGAGGTGAGTTAAAAATAATTTAATATTATCAATGTTTATTTATTTCAAAAATTCATAGTAATTGCAAAAAAGATATAATTGAGACCTAGGAAACTTCTTTGGACTAGTCTTAACGAGCTCTCTCAAATTAAATATATGTTTTTTTAAAATATTTTATGTCTAATATTTTTATGTGATTCGCAAGACATAGGGATTGTGCATGAATTCTTGATCAAGAATGTTACACTCGATCTATTTGGTTTGCAATATTCCTTTAAACTTCACTTCATTTCTTCAAATCTTTTGCTTTGCATTACTTTTATTTCCATAATACTTTAAATCGCATCTCATTTAATCTTTATGTTTGTTTGATTCAGTTTTTTTATATTTCCTCAATTTATCTCATATGATCTTTAATATTTTTTTACTTACAATTACAATAATATTTTATTATTTTTAATGTTTACATTTTTAGAATTTTCGAGTAATTCTAAACAAGATCTAATGGAGACAACAAATTTCATTTCGTTCATCTCAACAATCATTACCTAATAAAATATTTTTTTAGGATTTTTACGTAATTTATTTTCTTTGACTATTCAAACTTTTACAAGTGATTTCAATTTATGTGTTATTTAATGAAATGAGGCTGCTACACTAAATCTCCATAATGTGTAAGAAGAATATGTACTCATACAATTTATATAATTTCCTCATATTTTTTGCTTAGGTTTGTTTAAATTCTTGTGTAACTCTAAATCTCATTTCTTTTGACCTTTGAATTACTTTGTTATTGTTATATTAGCATGCTTCAATTTATCTCAACTTTGCTTCAATATTTATTTACTTAATATTAAAATAATATTTGTTTTATTACTTATGTTTATTTCCTTTCGCAATTTATTATAGTTCTAAAGGAGATTAGGTTGAGACAAAACAAATGTCAATGAGATCTATTGAGTTAAAGATTTATTTTTTTTATCATTTTAATATTTTATTTCTAGGATTTTTAAATCCTTTATGAGTAATTTTTATTTTTACCAAAAAATGATCAGGCATGTTACACTTTATCCCATAAGTTTCATGGAATGTAAGTTTCGCTTAATATTTGTTTCATTTTTTAAATCGTTTCACTTTGCTTTTGTTATATTACAATATAACTCTATAACATTGCTTGTGTGATCCTTACATCACTTTTATTTGACTTTATTACATAGCTTCAGCTTATTTTATTTCAACTTTAATATATGCTTATTTAATATAAAAGTATTTATTAATTATTATTTAATTTATTTAATTTTATTTTCCAAATGACATCTATATAAGTCAAAACTAATGTTTTTGGACTTCATTCTAAGTGCTTTATATAACAAAATATTCCTTTTTAAAAATATAAATATATTTTTTAAATATTTTGGCATGATCTACACTTTATTTTCATCTATATTGAATTCAATAAGAGAGAATTTTACATTTGATCCACTAAGCATAATTAAAGAAAAATTTCTTGCCCAACTTATCTTATTTCTTCGACATTTTTTCTTATATTTGGTTATTTTATGTTACTTGAATTCTTGACTCGTGTTATGTTTACATCACTTTGATTAAATTACATTACATCTTTTTAATTTATCACACTTCTTCAAAAATATATATTTACTTAATATTAAAATATTATTTTATTATTAGTTTTCTTATTTATTTTGTTAATACTTAGTAATTCCAAATGAATTCCAGTTGAAATGAAAAAAACATCATTGGACTCAACTCAATGAGCTTAATCCAATTAACTCTTTATTTTGTATAACTTTTAATATTTAATTTTCTAAGACATTATCACTTTCCGAAATTTTTTAAATCATACCTAATTTAGAGATCAATTTTGCGCACAATCTCATTAGAATCTTGCATTACAACTTTTTTATGAAAGTTATCTAAATAAAAAAATTTCTTTTGTTTTATTATTATTACTATGCAATTCTAAATCTCCACTTCTATTATCTTTATATTTCTTATAATATATTATATTACCTTAGTTCAATTATTCTCATTTCAACTTTAATATATATTTACTTACTTTTAAAATAATAATTCCTTATTACTTATGTTTATATGATTTTGTAATTCATAAGAATTCAAAATGAGTTTTGATTAGGATGAAACAAATGTCATTAGAATCAACCTAATGAGCATTATCCAAAAAATATTGTTTTTATATTTTTAAATATTTTATTTTTAGGGTATTGGCAAGCTTTGTGAGAAATTATTATTACTAACTAATTTGACTGTTAAGGATGTTACATTTGATCTCCATAATATTTTGAAAGTAACTTTTTTGTAGAAACTATCTCTCATGAAATTTTTTTTTTTGATTTTGTTATATTATACTTTAATGCTAGATCTCCTTTAGTGTGACCTATAAATAACTTTGAATTAGATGTATTATATTTCTTTTATTTATATTATTTGATCCTTAACATATATTTAGATGTCTTATATTTCTTTTATTTATATTATTTGATCCTTAACATATATTTATTTAGTTTTTAAAATAATATATTATTTTTTAAAGATTATTTAATTTTGAAATTCATAATAATTACAAACATGGTCTAATCAAAATGAAAAAATGAATTTCGACATGAAACAACTTGCTCTATCCAATTTAATTTTTATTTTAAATGTTTTATTTTCTTGTTGGTTTTATATGCTTTACCTGGAATTTAATTTGTACATAATTTAGTAATTGCGTATGTTATACTGAATCTCTTGAGTATCTTGGGAGACAACTTTCTGGAATATTTCATCTTAGTTTATCAAATTTTTCTATTTTTATTTGATTATAATACTATGAAGCTGTAATTATACTTTTATGTGATTTTTACGTTATGTTGGTTTAGTTAAAACACTTTGCTTTAATTTATCTCATTTTAGCATTAATTTATATTTAATAATATTTATATAATAATTTACTACTAGTTATGTTTTTCTAATTTGTTAACTCCTAATAATGTAAACAAGGTCTAATGGAGTGGAAATAAATGTTTATTGACTCATCTCGAAGTGCAATATCTAATTAAATATTCATTTATATATTTTTAAATATTA
This sequence comes from Vanilla planifolia, assembly GCA_023846275.1. NCBI lineage: Eukaryota > Viridiplantae > Streptophyta > Magnoliopsida > Asparagales > Orchidaceae > Vanilla > Vanilla planifolia. Next base: position 255,267 of record JAIUJO010000407.1, on the reverse strand, counting down.
CATTTCTAATTTTTTTACATACTTTATGAGATATGTTGAATCATATCTTTTCTATGATTAAGGAATTTATACTCAATCTTCTTAGTATGTTGGAATATACATTCTGATAAAATTTATCCACTTTTCTCAAAGTTTTTGCTCCACTTTGCTTATATTACTATATAACTCTATATCTCCTCTACTTTAGTCATTGCATCAATTAAATTTCCTTATGTTATTTTTTTTCATTTTATCCCATTTTTCTTTAATATATATTAGCTTGGTACTAAAAATAATTATTTGTTTTAATTTATGTTTTTTAATTGATAATTTATAGTTTATTCAAATAAGTTTTGATAGAGAAAAGGTAAATAATAATGGAGTCACCTCAAGGAAATCTATCTAATTAATTATACTTTTTTATATTTTTAAACATAATGTTTTCCAAAGTTTTAAAATATTTCGAGACATTTCGATACATACTTGACTTGACGATCATGGATGTGACACTCAATCCCCATAGTATCTTGGAATGTAAGTTTTTCATGCAATTTATTATATTTATTCAAGTATTTTACAATAGCTTTGTTATGATGTAACAATAAAAGTGCTATTATTTATCTCATTTCAACTTTGTAATATATTTATTCAAAATTAAAATATTAATTTTTTATTATTTAAGTTCATGCAATCTTAAAATTATTAAAAAACTTTAAACAAATTTAAATCAATATAGATTAAACATTAATCGAGTGGACTCATCAAGATTTATCTAATTAAAAATTTATTTTAATATTTTCTATTTTTTATCTTCTAAGGTGTTAGCATGCTTTGTGAGACATTTTTATTAGAAGCTAATTTGGTGATTAGCAATGTCTTCATGATCTTCTTAGAGTCATGTAATGCAACATTTTGCTATAGCTTGTTTATTAATCTTTCAAAATTTTTTACTTTGATTTTTAATGCTGCTTTGTAATTCTAAATTTTTTCTCGTGTGACGTTTATATCATGATTTAGTTAATTATATTATTTCAATATATCTTACCTCAACTTTTAAATTTATTTAATTAAAATTAAAATATTAGTTTATTATTATTAAAAGTTTTTTACTTTCAAAATAAGATCTTATCGTGAAAAACAAAATATTGATAGACTTGTCTTGATGACGTATCCAATTAAACACTATAGCATTTAAAGACTTAGCACCCTTTATGAGACACTTATAATCATATCTAATTAGATAATCTCCTTAAGATTTTAAAATACAACTTTACTATATAATTTATCCCATATTTTGAAATGTTTTCTTTGGTTTCGTTATACTCCTTTTTAACTCTAAATTTCCATTTGTGTGGCCCATATATCGGTCTGATTTCCTTATATTACTTTCCTTAACAAACATCACATTATATTTAATATTTATTTACTTACTATTAACATAATAATTAAATTTTTTATGTTTAAATAAATTTTAAATTTATAGAAATTTCAAACTAAGTATGATCAAGACAAAAAAGGGTCATTGTACACACTTCGATGACATATATCAAAGTAAACATAAATTTCAGTATCATTAAACATTTTATTTTCTAATGTTTGAACATGTTTTAAAAATAATTGTTCTTTGTATCTATTTTTGAGATCTAGGATTTTATGCTCGACCTTATTAGTATCTTGAACACAACTTTCTCGAACAATTTATCTTATTTCTTAAAATTTTCCTTGGATATGGTAATATTACTATGCAACTCTAAATCTCTTCTCATGTGACCTTTTTATTACACTGATTTAGTAAAATTATATAGGTTTAATTTATCTCATTTTAGTTGTAATATATATATTTCTTAATATGAGAATTATTTATATTTAGTTTCCATGAAAATTTATAGAAGTTCTCAAGAAGATATGATTAAGATGAAACTGTTGCTGTTGGACTCAACTCCATGTTCTTTATGTATTTAAATATTAACTTTTTATATTTTTAGATATTTTATTCTTTTAGATCTTTTCATACTTTATAAAAAATTTCAATTCAAAAAATAATTTATCATTGATCCAAAATGTTCTTAATATATTGAAATATAATTTTTTCACACAATGTATCACATTTCTCCAAATCATTTCTATTCATTTGGTTATATTATGATGCAACTTTAAATCTTCTCTCTTGTGACCTTTACACTACTTTCATTTGGTTATATAGCTATGTTTTAACATATCTAATTTCATCTTTATTATATAATCACTAGATATTGAAATTATAATTTCTTTTTATTTGTGTTTATTTAAATTTTTAATATGTAGTAATTCCTAATAAAGTATCATTGCTATAAAACAAATGTCATTAGATTTGTTTGAACAAGCTCTATCAAAATAATAATTAATTTTTATATTTTTAAATATTTTTAAAAATTATTTTGGCAAGTTTTATGAGTCATTGGGATTCCTACCTAGTTTGATAATCAATTACGTTATTGTTGACCTCATTTGTATCTTAAAATGTAATTTTCCAAAAAAAACCTTTGTATTCTATAAACATGTTTATCATTGATTTTGTTTTATATTACTATGTTATTCAAAATCTTGTCAAATGACACCTTTACATCACTTTGTTTTGATCATATTACATTACTTGAAGGTATCTTATTTTTTCATTAATAAATATTTACTTAATATTAAAGAACAAGTTTTCATTTTTTGTGCTTATTAATTTTAGCAATTTTGAGTAATTCCAAACATGGTCTGATCGAGACGAAGCAAATGTCATAAGACTTGTTTTGAAGAGGTCTATCTAATTAAATAAAAAGTCATTTTAATATTCTATGGGACATTTGATTCATGGAAGAATTGATGATCAAAGTTGTTACATTCACACTCCTTAGAATATTAGAAAAAACTTTCTCATAAAGTTCTTATAGTTTTTAAAATGTTTCTCTTTTATTTTGTTATGTTATTATGTTAGTATCTATCTAAAAACGTATGGCCTTTATATCACTCCTTTTTGGCTATTTTATAATTTTATAATTTTTTAATTAATTTATTTTCAATTGTAGTCTACACTTAATTAAAATATAATTACAATTTTTTATTATTTATAATTTTTACTTTTGTAGTTTGTAGGAATTATAAATGAGGTCTGATAAAGACAAAAAAATGTAACGACAATAGTTCTCAACAAGATCTATCAATTAAATTTGTATTTTTAAATTTTTGAAATTTTTTTCTAAGGTTTAGACATGTTTTAAGAGATATTTTGTTTCTATAAATAATATAACGATTAAGAATGTTAAACATAATTTCCACTATAATTTATCTCATTTTTTAAAATTTTTTGCTTTGATTTGGTTATAATAATATATAACTATAACCCAAATTTCGTTTGACGTTTACATAGAATTGATTGGATTATACTATATCGCCTTAATTTATCTCACTTTATATGTAACATAAATGCACTTAATATTAAAAAAAATAATTTTTTAATGTTTCTTAACATTGGTAATTCTTGGCAATCTTAATTGAGGTCTCAAGAAGATGAAAAAATATTGTCATGTTTTCTTGACCTACTCTATCCAATTAAATTTTTTTTTTATTATTTTTAGGTAATTATTTAAGGCCTTATGCACACTTTATGTGGCATTATGTTACTTTCCCAATTTGGTTATCAAGGGTCTTACACTTGATCTTATTAGTATCTTTGATGCAACTTTCTCATACAATTTATCTCATTTGCTAAATTTGCTTACTTTGATTAAGTCACAAAGCTTCATAACTTTAAACCTCCTCTCATGTGAGCATTACATCACATTTATTTGGTTATATTATATTTCTTCCATTTATCTTATTTCAACTTTGATATATATTTGTACTTAATATTAAAATAAAAATTTAATGTTATTTATGATAGTTTTCTTTGATAATGTACAAGAATTCCAAATGATGTTTCATTGAGATGAAACAAAAGTCATTAAACACATCTCGAGGAGCTCTTTCTAATTAATTATTCATATTTAGATGATTGAATATTTTAATTTTTAAGGCTTTTTAATATTTTTTGAGTCATTTTAATTTCTATCTCATGTTGCTATTCATGATGCTATAGTTGACATCCTCAATATCTTGGAAAGAAACTTTTATTTTTTAATTTGTCCTTTTCTCTGCATTTTTTATTTGTTTACATTACTATATACCCTAAATCTTCTCCCTTATGGCCTTTACACAGCTTTAGTTTCATAATCCTACAAAGCTTCCATTCATCATACTTTAGCCTTACTATATATTTTTTAGATATTAAAAAGATAATTATTTATTATTAATTATTTTTCAATTTATAAATTTATAATAATTCAAAAAAATGTTAGAAAAACCAATGTCATTGGACTCAACTCGATGAGCTATATCTAAGTAATTACTAAATTTTTCTTTTTGAATATTTTATTCTATAAAAGGTTCCAATGTTTTATGAGAAATTATGATTCACACCCATTTAGCGATTGAGAATGTACAATCAATTCATTTAGTATTTAAATGTAACTTTTTTTTATACAATTTACCTTTTTTTTTTCAAGTTTGTTTCATTGATTTCATTACCATTCCTTGCAACTCTAAATCATTACTTGTTTAACATTTGCATTGCTTTAATTTTGTAATATTAAATAATTGTTTTTATTTTTGAATTTTTTAATAAGTAATATTAAATATTAAATTTTTACTAATTGATAATTAAGGATATCAAATTTGATTGCCTTAATTTCTTAGAATTAAAAACTTTCACGTATACGTTATTGCATTCCTTAACTTTTGTGGCTTTAATTTCATTGTATTGCCAAGTAACCTAATATGTCTACTCGTGTGGCCCTTACCGTGCATGGATTTGGTTATGTTATGATAGTTCAATTTATCTCCCTTTAAATTCAACATAATTTTCTTAATATTAAAATAATAATTTATAATTATTTATGTTTATCAATAGAATACCGTAGTAAACTTTATCCAACCACAATTCGTTCTATTTGATTAAATATTTATGTTTTTACGGATTGCATATGCTTTACGAGATAATTCAATTCGTACCTGATTTGATGATCGAGCTTGTTACACTTGATCTCCTTCGTAATATTGAGTGCAACTTTCTTATACATTATATCTCATTTTATAATTTTTTTTGATTTGGCTACATTACTATGTATTATAAATCTTATCTCATATGAACTTCACATCATTTGATTTGATAATGTAGCTTTACTTTAATTTGTCTTATTTCATTTTTAATATATATATTTTTTATATTAAAAAAATAATTTATTATTATTTAGATTTAGGCTTTTGATAATTCATAGTAATTTAAAACATGGTCCAATCAAGACAAAACAATTAATGTCTGTGTCTTGATGAGTTGTATCAAATTAGGTATTAATTATAGAATCTCAAAATATTATTTTCTCTGGATTTTTTCTTTATGAAAAAATTTTAATTAATACTAATCTTGAACATTTTAGTATGTTGGAGTGCATCTTTCCTACACAATTTAACATGTTTCACTAACATTTTGTCTAATTTAATCATAAATATACATTTTGCTTATTTTAAGAGAAACATTTTTAATTATATATATGTTTATTTAATTTTGAAATTTGTTGTAATACAAACTTATGTCCAATTGAGATGAAACAAACAACATTGGACTTGTCTCAACAAGCTCTAATAAAAAAATATTTTTTTAGTATTTTTAAATATTTTTATTTCTTAAACATTTGGCTCTCTTTGAAAAATGATAAATTTAAGAAATGCAATATAACTAAATGGAAGCAATGCAATGGTCAAATAAGAGAAGATTTAGAGTGACATATTATAATAACCAAACAGAATAAAAATATTTGAAGTAATAAGACAAATTATACAAAAAAGTTATATTCCAAGGTATTTGGAACATTAAAAGTAACGGCCTTAATCATCAAATCTATTATGAATAAAAAACTCATAAAACATGTTAAAAACAAATAAATAAAATATCTAAAAATATAGAAATGATGCAATTGGATAATGTTTATTGGGACATATCTAATGACATTTATTTTGTGTGGATGAAATCTTGTGTGGAATTAGTAACATTTAAAATGTTAAATAACCATAAATAATATTGTATTATTATTTTAATGTTAATAAATTATTTATTTTAATATTTAGAAACATAAAAGAGAATAATTAATTTGATAATGCTCAGCCAAGGTGACTCTTGTGGATCTTTGCATGTTGGACTACATCAATGCAGGTTGTACTAATCTATGTAGGCTAGAGCATACTTACATTAGTTTATTGGTCAATAGTTGAGATAGTAAAGCTTGCCATGTGGATCGATAAGGGTTCAATGCATGGCATGACCACAACAACGTTGAAAAATTGTGGTGGCAACAAGTATAGATGACTATTGATCACAAAAAAGCCCAAAAACAATGACTTTATGTCAAAAATAACTAAGATTTGCACCAATAGAATAATAAACTTTTTATAGTAACTACTTGGGTTAGATTTTAAACAAGAAATATACAAAAAGGTACCAACTCAACTCCAAAACATTAATAAAAATATGGATGCAAATAACATGATGAATAAAAAATAAAAATTGAATGGTCAGCTACAATTAACCCCAACAATGACAATGGCAAGATGAATCAGAAGTAGGAGAGTCATTTCTAATATGGCACTAATGGTGAATAAAACTAGTGATACATCTAAGTGAAACTAATACGTGATGCACAACATTTTATTGCATTAGGAAGGAATTTACTATTTGTTCCTAGCCTTCTAGCTAACGATGGATCTAGATGCAAGTTTGTATTGAAGCACCTTAAATTGGTTGTGTTCTTTAGTTTTTTTCTCTCTCACATAACAAGTTCTGAAAGGCAAGAAGAATTTCTAAAATTATTGTATGACAAACATTAAGATTTTTAAAAGAATTCTATTAGCAAATTACTTGTGTTTTGATTTTCTTAAGTGTAAAATTTTCATATAACATCACCAACTTATGGAAAACTTGCAAAAAAATTCCCAAGTGATATTACTTTCACTAATTTTACTTAACACTAGCTAAAACTTGTAGGAGAAAAACAATAGATTAGAGATAAGATTACATTGTTATTATAAAACTAACCACACAAAGGCCAATGTTTTGAAAAAGTTGTGATGAGATGGGATGTTAGATACAAATATATGACATTATACATTTATATTAGGTGCATTGCAACAAAGTTTGGATAATAGTAAAAAAATACATACATGAAATTTTAATATGAAAAATGACTAAGTATAAATTGATAATATCATGGGATAGAATATTAGTTGTGCAGATTACAAAACCTAAATAATATCAAATTGCAAATTGATTATCGACATATATAACTTTATTAAAATTTAATTCCTAGTTTCTTCTTAGCCTAATTCAAATACCTCAAATGAACTTATTGTAATGGCCATTTTCTTATCTAAATTTCATTTATAAACAAGTTTTAAATAGGGAATTTGTGGTTGGCTTCCTATTTTTGAAATGTAGCCACACTTGGCACTATTTTAAGCCACATTTTATGGAGACAAATCGTTCAACTAACACACTTTTTTAATCATAGGTCTCTGTGAATGATTCCTTGCCTTATCTAGTGTAGTTGTTATATGACTAAGAATTTTTAAACATTGCTTAAAATAGCATTGGTGGTGATTGTGTACTAAAAAGGGGTGGTGAACAACTAGTGCCTAGTTAGAAATTATTGTTTAGATTTATAAATCATTGTGTGAGAGTGTATGAAAATAATAATAATTACAAATAAGAAATGATTTAGGACGACTTGGAAAATAAAAGAAATAAAAAGATAAGAAGTAATATGGTACCTGAACATGGATAAAAAATTTATACTAGCCAACTAGTAAAGCTATCCTGATTTGAGAAAGGGAATATTTATTTGATAAAATGGCATTATATGCTAAGCTTAGATAGTTTTCTTGAACCTTAAAGATGTCAAACTTAAGAGGCACAAATCAAGTAGGCTAAGGTGGCCAACACAAAGAGAATGGAAAAGGAAGAAGTAGAGTTTAAAAGCCAAACAATGAAGGGAAAGAGAACCAATGAGGTGTGTACCTCTACTCAATTCATGATCTACTAATGCTCATGCCTTCAATATAAAAGTAAATGCATATAAGAAGTTTGCTACAAAATAGCATGTGATAGTTTTGCTGTGATAACAAATATGAATAACATGCATTGTTTTTTTATATTGTGTCTCTCAAGTTGATGAAAAATTCAAAAGCACTTGGATTATTTTGATTAAAATTTTAAGCTAAGCCATCAATTATGGTGTAAATGTGAGTTAGCCATAAACTTTTTCACATGGTTACGCATTATCATATGCACACTTTCCATTGATGAGTCAATTTGATGTGCTGGTTGATTAGATCTATTCATGTCATTATTGAAATTGTACAAGTTGTGAATGTTTTCAAATTTGAATTTGGTGTTGAAGGTATGTTGGATGACAGGTATATTTTTTATATTGTGGTGATTCTTTTGGATATATTCATGCTAGCTGATGCAAACTTTTATGGATTTGTTAGATTAAAATTAAAAAAAATATGATAATCATTTAAAGAATGATTGGTATGGTTATTAACGTGATCTTTGATGAAGATCATTATGTTTTGTTCTAAGATTATTTTTGTTAGAAGTAAATAAGCATTGTTTTATAAAATTGTGATGAAACATGTGTCATATTATTAGTACATGATGTTGCAATTTGCAATTAAACCTTATGAAATGGAAAAAACATAGCTTGAATGTAGATGGAGAATTTTAAAAACAAATGAACATTCAAATAAATTTTTTGGCATAAATAGTTTAAAACAATGCAATAAGTTTGTAATTCACATTTTTTAAAAGAATTAAGATTTATAAAAATTTGTGAAAGAAAATGTTGCTTAAAATAATATATAATAATAAAGATAGTTTTGGTTTGACAACTTCAAGTTGATTTTATTTTAAGGTATGTCATGCAGCACTTTTGGATTGAATTTCCAACCAACTTGGGACTAAATGGCTCAAGTTTTTCCTTGAGGTTGTGAGTAAGCTCAGTCATGGAAATATAATGCAAGAAAAGACTAGTTAAAGAAGCCTAGATGGTTTCAAAAGAAAGCAAACTCTTGTGTTTTCTTGTGAGGATCCTTGAGGAGCATGAATTGGCCATGGAAGATGGGTAAAGGAGGATTATGCCTTGATTAAGTGTGGCAAAAATTTGTGTTTTGGTTAAAAGACAGTAGCAAATTAGTAAGGATTTTGGTATTACTAACAAAATTGATGGCATAGACTGGACTAGTGAAAATTATAAGGTTGATGAAGGGAACATAGGATTTATAATTTTTATTATTAAAGAATTTGAAATTTAAAGGTCATAAATTTGAAATTTAAATATCCTAAAATTGATATTGTACCATGTAAGATTCAAAATTTAAGTGCCTTAGGATTGAAATTTGAACCTATGTTAGGGTTTAGAATCCAAGAACCAAAAACAAGTTTGAAGTTAAGTTAGGAATTTTAAAAAATTTTGATAAGTTCACAAATAGCAAAAAAAATTACATAGATAAAAATCCTAAGGATTAAATTTTTATATGAGGTAAATCTTAAGATCAATCACAAGTAATAACTGAGGTAACACTAGTATTATAAGTTAAGGATGATTATATTTAAAGCTATCCAATAATGCACTTCTAAGTCAGAAGTATGCTCTTCCTCAAATTGAAACATTGGACTAAATTTTCCAACCAAATTAGGAGTGAATGGCTCTAATCTTTCCTTGAGGTTGACTGAAAGGTTTACCCATGGATAGGTGTTGCAACAAAAGACGATTAAAAGAAGCCATGATGGCTTCAAAGGAAAATGAGCTCTCGTGTTTTCTTGTCTAGAGCCAAGAGGAGCTGAAATTGGCCATGGAAGATGGATAAAGAAGGATTAAGACATACTTTTAAGCAATAAAAAGCTATGGATTTTGTTGAAGAAGAGTAAAAGATGAGGGGTAACAATATAACTAAAAAACAAGTTCTTTTGGACTGTACATGCGAAAATTATAGAGTTGATCAAGCAAAAATATGATTTATAAATTTGATTATTAGAGAATCTGAATTCAAAAATCTTAAATTTTATATTTGAAATTTTTAAATGTCATATTTCCCTAAAGAAGTTTGAAAGAAAGTTCAAACTTGAAGTTACCAATGATAAGACCAAGTCAAGTTTAACAATTCATGATATGAAATTCCCAAGCATTAAGGTTTTATATGAGGCAAACTTTAGGATCATTCACAAGCAATATTTAATGTAATTATAGTATTATAACCTAACGATGATTTTATTTAAAGCTATGTGATAATACACTTCTAAAACACAAGGAAGATTTGTTTCCAACCCAAACCTTGAATTGAATTTTCCAACCAAATTGCGACTGAATGGTCTACCCTTAGCCTTCACATCTAACGCAAGAAGACGCCATTAAAAAAAAAAGCTTAGATGGCCTCCAAGGCGAGTGACCTCCCATGTTTTTTTATAAGAGACTTTATAAGCTTGAATTGGCCATTAGAGATGGCTAAAAGAGGATTAGATCTTGGTTAAATGTTGGAAAATTCTTTTGACTTTATTGAGTAACCCTAGAAAATTATACAAGGATTTAATATAAAAACCAAATCCATAATGCATAGATTATAATTGTAGAAATTATAGGATTAATCAAGTGAAGCTAGGATTGATAAATTTGATTATGGAGAATTCAAAATTCAACTATCATAAATTTTTAACTTGAATATCCTAAATTTTATATTTGAATATAAATGATTTAATATTTAAAAACCTTTGGTTTCAAATTTGAAACTAGGTTATGGTTAAGAATCCAAGAATTCTACATAAGTTTAAAGCTAATAGATGAATCAAAAGCACCTTGGATAAGGCCACAAATAGATTAAGTAGTTAGATAAAATTCATAAGGATTACAATTTTATAAGAATAAAACCTTAAGATCAATCACAAGCAATAATTAAGTTAATTTTAGTCTTACAAATTAAGGATGATTTTATTTAAAGATGCACCAAAATACACTTTGAATCATAAGTAAGATCATCTTTAACGCCAAAATTAGTACATAGTTTTCCAAACAAATTGGTAATGAATGTCTCAAGTTTTTCCATGAGGTTGAGTATAAGGCTTTGCCACGGACATGTAATGCAATAAAAGACATAAAAGGAGTTCTCATTTTTTTCTTGTTGGGAGCCTTGAGGAGCCTTAATTTGCCATGAAAGATGACTAAAGGAGGATTAGGTGTGGATTAAGTGTTGCAAATAGCTTCACAGTTTGTTGAATAAATGTAGGAATTTAGTAAGGGTGTTAATATAGCAAAAAAACTTACATCACATAGATTACACTTGTGAAAATTGTTAGATGGTGAAGGGAACCTAAGATTTATTTGCTTGATTATGGAGAATTTGAAATTCTATTGTCATAAAATTTAAATTTGGATATCCTAAATTTGATATTTTAATACATTTGATTTAAAACTTAAATATCTTTAGTTTAAAATTTAAACCTAGCTTAAACTTTAGAATCAAAGATCTAAATATGTTTTAATGAAATTTAGGTAATGAAAAGACATCTTATAAGGTCAAAAATATCTTAATAATTAGTAAGAAGAAATTCCAAGGGATTAAGTTTTTATACAAAAGAAACCCCTAGCATAATAATTAAGGTTGAATTAAGAATATTATGAGATTTTAAGGAAACTCAAAATATAATAATTTTAATGGGGTTCTTAGTAAGACCCTAAATAAGGGTTTACTATTAGTAGAGTGATCTATTTTTTTCATTAGAATAGTTCTACACTTAAACAAGGGACTAATGATCACTTAATTTTTTGTTAATCTTATATTTAGTTTTGCTTAACATGTGAGATTATGGATTGACAAGAATTAGGCTCTTAGACCATGTATTAACACCTCTATGATGGTCTGGGTGGTTTAGGTTGCTAAGTAGAGCCCTTTGGGATGGCTGGCATACATATGTCTCAAACATCTCAGAGAAGTTCTAGTTAAACATGTACTAATTCTATTATGAGCTGAAGCCATCTATGTTTAACTTTACTGATTAGTTGCCACAGTCATTATCATTATATCTATCAATCATACCAAACTCTAGCTTATTACATATTTTTGTTTTTGTTCATCTATTGCACAAGCTATTGCATTTACACATTATTTTAAATCATTTGCAAGTTAATTGATAATTTTGTGATTATTTTCAACTTTAAAATTAGTAGATATAATAACAATAGAAATCCCACAATTCCCTTTGTGCAAACATTTCAAAAAAGTGACTTAAGATATCTTAAAAATTGAGCTTTAAGGTTTTTTTTCCACTTCCACTGCCATCAACCACCATTATTGGCATTGTTAATAACAATTACAACCACACTCTTTAATCTGCATGGTCAATTTCATCCCACATCAGCTATTGAACATCCATAATTTAAAAAGAAATAATTATTATTTTAATGTTAAGAAAATATTTATTAAAGCTAAACATTTGTTAAATTGATGCAAAGAAATATAAGGAAATGAAGACAATTATAAAGATCATACAAGAGGAGATTTGAAGTTAGAATGTAATATATCCAACTCAATTTAAAAAATTATTAAAAATAGAGAAATTATTTTGAAACGTTGCATTCCAAGATCAAAATGGGATCATGCATGGCATTCAATATTATCAAATTTTGTATAAATAAAAATGTCTCGAAAGACTGTCTAAATCGTAGAATGTAAGATTTTTTGAACTATGAAAATAAACATTTAATTGGGAACAACTTGACAAAACATGTCCAATGGCGTTCCCTTTGTATTGATTAGACATCATCTAGGGTTTCTTCCAATGAAAAACTATCTAAGAAAAAATAATTATAAATAAATATGTTAAAATTAAGAAAAATATATAATAAAGATAAAAAATATTAATTTTAGTCAAGTAATACAACATAATAAAAAATATTATGAAGGTGTCACTATGAGAGTAATAATTTGATAGCAATATAATCAAATCGAAGCAAAAACTTTTAAAATAATGAGAAGTTGTACATGAAATTTATACTCTAAGATACCTAAAAGATCGATATAACATCCTTGATCATTAAATAAGTTAAAAATCAGAATGTCTTGTAAACCATGCTAAATTCATAAAAAAATAAATGACAAAAAGATATGTAAATAAAATTATAATTTCATAGAGCTCATCGATATGTCGCCAATAGCATTTATTTCATCTCAATTAGATAATGTTTAGAATTACTATGAATTATCGAAATAAATATTCATAAATAACATTAAATTCTTATTTTTATATTTAGTAAGCAACAAAGTTGAAATAAGTGAAATTGAAGCAAATATATTGTAAAAAAAAATTTAACTATCATAGTAGAGGAGAATTATAATTTCATATAATTTAACCAAATCAAAGCAAAATATTAAAATAAATGAGCTAAATTGCACGTGAATGTTGCATTAATTGGTACTAAAGAGTTTTATCTTATCATTGATTTTCAAATAATGAATGAATTAAAATTTATTGCATAAAAAAGAAAATATAAAAATAAATGTTTACTTAGATAGACCACATTTTGATGAGTTCAATCATCTTTGTTTTGAATTGATAAAACTCTTTTTTGAATTAATGTCATTTATCATGTTAAATAATCTTTAATAACAATCAATTAATTCTTTAATATAAATTAATGATATACTAAAACTAAAATGAAATCATTAAAGCAATGCATTATAATGAAACTAAGTAATGTGAAGGTCACATGAGAGGAAAATTAGAGTTTAGTGATGATATAACAAAATTAAAAAAATATTTAAGGAAATGAGATAAATTATATTGGAAAATTGTATTCCAAGATACTTAGAACAATAAATGTAACATTCACAATCATTGAAATAATGCTATAAAGTTCTCATAAAGCAGACTAAAATAACAAAACTAAATATTATAAAATAAAAATGAATACTTAATTGGATGAAGATCATATAGATGTGTCAAATAACATTTATTTCATTTGCATTAGATTTCGTTTGGAATTTCTTCAAATGACCAAACTAAATAAACTCAAATAGTGAAAAATTATTTTTTCCAAACTAAGAAAACATTTAATAAAATTGAAATTATGTAATTTGAAAGAAAGTATGAATTACAAATCGAAGAATAGTGTTTTTGATAAAAGATACAAATGAACAAGAAAGTTACATCCAAAAATACAAAGGAGATCAAGGGAAATATCAGCAATTGTCAAACTAGGTGTAAATCAAAATTGTCTTGCAAAGTAGGTCAAAATCATAAAAGACAAAATATTTAAAGATATAAAAATGAATATATAATTGGATAGATGTAGTTTAGATAAATCCAATGACAATTGTATTAAATTGATCATATCCCACTTAGAAATTTCAACAAATTATCAAGTTACATGAGCATAAATAATATAAATTTTTACAGATAATATTAAGTAAAAATATATGAAACCTAAAATGAGACAAATTGAAGCAATATAATACAACCATGTAAGATAGCCAAATAAAAGCAAAAAAAGAAGAAATGAGATATATTGTGTTTGAAAGTAACATTCTATGATACTGAGGACATAGATTGTAACCTCTTCGATTTTAGAAATTAGATAAAAATCAGAATGTCTCATAAGAAATGCCAAAGCCATAGAAAATGAAATATTTAAGAATATAAAATATAATTTTTATGTTGTTAGAGATTTTTAGATAAGTCTAATGGCATTTAGTTCATCATGATTAATCCTTATCACAGAAATATATAATAAATCTAAAATATGTTTAATTGAGACAATGTAATATAAACTAAATAACAATGATATAAAGTTCAAGCAAGATGTGAATTATAGCATCATTGTAATGTAACAAAATCAAAGCCAAACATTACAAGAAAAGGCATAAATTATGTAAGAATTTTGCATTATAGTATAAAAAAGAGATCGAGTAACATTCTTAATGACCAAAGAAGGCATGAATCAAAATGACATGTAAAAAGACCAAAACTATTGAGAGGAATATTTAAAAAATGTAAAACTAAAAATTTCATTTGATAAAGCTTGTCGAGATGAGGCAAATGTTTTTTGTTTTGTCACCATCAAACCTCAATTGAAATTATTATGTATTATCAAAGAAAATAAGAATAAAAAATAGCAAATTAAATTTTATTATTAAGTAGACATATATTAAAGCTAAAATGAGATATATTTAAAAAATATATTAAAACTAAATAAATGTGTTTTAAAGGTCAAATAATGGGTCAATTAGTATGCAATCTAATAAAAATTAATTCAAAGAAATAAGATAAATTTTATAGTGACTCATAATCCAAACAAGGATATCGATTGTAATATTCTCGAACACCAAATAAGGTGCGAATTGAAATGTCTTATAAAACATGCTAAAGTCCTAAGAAATAACAAATTTCAAACTATAGAAAAGATCAAACTTATTTTTATGTAGCTCATCAAGTTTATTAATTAATGGTTATTTTTTCTTGATTAGACCTCGTTTGGAGTTATTGTGATTTAATAAAACAAATAAGCACAAATAACAATAAGTTATGATTTCAATATGAAATTAATATATTGAAGCTAAAATCAGAAAAATTAAAGAAATAATATACATAAAGTAATGAAAAGGTCACAAAATTGTTTATTTAGAGTTATATTGCAAAATAAACAAAATAAAAAGAAAAAATTTAAAAAAAAAACATAAATTGAACAAGAAAGTTGTATTGCATGACATTTAAAAATCAAGTAACTTCATAAGTTACCAAATTAGGTTTGGATCAATAATTGCATCATTAAGAATGTTAGTACTATTCAAAGTGAAATATTCAATATTCAAAAATATAGATATGAATATTTAATTCCATAAAGTTTATCGACACAAGCATAATGTTGTTTGTTCGATTTTAGTTGGATTCCATTGAGAATTGTTATAAATTACCAAAGAAAATAAGCATAAATAATAAATAATATTATTTTAATATTAAGTAAGCAAATATTAAAACTAAAATATGATAAATTAAAGAATTGTAATTTAACTAAATCAAGGTAATGTAAAGTCACACAATGATATTTTGAGTTAATTTAAATAAATGAGATAGTCTGTTAAAGAAAGTTGCACTTCAAGCTCTTTAAAAGTTCGAGTGTGACATCCTCGATCATCAAATTTGTTAGGAATTCGAATATGCTGTAAAGTATGCCAAAACCTTAAAAAATATAACATTTCAAAATATTGAAATGAATACTTAATTGGATAAAGCTCATTAACGCTAGTTTAACGATAATAGTTTAATTTATATCTAACCTTGTTTAGAATTAGTTTGAATTACAAAGAAAAATAAGCAAAATATTTTTAAATTTTTATTTTAATATTAAGTATTTATGCATTAAATCTAAAAGAAGTTTATTTGAATAATGTAATGTATAAATTCATAGAGGTCTAATTGTCACAAGAGAAAAGAATTTGGGTTCATATAAATATTATCAAAAAAATAATATATTTGAAGAAAGAAGATAAATTATACGTAAAAGTTGTATACCAAATACTAAGAAGATAGAGTGTATATTCCTCAATCACAAGATCATATTTAAAATAAATTTCTCATAAAGAGTGCAAAAACTTAGAAAAATTAAATATTTAAAATGTTTTCAAATAAAAAATTAATTTGTTACAGCTATTTCAATTAAGTATAATAATGCTCATTACTTCTCCATCAGATATTGCTTACAATAATTATGATTTCAAATAACAAATAAGCATAAAAATTTATTTTTTATTATTTTTATTTTAATTAAAAAATATGTTATTTCTAAAATAAGAAAAATTACAGCAATGTCATATAACCAAACCATAGTAATGTAATGTTCATATGAAAGGATATTTAAAGTTATAGAATAATTTAAAAAATAAAAATAATTTTTTAAAATAAGATAAATTATAATACAAAGTTGTGAATCAAAGGAATAAGGATAGTGATTATAATATTCTCTTTTATCAAATTATATATGGATTTAATTCCATCATAAAGCAAGGCTAGTATAGAAAAACATTTAAAAATATAAAAATGAAGTAAAAGTAATAAAAGTAATGATATGAATAAAATATATAATATAGTACAAAATTACAATTTTGATATTAAGTAAACAACTAATATAACTAAAATGATATGCATAAAAATAATGGTATAAAACAAATCAAAATGATATAAAGGTCCCACGAAAGAAGAATTAAAGTTTGATATTACTTGAATCAATATAAAATATTTAATGAATTGTCATAAATTGCACAAAGAAAACCTATTTTCTATGATAATAAAGAGACCAAAACATCATTTATCATCAAATCGGATATAAATAAAAAGATATCATAATGTATGCAAAAAATAATGAAAAATAAAATTTTAAAAAAATATATTTAATTGCATTGAGCTCATCAAGGTGAGTCAAATGACTTTTATTTCATCTAAATAAATATCAATTATTGAAACAAATAAGAAAAAAAAATAATAAATGACAATTTTAGCATTAAATAAGTTTATATTAAAACTAAACTATGGTAAATTGATGTAATATAATATAAATAAATAAAATTAATATAAAGGTAAGTGTAACATTCAAATCAAAAAACTATTTAACTTTATAAAGCTCATTTAAATGCATTTAAGGACAACTGTTTATTCTCAATTAGACCTTAGTTCGAACTACTATGAATTACCAAACCAAATATGCATAAACTATAAAGAAGTTTTATATCTGTATTAAGTAAACATATATACTAGATATAAAATGAGAAAAATTAAACAAATTTAATGGAAAAAAATCAAAGAAATGTAAAGGACATATGACAAAAGAATTAGTGCTTTATTCTAATATAATAATATAAAGGAAAAAATTTAAAAAATAAGATAACTTAGATGTTAAAGTGCTAATCCATGATAGTAAGGAGATCGATCGTAAGATCATCAGTCATTAAATTAGTTGTGATTCAACATATCTCATAAATAGTCTAAAAAACCTAGATAATAAAATATTTAAAAACATAAAAATTAATATTTAATTTGATAAAACTCATGGAGATGAGTCAAATAACATTTATTTATGTTCGATTTACTAAAGTAAAAAAGTGTAAATTGTCATAAAATATTATATAAATACTAAGTGCATGCATATTAAAGCTAAAAATTGATAAATTAATGTAACATAATATAACTAAATTGATGTGATGTAAAAATCACATGAGAGAAGAATTAGAGCTTCATAGTAATATCAGCAAGTCAAAGCATACTATTTAGAAGAAAGAGATAAATTATATGAGAAAGTTGCATTTGAAGATATAATGTATGTCTAATATATTAACGTCACTCATCAAATAACGTACGAACTAATTGACTCGTAGTCCATACCAAATCAATAGAAAATAAAATATTTAAAAACATAAAAATGAATTTCAAATTTGGTAAAGCTCACTGATATGAGTCAATTATTATTATTTTAACTCAATCAGACGTCAGTTGGAACTACAACAAAATTCGTAAATAAATAAGTATAAATAGAAATTGATTATTATTTTAATATGAAGTAAATATACATTGAAATGTAAATGACCAAAAAAATTGGTGTCGCATATTGATATAATGAAATAAAAAAATTGAAGAAATGAGCTAATTTGTATGAGAAAGTTGCATTCCAAGATTTTTAGGAGATTTAGAGTAATATTCTTGATTGTCAAATAAGGTATCAATTAGAATGACTAATAAAGCATACTAAAAAACATAGAAAATTAAATATTTAAAGATATTAAGATAAACATTTAATTGAATATAGCTCATTCGTATGAGTGCAATGACATTTTATTCGTCTCAATCTGACTGCCACTAGAGTTATTACATATTACCTAGGAAAATTTGTGCAAACAATAATAAATTATAAATCTAATATTTTGTAAATATGTATTGAAGTTGAAATGTGACAAATGTTAGCATTGTAATATAACCAAATTAAAGTTGATGAAATTGTCATAATAGAACAGTTTTAGAATTTTACTGTTTTATAACCAAAGAAAAAAATTGAAAATTTATGTTAAGTTGAATATTAAAGTTGAATTTGAAGTTCCATTGGAGATCAAGTGTAACATACTTTAATAGTCACATACTCTAATATATGAAAACATACTCTAATATATGAAAACATTTAATAGTCACACAAGCAAAGAAATAGTAGTTCATATTAATATAACAAAATGTAAGCAAAAACATTGAAGAAATGAAATAAGTCTAACAAAAAACAGCATTCCAAGATGGTTACATTGAATGTAACATCCTCATCTATCAAATTAAATTCAAATAGAAGTGCAACATAACGCATGCAAACAACCTAGAAAATAATTTTTTTAAAAAAATAAAAATGTATATTTAATTAGATAGACTTTATTGAGACAAGGTAAATGACATTTGTTTCATCTTGATCTCATCTTATCTAGATTTACTATGAATTATTAAATTAAATAAGCATAAATAATAATTAACTTTTATTTAAATATTAATCAAATATATATTAAAGTTGAAAAGAGATAAATTTAAGAAATGTAACACAACTAAATGAAAGCAATGCAAAGGTCACATAAGGGAAGATTTAGAGTGACATATTAATATAACCAAACAAAATAAAAATATTTGAAGAAATGAGACAAATTATACAAAAAAGATATATACCAAGGTATTTAGAATGTTAAAAGTAGCATCCTTAATCATCAAATCTAGTATGAATCAAAAACTCATAAAATCTAAAAAATTAAATTTTTAAAATTATAAAAATGTAGAAATTGGATAATGTTTATTGAGACAAATCTAATGAGATTTATCTTGTGTGGATGACACCTTGTGCAAAATTACTAAGATTTAAAATGTTAAATAACCATAAATTATATTGTATTATTTGTTTAATATTAAGAAATTATATATTCAAGCTAAAATGATATAAATTGAATTAATAAAATACAACAAAATCAAAGAAATCTATGGGTCACACCAGTGCAAAACATAAGTTTCATAGTAATTTAACCAAATCAAAGTACAAAATTTAAAGAAATAAGATAAATTCAATGTGAAAGCCACAAACTAGAGAGATTAAATATGCCATCTTCAATTATGAAACAAAATGCTAAATAAAATAATAAAAAATATGAAAAGTATAATTCTAAAAAATAAAAATAATTCTATAATTGCACAGTGCTTGTTGTGCTACTATTAAAACCCTAGTTTTCATGTTATTCAGACCTCGTTTGGAATTATTACAAATTACCAAAATTAATAAATATAAATAATAATGCATTATTATTTTAATATAAAGTAAATATACATTAATCTTAAAAAAAGTTATATTAAAGAAATATAATAAAAAAAATCATAAGGACATTGAACACATGAGAGTTGAATTAGAGTTTTATAGTGTATAACCAAAGCAATGTGAATAATTTAAAGAAATCAGGCAAATTGCATAAGAAATCTACATTCCAAGATACAAAAAGATTGAGTGTAATATTATCGATATTCTAATTTGGTACAAATCAAAATGACTCATGAAGGAATCCAAAACAAAAAAAAACATAAATATTTAGAGACATAAAATAGAATATTTAATTTGATAGTACTCAATAAGGGTGACTCTGGTGGAGAAGCACAATGATGCCTTGCGATTGGTTAGTAGGTATGAATGGATTGGTATGGGTTGGCTTGGGTTGATGCAGGTTGACACTGGTTCACAGATCTTTGTGTGCTGGACTGTATCAATGTAGGTCATACTATTTTACATAAGTTAAAGCATGCTGAAATTGATTGATGGGTAAAAGGTTGATAAGATAGAGCTTGCCATGTGGGTTGATAAGGGTTAGATGCATGGCATGACCACAACTACATTCACGAATTGTGGTGCCAATGAGAATAGATGATGATTGATCACAAAAAGGCCAAAATAACGAAGATTTGCACCAATAGAATTGTAAGCCCTTTACAATATCTACTTAGATTAGATTTTAAACAAAAAATATCCAAAAAGGTACCAACTCAACTCCAAAACATTCAAAAAAATATAGATGCAAATAACTTGACGAATTGAAAACAAAAATTGAATGGACAGCTATAACTAACCCCTACAATGACAATGATGGCTAAGATGAATGAGAAGCAGGAGTGCGATTTCTAATATGGCACAAATAGTGAATAAACCTAGTAACACATCTAAGTGAAACCACTACTTGATGCATAACATGTTATTGCATTAGGAAGGAATTAACTATTTGTTCCTAGCCTCCTAGAAAATGGGGGATCTTGATCCAAGTTTGGATTAAAGCACCTAAAATTTGTTGTGTCCTTTAATTTTTTTCTCTACCACATAACTAGTTCCAAAAACTAAGAAGAATTTCTAAATTTATTGTATAACAAACACAAAGAATTTTAAAATAATTCAATTAGAAAATTAATTTCACTAATTTTTCTTAACAAGAACTAAAACGTGTAAGAGAAAAACATTACATTAGATATGAGATTACTCTGTTATCGTAAAAGTAACCACACAAAGCCCAATGTTTTGAGAATGTTGTGATGAGATTGGATGTGATATACAAATATATGACATTATACATTTATAATAGATATAACACATCAAGGTTTGGATAATAGTAAAAAAAATAGAAACATGAACTTTTGATATGAAAAATGATAAAGTAGAAATCGATAAATACCATAGTATCAAATATTAATTGTGCAGATTACAAAACCTAAATAATATCAAAATGTGAATTGATTTTATTCCAAGTTTCTTCTTAGCCTAACTCAAATAACTCAAATGATTTTTTTTAATGGCCATTTCCTTATTTTAATTTCATTTATAAACAAGTTTTAATAAGTCATTTGCAATTGGCCTCCTCTTTTTCAAATGATGCCACCCATGGCACTATTTTAATCAACTGTTTATGGAGACAAATCGTTCAACTAACACACTTTTGTAATCGTAGGTCTCTACGAATGATTCCTTGCCTTATCTAGTGTAGTTATTATATGACAAAGCATTTTTAAGCATAGCTTAGAGTAGCATTGGGAATGATCATGTACTAAAACGGGGTGGTGAGCCACCAATGCCTATATAGAAATTAATTTTTATGTTTATAAGTCATTATGTGAGAGTATATGAAAATAAAAATAATTACAAATAAGAAATGATTGAAGACCACTTGAAGATACAAGAAATAAAAGGATATGGAGTGATATGGTACCTTAACATGGGTAAGAAAATATATATTAACCAACTAGTAATGCTATCATGATTTAAGGAAGGGATTATTGTGTTATAAAAAGGAATTATACGCTAAGCTTAGATATGTTTTTTGAACCATAATAGATATTAAACTTACGAGGCACAAATCTAGGAGGATAAGGAGGCCAACACAAAGACAATGGAAAAGGAAGAAGTAGAGCTTAAAAGCCAAACAATGAAGTGGAAGAGAACCATTGAGGTGTATTCCTCTACTCAATTCAAGATCTAAGAATGCTCATGCATTCCATATAAATACAAATGCATATAAGGAGTTCGCTATAAAATAGCATGCCAAATCTTGTGGTGATCACAAATATGAATAATATGCATTGTTTTTTATATTTTGTCTCTCAAGTTGATGGAAAATTAGGAAGCACTTAGATTATTTTCATTAAAATTTTAAGCTAAGCCCTCAATTATGGTTTAAATGTGAATTAGCAATAAATGTTTTCACATGGTTATGTATTATCTTACACGCATTTTCTAGTGAGTAAATCTGATGTGTTGGTTGATTAGATCTAGTGATGTGATAATTGAAATTGTGCAAGCTGTGAATGTTTTCAAATTTGAATTTGGTGTTCAAAGTATCTTGGTTGAGAGTTATAGTTATTATATTGTGGTGATTCTTTTAGTTATATTCACGCAAGTTGATGCAAACTTTTAAGGATTTGTTAGAATAAAAATAAAAAATATGATAATCATTTAAAGTATGGTTGGTATGGTTATTAGCGTTATCTTTGACTGAGAACTTTGTATTTTGTTGTAAGATTATTTTTGTTATAAGTAATTAAGATTGTCTTGTAAAATTGTGATGAAACATGTGTCATATTATTAGTACATATTGCTGTAATTTGTAATTAAACATATCAAAAGGAAAAAAACATAGCTTGAACATAGAAGGAGATATTTAATAATATTCTAACTTTCAAATACATTGTTGAAAAAAACCATTAAAAACAATGCAATAAGTTTATAATTCACATTTTTAAAAAGAATTAAGATTTATCAAAATTTTTCCAGAAAAATGTTGCTTAAAATAATCAATAATAATTAAGATAATTTTAGTATGACAATTTGAAGATGATTTTATTTTATGTCATACTACACTTATGGATTTAATTTCTAACCAACTTAGGATTAAATGGCTCAAGTGTTTCATTGAGTTTGAGAATAGACTCGATCATGGACATATGATGCAAGAAAAAACCAATAAATGGATGCTAGGTGGTTTCAAACAAAAATGAGCTTTTGTGTGTTCTTGTGAGGGTACTTGAGGAGAATGAATTGGCCATTGAAGTTGGGTGAAAAAGGATTATGTCTTGATTAAGTGTTGAAAAAAACATGTTTTTTTGTTAAAGAAGAGTAGCAAATTAGGAATGGTTTCAATATTACTAACAAAATTTGATGGCTTAGACTACACTAGTGAAAATTATTGGGTTGATCAAGGGAACATAGGATTTATAAATTTAATTATTAAAGAAGTTGAAATTAAAAGGACATAAATTTGAAATGTAAATATCCTAAAATTGATATTTTAGTATGTATGATTCAAAATTCAAATTCCTTAGGATTGAAATTTGAACCTATGTTAGGGTTTAGAATCCAAGAATGCAACATAAGTTTAAAGGTGAGTTACAATCAAAAAAAACTTCAATAAGGTCACAAATAGCTAAAAATTTACTTAGATAGAAAACCTAATGATTAACGTTTTATATGAAGTAAATCTTAAGATCAATAGCATGCAATAATTTAGGTGATTTTATTATTATAAGTTAAGGATGATTATATTTAAAGCCATGCCATAATACACTTCTAAATCTGAAGTAAGATCTTCTTCAAACTAAAACATTGGACTCAATTTTTTTGACCAAAATAGAAATGAATGGCACAAATTTTTCCTTGAGGTTGAGTGAAAGTTCTAGCCTTGGATAGGTGTTGCAAAAAGAGACAAATAAAAGAAGCCAAGATGACCACAAAAGAAAATGAGCTCTAATGTCATCTTGTCTGGAGCCTAGAGGTGCTTAAATTGGCCTTGGAAGATGGCTAAAAAGGATTAAAACATAATTTTATGCAATAAAAAGCTATGGATGTGGTTGAAGAAGAGTAAAAGATTAGGAGGGGTAACAGTATAGCTAAAAAACATGTTCTCTTGGGCTACACATGTGAAAATTATAAAGTTGATCATGGGAAAATATGATTTATAAATTTGATTATTAGAGAATTTGAATTCAAAAATCTTAAATTTGATATTTTAAATTCTTAAATTTATTTTTGAAAATCAAGGATTTAAAATTTCAATTCCTCAGGTTTGAAATTGTAACTTAGGTTAGGGTTGAGAATCAAATTACCCTAAACAAGTTTGAAAGAAAGTTTTGACTTGAAGTGACCTTTCATAAGGCCAAGAAAAGTTTAATAATTTGTGAGATGAAATTCTTGAGGATTGAAGTTTTATATGGAGCAAACTTTAGGATCAATCAAAAGTAATAATTAATGTAATTGAAGTATTATAACATAAGGAAGATTTTATTTAAAGCTATATGACAATACACTTCTAAAACACAAGGAATATGTTTTTCCAACACAAACAAAAGATTAAATTTTCCAACCAAATTGGGACTGAATGGCCTAGCTTTTCCCATGACATTAAATGCAAGAATTGGCCATTAAAAAAAACTTAGATGGCTTCCAAGGCAAGTGAACTCCCATGTTTTTTTATAGAAGACTTTAGGAGCTTGAATTGGCCATTGGAGATGGCTAAAAGAGGATTAGTGCTTGCTTAAGTGCTGCAAGAAAATTTGGACTTCGTTGAATAACCCTCGAAAATTATGAAAGGCTTTAATACACCAAATAAAATAACAATGCAAAAATTATAATTGTTGAAATATAAGATTAATCAAGTGAAGCTAGGATTGAATATCCTAAATTTTATAATTGAATATAAATGATTTAGTATTTAAATACCTTTGATTTCAAATTTGAACCTAGGTTATGGTTAAGAATCCAAGAATTCCAAATAAGTCTAAGGATAACGGATGAATTGAAAGGACCATGGATAAGGCCATGAATAGATTAAGTTGTTAGATAAAACTCCTAAGATTACGTTTTTATAGGAACAAAATTTTAAGATAATCAAAAGCAACACTTAAGGTAATTTTAGTGTCGCAACTTAAGGATAATTTTATTTAAAGTTGTGCTACAATACACTTTGAATCACAAGTAGGATCATCTTCAACCCGAAACATAGTACATAATTTTCCAACCAAATTGGTAATGAATCCCTCAAGTTTTTCCATGAGGTTATGTATAAGGCATGGCCATGGATATATAATGTAATAAAAGACATAAAAGGAGCCTAGATGGCTTCCATGGCAAGTGAGTTCAGATTTTTTTGCCGTGGAGACTTTAGTAGCCTTAATTGGCCATGAAAGATGACTAAAAGAGGATTATGTGTTGATTAAGTGTTGCAAATAGTTTCAAATTTGGTTAAATAAGAGTAGCAATTTATTCAGGGTCTTAATATAGCTAAAAAACTTACATCAAATAAATTACACTTGGGAAACTTATTAGATTGATGAAGGGATCGTAAGATTATTGATTTGATTATGGAGAATTTGAAATTCTATTACCATAAAATTTAAATTTGGATACCTTATATTTGATATTTCAATACCTGAGATTTAAAATTTAAATAACTTTAGTGTAAAATTTAAACCTAGGCAAAACTTAAGAATTCATGGCTCAAAAGATGTTTGAATGAAATTTATGACATGAAAAGTCATCTTATAAGGTTAATAACATCTTAATAATTAGTAAGAAGAAGTTCCTATGGATTAAGGTTTTATATAAAACAACCTTAACGTAATAACTATGGTTGAATTAAGAATATTAAGATATTTTGAGGATGCTTAAACTATAATAATTTTAATGCAACTCTTAATGAGAACCTAGATAAGGGTTTACTATAAATAGACAACTCGATTTTTTTCTTTAAGATGGTGCTACACTCAAACAAGGGACTAATGATCACTTAATTTTTTGTTAACCCAAGATTTAGTTTTGTTTAATAGGTGAGATTATGGATAGAAATGAATTAGGCAGCTAGGCCATGTATTGACACCTCTATGATGGTCTTGGTGGCTCAGGTAGCTTAGCAAAACCCTTTGGGAAGGGTGACGTACTTACGTCTCAAACATCACAAAGTGGTTCCAGTTAAACAAGTACTAATTGTATTATGAGTTGAAGCCATCTATGTTTCACTCCTCTACTCATTTGTCTCCACTATCATTATCATTATTGCGATCAACTACATATTTTACTTTTTATTCATCTATTACAAGCGCTGTTTGCATCTGCACTTTATTTTAAGTAATTTCCAAGTTAATTGATAATATTGTGATTATTTTCAACTTCAAAATTAGTAGATATAATAACAATAGAAATCCCATAATTCCCCTAGTGTAAACATTTAAAAAAAATGACATAAGTTAGGTTAAAAATTGAATTTTAAGGTTTTTTCCACTGCCAATGCCATCAACCATCATTTTTGGTGTTGTTAAGAATAATTACATCCACCAATTTTAATCTACATGGTTGATTCATCCCACATCAGCTATTGAAGATCCGTAGAATAAAAAAATAACTATTCTTTTAATGTTAAGAAAATATTTATTAAAGCTAAAAATGAGTTAAATCGATGCACTAAAACATAAATAAATGAAGGCAATTGAAAAGATCATATGAGAGGAGATTTAAAGCTAAAATATAATATTTCCAACTTAAATGAAAAACTTTGTAAAAATAGAGAAATTATTTTGGAATTTTGCATTCCAAGATCCAAATAAGATAATGTGTTTCATCCGCTATTATCAAAATTTTGTATAAATAAAAATCTTTCAAAATATTGTCTAAAAAATAGAAAATAAAATTTTTAAAATATGTAAATAAACATTTAATTGGGAAGAACTTGAAAAAACAAGTCCAATGACATTCCTATTCGCATCGATTAGACATCATCTGCAATTTCTCCAAATTACAAAAGTAGATAAGTAGAATTAGAAATAAATATATTGAAATTAAGGAAAATATACAATAAAGCTAAAACAACATTAATTATGATAATGTAAAGCCACAAAATAAAAATATTAGAAAGGTGCCACTATGAGAGTAATAATTTTATGGCAATATAATCAAATAAAAGTAAACATTTTATAAAATGAGAAATTGTACATGAAAGTTATACTCTAAGATACCTAAAAGATCGATGGAATGTCCTTGGTAATCAAATAAGGTAAAAATAAAAATGTCTTATAAACCATGCTAAACTCATAAAAAATAAAAGATAAAAAGATATTAAAAATAAAATAATAATTGGATAGAGCTCATCGATATGAGGCAAATGATGTTTATTTCATCTCAATTAGGTAATTCCTAAAATTACTATGAATTATCGAAGTAAATATGCATAAATAATATTAAATTCTAATTTTTATATTAAGAGAACATGTAGTAAACTCGAAATAAGATAAATTGAAGCAATATATTATAAAAGAATGATTTATCTATCATAAGAGAGAAGAATTATAGTTTCATATTATTTAACCAAAACAATAAAAAATATTCAAATAAATGAGCTAAATTGTATATGAATGATGCATTATAAAAATAAAAAATTAAAAATAGAAAAATATAAAAATAAATATTTACTTTGATAGAGCACATTGAGAGGAGTTCAATTATCTTTCTTTTGAGATGATCAGACTCTTTTCTGAATTATTGCCATTAATCAAGTTATACAATCCTAAATAATGATTAATTAGTTCTTTAATATTAATTATTGATATACTAAAACTAAAATGAAATCATTAAAGCAATGCAACATAATAAAACCAAGAAATGTGAAGGTCACATGAGAGGAGAATTAGTGTTTTGTGGTGGTATAACAGAATTAAAAAAATATTTAAAGAAATGAGATACATTATATTAGAAAATTAGATTCCAAGATATGGATAACAATAATTGTAGCAATCACAACAATCAAAATAATGTTGCAAAGTTCTCAAAAAACATGCAAAAATAACCAAAACAAATAAAAAAAAAATTAAAATGAACTTTTAATTAGATAAAGATCATATAGATGAGTTAAAAAAATTATTTCATTTGGATTAGATTTTATTTGGAATTTCTTCAAATTACCAAACTAAGTAAAATTAAATAGTGAAAAATTATTTTTCTCAAATTAAGAAAACATATAATAAAATTGAAATTATGTAATTTGAAAGAATTTAAGACAAACAAATCAAAGTAAAGCATTTTTATAAAAGGAGGCAAATGACATAAGAAAGTTATATTCAAAAATACTGAGGAGATGAAGTGAAATGTCAACAATGGTCAAATTATGTGTAAAGCAAAATGTCTTGCAAAGTTGGTCAAAATCATAAAAAACAAAATATTTAAAGCTATAAAATTAATATTTAATTGGATAGATGTAGTTGAGACAAATCCAATGACATTTGCATTAAATCAATCATGCATCCTTTGGAAATAATAACAAATTATCAAGTTACTTGAGCATAAATAATAAAAACTTTTAATGTTAATATTGAGTAAAAATATATGAAACATAAAATGGGACAAATTGAAGAAATATAACACAACAATGTAAGATACACAAATAAATGAAAAAAAATGAAGAAATGAGATACATTGAGTTGGAAAGTAACATTGTAAGATACTAAGGACATCGAGTGTAACCTCTTCGATTTTTGAAATTAAATAAAATTCAGAATGTAAGATAAGAAATTCCAAAGATATAAAAAATGAAATATTTAAGAATATAGAATAGAATATTTAATTGTTAGCAGTTTTTAAATGTGTTTAACGGCATTTAGTTCATCATCATTAAACCTTATCACAAAAATATTTAACAAATCTAAAATAAGTTCAATTGAGACACGTAATATATACTTAATCAAAATGATGTAGAGCTCACACAAGATGTGAATTATAGCATCGTAATAATGTAACCAAATCAAACATTACAAGAAAAGGCATAAATTATCTAGGAAATTTAAATTACAAGATGATAAATAGATCGAGTAACAACCTTTATTATCAAACAGGACTTGAATTAAAATGACTCATAAAAAAGAAAAACTATTGCAAACGATATTTAAAAAATGTAAAAAAAAAATAATTAAATAATGCTCATTGAGAAGAGTCAAATGATGTTTGTTTTGTACCCATCAAGCATCATTTGAAATTATTTTGAATTATCAAATAAAATAAGCATAAAAATATAAATTAAATTTTTTGTACTAAATAGACATATATTCAAGGTAAAATGAGATATATTTAAACCATATATTAAAACTAAATCAAAGTGATTTAAAGGTGAAACAAGGAGTCGATTAGTGTGCAATCTAATAAAAAAATAATTCAAAGCAATAAGATAAATTGTATTGGTGACTCATAATCCAAGCCACTAAGGAGATCGACTGTAATGTTCTCGAACACAAAATAAGGTACAAATTGAAATGTCTTACAAAACATGCCAAAGTCCTAAGAAATTAAAAATTTGAAAAAATAAAAAAGAACAAACTTTGGAGTTCATCAAGTTGATTCTAATATTACTTGTTTCGTCTTAATTAGACCCCATTTAAAGTGATTGTGATTTAATAAAATAAACTTGCAAAAATAACAATAAACTATGACTTCAATATGAAATTGATATATATTAAAGATAAAATAGAAAAAAATTGAAGTAATACAATACAACCAAATTAAAGTAATGAAAGGTCACAAAATGGTTTATTTAGAGTTATATTGCAAAATAAATAAAATAAAAAAGAAAACATTCGAAAAAATAACATAAATTGAACATGATAGTTGTATTGCATGACATTTAAAAATCAAGTGTAACTTCCTAAATAGGCATATTAGGTTGGAATGATAATTACATCATTAAGAGTGTTAATACTATTGAAAGTAATATATTCAATATTCAAAAATATAGATATCAATATTTAATTCAATAAAGCTTATCGAGACAAGCCAAATGATGTTTGTTCAATTTTAGTTAGATCTTATTAGGAATTTTTGTCAATTACAATAGATAATATGCATAAACAATAACAATTTATACTTTAATATTAAGTAAACAAATATTAAAGAAAAATTAAGATAAATTAAAGAAACATAATTTTACCAAATCAAGGTAATCTAAAGTCACATAATGAGATTTTGAGCTAATTTAAAGATGTGGGATAATTCGTTCAAGTTGCACTCCAAGCTATTAAAGAGATCGAGTGTAACATCCTTGTTCGTCAAATTTGTTAGGAATCAAAAGATGTTGTAAAGTATGCCAAAAAATTAAAAAATATAATATTTGAAAATATTGAAATGAATACTTAAATTTTTAGAGTTACTGATTAATTTAAAAAACTAAACAAAATTTGAAAACAGAAGATAAATTATAATAGAAACTTGCTGTTTAAAAGAATAAGGAGATTGATTATAACATTCTCAATTATTAATTTAGGTATGAATTTAACTCTGTCATAAAGCAAGGCTAGCATAGAAAGAAATAATTAAAAAGATAGAAATGATGTAAAAGAAATAAAAGCAGTGATATGATTAAAATATATAATATAGTACTACTTTGATATTAAGTAAACAACTAATATAACAAAAATGATAAAAATAAAAGTAACGGGGTATAACCAAATCAAAATGATATAAAGGTCTCACAAAAGAAGAATTCAAGGTTCATATTACTTAAATCAAGGTAAAATATTTAATGAAATGTGATAAATTATACTGTATTCTATGATACTAAAGAGATCGAGCAAAATGTCATCAATTATCAAATCACATATTAATAGAAATATATAATCACAAATGTAGAAGTAATAGAAAAAAATTTATAAAAAAATAATTATTTAATTATATGGAGCTCATCAAGATGAGTCAAATGACATTTATTTCAACTAAATAAATAAGAATTGCCTAAATAAAAAGGAATAAAAAAAATGATAGATTATAATTTTTGCATTAAATAAATATACATAAAATCAAAAGCATGATAAACTGAAGTAATATATTATAAATAAATAAAAGTAATGTAAAGGTGAGACTAACATTCAAATGCAAAAAACTATTTAACTGTATAAAGCTCATTTAAATGCATTTAATGACATTTATTTAATCTCAATTAAACTTTATTTAGAACAACTTTGAATTACTAAACAAATATGCATAAAATATAAAGAAGTTTTACATTAATATTAAGTAAATATATGTTAGATATAAAATAAGACAAATTAAACCAATCAAATAAAAAATAATCAAAGTAATATAAAGGTCATACTAGAGAAGAATTAGTGTTTTATACTAATATAAAAATATAAAGGAAAAAATTCAAAAAATAAGGTATGTTTTATGTGGTATTCCATGATAATAAGGAGATAGATTGTAAAATCATCAGTTATTTGATTAGTTATGATTCAAAATATCTCTTAAATAGTCTAAAAAACCTAGAAAATAAAATATTTTAAAGCATAGAAATAAATATAAAATTTCATAAAGCACATGGAGACGAGTCCAATTACATTTATTTTTGTTTGATCTACTTAAGTAAAAAAAGCATAAATTTTAATAAAATATTTTATAAATACTAAGTGTATAGATATTAAGGCCAAAATGAGATACTAAAGCAATATAATATAACTAAATTGATATGATGTAAGGTTATATGAGAGGAGAATTAGAGCTTCATTGTAATGTCACCAAGTAAGAGCATAACATTTATAAAAAAGAGCAAAATTATATAAGAAAATTGTATTGAAGATACAAAGTATATCTAATATAATAATGTCACTCATCAAATAACTTACGAAGAAAATGTCTCGTTGTCCATACCAAATAAGTAAAAAATAAAATATTTAAAACATGAAAATGAATTTCAAATTGGATAAAGCTCATTGACATTAGTTAAATGATAATTATTTTATCTCAAGAAGACGTCATTAGAAAATATAACAAATTTCTAAAATTAATAAGAAAAATTAGAAAAAAATTATTATTTCAATAATAAGTAAATATATGTTGACGGTGAAATGAAATAAATTGAAACAATATTTGAAAACAAAACCAAGTGATGTAAATGACAAAAAAATTTGAGTTGCATATTTATATCACCAAACAAAAATATATTGTTGTTGAATTGTGGCAAATGTTAGCATTGTAGTTAACCTAATCAAAGTTAATGAAATTGTGATGATAGAAAAGTTTTAGAATTATATTTTTATTTTAACCATGGAAAAATAAAAACTTTAAAAATTTATGATCAGTTGTATAGTAAAGTTGAATTTGAAGTTCCAATGGACATCAAGTGTAACATACTTTAATGAAAAATTCGATACAATTAAAAATAACTTACTAATCATGAAAAAACCCTTGAAAAAAAATTTTTAAAATACAAAAAAGTTTTTTATCCCAAAAAGCCCATTCACATATGTTGAAAGATGTTTGATTTATCATTTATAATAAAAATGAATATTGTTTCAATAAAACTCTTCAAGATCTGCCTAACTAAACTTTTTTTAATCTCAATTTCACCTCATTTGGAATAAATTGAAATCATGCATAACACCTAAATCAAAGAAATAGAAAAATAAGCATAAATAATAATAAATCTTTTAAAAGTATGGTAATATAACTAAACCAAAATGATGTAAAAATAACAAGGGATGTTATTTATAGTTTCATAATAAAATAACTAAATCAAAGAAAAAGTTTTTAAGAAATGAGATAAAATTTGAGAGAAATGTTTATTCTAATATACTAAGGAAAACGCACGTAGAATCCATAATCATTAAATAAGTTCTGAATTAAAATAATTTGCAAAGCATGAAAAAACACATAAATAATTTTTGAAAATATATAAAAATATATTTAATTGATATGTCTCATCTAAAGGAGTCGAATAATATTTGTCTCAACTTGATTGGAACTTTATCAGAATTATAATGAATTAATGAAGTAAATAAGCACACATAATAGTAAATTATTATTTTGTATATCAAAAAATCTATATTAATGCAAAAGTATGATAAATTAAAAACAATATAACATAACTAAATCAAAGCAATTTGCGGGTAAACATAAGAGGTTATTTGTAGTTATATAGTAATATAGCCAAATGAAAGTTAAAAAATTTGAAGAAATAACATAAATTGTATGATAAGATGTCTTCTAAGATACCAAAGTGGTCAAGTGTAATATGCTCGTTCGCCAAAACTAAAATGAATCAAGGTGATTAATTATCACAAAAGAAGACGATTTACTGTCTCAAGAAAACATAATAAAATCAAAAAACAAATTTGAAGATATAAGATAAATTACAAGGAAAAGTTGTATTCCAAGATGTTAAGAAGATTAAACGTAACATCTTTGATTGTTAAATCAAGATTGAATAGAAACATCTTCTAAAACATCTAAAAATCTTTAAAATAAAAGACTAAAAAAAATATAGAAATGAATCTATAATTAGACAGAGCTTATCGTGAGCAGTCCGACAATGTTTGTTTCCACTCGATCTGGCTTCTTTCGTAGTCACTGCAAATTTATTAACCAAAGAAAATAAACAAAAATAATAACATATTATAAATTTATTATTTATGAAACTATTCTGGACATCAAGCATGTTAAAAATAAGCACTATAATATAACTAAATGAAAGCAACTAAATTATTACAAGAGATAAGAATTAGAGTTATATAGTTATATAACCAAATAAAAAATAAAAAGTTTGAATAAATGAGATAAATTATGTAGAAAAATTGAATTTCAAGTTATAATAAGAATCAAGTCTAACATTCTTGAAAGAAAAATCAAATATAGATAAAAATATTTCATTAAGAATGTCAAAATCTTAAGTAGTAAAACATTAAAAAAATTTAGAAATGAATATCGAATTCCATCGTGCCCATTAAGATAAGTTCAATAACTCTTTTGTCATTTTGATTAAATAATCTTTGGAATTGCAACAAACTAAAAAATTAATTATGAGCAAAATTAAGGTAATGTTATATAATCGAAACAAAGCAATCTATAACTAACACAATAAGAGATTTAGAATTATGTTACAATGTATCCATGTAATATGAAATGGGGTAAATAGTGTTGAAAATTTGCATTCAAAGATGTTGAGGAGCTCATTTCTAGCATCATTGATTATCAAATGATATATAAATCAAAATGTCTCACAATAAATATCAAAGCCTTTGAAAATAGAATTTTAGAAATAAAAGAATTAATTTAATTAAATGAAGCTTCTTGAGGGGAGTCGAACTAAGTTTGGTACAAGTCGATCAAACCTCATTTGGAATTATTATGAATTATTAACGAAAATAACCATAATAATAATTAATTATTATTTTTACTAGAAGTAAATATATATTAAATTTGAACTGAGATAAATTGAAGCAATATAAAAAATGCAAGTAAAAAAGATGTAAATGTCTCACTAAAGGAGATTCAGACCAACATAATATTATAAAGAAATAAAAAATTAGAGAAATAAGATAAATTAAGTGATAAACATTCTCTCAAAGATATTCAGGATATGAGTACAACATTTTTAATTATCAAATAAGGTGTGAATCAAAGTATCACATAAAGTATTGTAATACAATAATTTTTTTTAAAAATATGAAATGAATACGTAATTAGAAAGAGTTCAATGAGACTAGCTTGACAAAGTTTTTTTTGCCACAATCAAACCCTATTTTGTATTTTAATTAATTAACAATGTAAATGATCATAAAAATAATAATATTTTATTTTAATAATATGTTAATATATTTTAAAACTAAAATGAGACAAATTTAAGAAACATAATATAAAAAATTTAAAAACAAAAGTAAGGGTCACACATCATTTAGAATGAGATTTCTTTTATCTCAATTAGACATCATTTAGAATTACTACAAATTTTCAAGATATTATCAAGATAAATTAACAAAAATAATTATCAATAACTATTTAAATACGAAGTATATGTATATATTAAAGTTTAAATGAGATAAAATGATGAAATTTTATACAAACAATTGAAAATAAAATTAAAGTCATAGAAATAATAATATAACTAAATTGAAGGAAAAAAATTTAACATCACATAAGAGAAGTAATGGTAAATAGCAAAATCGAAGCAATGTAAACATCACAAAAGAGAAGTAATGGTAAATAGTGTAATAGCTTTGCAAAATGAAAATTTAAAATGAGACACATTATTTACAATGATTATGTTCAAAGATAATAAAGAGACTGAGCATAATAGCCTTGACTAACAAAATATGTACGATTTGAGATTTCTTGTAGAGATTATAAAAATGAATATTCACATGGATTGAGCTTTTCGAGATAAGTCCAATGATGCCTATTTTATCTCCATCATATCATGTTTAAGAACTACTATGAATTACATTTTCTCATAAATTTTGCCATTATTGTATACACCCATCAGGATGAGTAGAACATCATTCATTTTATCGTAGCAGAACATTGATTGAAATCATTACAAATTACTAAAGTAAATAAGAAAAGTTATTAAAAAGTATTATTTTAATACTGAATAAATATATTTTGAAGATATAAAATGATAAGTTGAAGTAATGAATTACTATCAAAATGAAGTGATATAAATGTCACACGATAGAAGATTTAGATATGAATAGTAATATGCCAAACAAATCAAAAAATTTGAAAAACTATGACAAATTATATGGGAAAATCATTTTGCAAGATATTGAGTAGATCATGTCTAACATCCTTTACCATCAAGTATGGTACAAAATCTAATTATGTTGTAAAGCATGCCAAAACCCATGTAAATAACATATTTAAAAATTTTCAAATGTATCTGATATAGATTGTGTAGATGTGCCCAAAAAACATTTGTTTCATCTCAATAGAGCATCAATTAAAATTGTCATGAATTACTAAAGTTAATCAGAAAAAATAATAACACAATTATTATTTTTATAATAAGTAAATATATGCTAAACTAGACACGAGTAAAATAAAAGAAACATAATATAAGAAAATTAATGGGTTTCAAATGACACAAGATTTGATTTATATTAACAAAATAATATAACCAAACAAAGAAGATAACTTGAGAAAACTGTGAGGAAATTGTGCATTTGCATGATGCAATGGTGCTTGAGTGTGACATACTTATTTGACAAATCAATTACCTAACAAAACGTCTCGTATTATCTTCCAAAATCATAAAAAAATAAAAATATTTTAAAAAAATATATGAATGAATATTTCATTGCATAGAGGTCATCAAGGTGTCCTTAACAATGTTTTTTTCTCGATCAAACCACATTTGGAAATTTATTAAATAACAAAAGATAGTAAGCTTAAATAATAGATTATTATTTAAATATTAAGTAAATACATATTAAGGTTGATATGAGATAAATTGAAACATTATAATATAACAAACTAAAAATGATGCAAAAGTCACAAGATAAAAGAATTTTAGCTTGATAATCATATAACAAAATGGAAGAGAAACATTTGAAAAAGTGAATTAAATTACATGAGAAATTTGTACAGCGAAGTATTAAAGACATAGAGTGTGACATCCTTGATCATAAAATATGATAAAATTACCATGTCTCATAAATTCTAGTAAAATACTAGAAAATAGCATATTTATGATCTAAAAAAGTTTATTTTTGTTAAATATAACTCATGGAGGCAAGTCAAACAATATATATTCTATCACATTCAAAACTAGTTTGGAATACTATGAATAAATAAAGTAAATGATAATAAAAATTAATAATTTATTAACTTCATTTTAAATAATTATATATTAAACTTAATAAGTCATAAATTGAAGTAATATAGTACAACTAAATTAGAATAATGTAAAGTTCACATAATAATAAGCTTAGAGTTATAAATTAATATAACCAAACGAAAGAAAAAAAATTGAAAAAAATGTGTTAAATTGTATGGCAAAGTTGCACTCAAAGAACCTAAGGAGACAAGCATAACACCTCGCTCATCAAATCATGTATGAATCAAAATATCTTGCATAAAATGCAAAACTGCTATAAAATAATATATTTCAATTTGTAGAAATAAATACTTTTTTGATAAGGTTCATTAAGATAAGTCCAATGTCTTCTCTTCTAATTGAATTGACCTAGTTTTGATTTATTGAGAATTACCAGAGTTATCAAGGATACGTAGTAATAAATTATTACTTTGATAATTAGTAAGCATATATTAAAGACAAAATGAGACAAATTAAAACAATAAAATATAGCATAATTAAGGTGATATAAGGGGACACACGAGAGGTGATTCAGAGTTATATAATATATAACCAAATAGGAACAAAAATTATAAGAAAAAGACTTTATTTGAAATATAGCCAAATTAGAGGCAAAACTATCAATAAAGTAGATATTTTATGAGAAATTTATGTTCCATGATATTATGGAAATTATGTGCAACATCTTTCATCACCAAAAATGTTACAATTTGAAATGACTCACTGAACATGAAAGTCTATGAAAATAAAATACTTAAAATATAAAAATTAATATGTAATTCGATTGAGTTTATTGAGATGGATCTAATTTTGTTTGTTTCATCTAGATCAAAGCATGTTTTCAATAACTACTAAGAAATAAATAAGTAAATGTAATAATAACATGAATTTTTAATATTAAGAAAACATATATTGAAGTTTATAATAAAATTAATAAAGCAATGTAATGTTTGCAAATCAAAGCAAAGTTAAAAATTTGAAGAAATAAGTAATTTTAATAAGAAAGCTATAATCCAAGATACATAGGAGATTATTTGTAATATCCTTGATAGTTAAATATGGTTGAATAAAAATGTGTCATAAATCACGTAAAATAAATTAACAAAGCAAATATAAAAATTAGATAAATTATGTAAAATATTATATTTCAAGATACTAAGAAGATTAACTTAACATTATTGATCACAAAATCATTCATAAATCAAAATATCTCGTAAAGTGAGCCAATATCCTAGAAATTTTAAAAAATTAGAATACAAAAAGGAATAGTTAACATTAAAAATCATCAAAATGAGTCCAATGATATAAGTTAATGTTATTTCGATCATTGTTTCAAGTAAAATTAAAAATCATCGTAAATAATGCCAAAACCATAAGAAAAATTAAAAAATAATAAAAGTGAATATTTCATTGCATAATGATGCAAAGGTCAACTTAGATTAGATCTACATACACATACAAATGCAAAGTAAAAATATAGAAGAAATTAGAAAAAGTTTAGATGAAAG
Organism: Vanilla planifolia; assembly: GCA_023846275.1. Classification (NCBI taxonomy): domain Eukaryota; kingdom Viridiplantae; phylum Streptophyta; class Magnoliopsida; order Asparagales; family Orchidaceae; genus Vanilla; species Vanilla planifolia. The sequence goes on along the minus strand of JAIUJO010000407.1, from coordinate 216,481 downwards.
GGGAGTTCTAGTATACTAAAAAGATCGAATGTAACATGCTCTATTGTCAAATCAATGAAGAATCAAAATATATTATAAAGTATTCTAAATAACTAGAAGATTAAATATTTACTTGGATAGAAATTTCGGAGTTGACTCTAATGACATTCATTTCATCTTGATTGGACCTCTTTTAGAATTATAATGAATTAAAAATTAAATAAAAAATAGTAATAAATTCTTTTCTAAAATTTGTAGTGAACATGTATTAAAGTTGAAAAGATGTAATTTGAAAAAATGTATCTTTACCAAATCAAAGTGATGTTAATGTCACATGGAAGGAGAATTAGAGATATATAGCAATATAATAAAGTTGAAATAAAATATTTGAGAAAGTAAGAAAAATTGCATATATTAAGGTGGTTGAGTGTAACATCCTTTATAATCAAATCAGGTATGAATTAAAATCTTTCTTAATGTAAGCCAAAACTCTAGAAAGAAAAATATTTAAAACATTTAATAAAGTTGTAATTGGATAGAGGCAGTCAAGTTGAGTTCAACGATGTATGTTTCATATCAAAAGAAACTGATTTGTAGTTATTACTAATTAATAAAGAAAATAATAATAAATAATAATTAATTATTTCTGAAATATTTAGTAAATATATATTAAACTTTAAATAAGAGTGTTTGAACTATTGGAATATAAGAAAGTCAAGTGAACATATTAATCACATCAGAGGAAATCTAGAGTTATCGTAATATAATGAAAATAAAGCAAAACAACTAATGAAATGGGATAAACATTATGAAAATGTTGCATCCCAAGTTACCAAAGAATTTGATTCTAATATTATACAACAGAAAATGAGGCATGAATCAAAATGTCTCACAAATGATAGTAAAATCCTACATAATTTGATATTTAAATTATTAAAATAATTATTTCATTTACAAAGGGATTGTAAAGACTTATAAAATAATATTAGTTTAGTTTTGGGTAGACTTTGATTAGAATCACAATAAATTACTAAAATAAACATGTATAAATAACAACAAATTATTGTGTTAACGTTAAATAAATATACATTAAAGTAAAAGTAAGATAAATTAAAGGAGCAAAGGTCACAAGAGAGGAAATTTCAAGTAATTGTAATATAAATTATGTAAAAAAGTTGCATTCTAATACAATACAAATATCAAGTGCTACTTCCTTAATTTTTTTGTTCATATCAAAAAATTATTTTAAAAAATACGAAAATCCTTCTAAAGAAAATATTTAAAAATATAAAAATGAAACTTTAGTTACATGATGCTTATCAAGATGAATTTAAACATTTTTGCCTAGGCCTAAAGAAAATATTTAAGTAATATTTCTTAAAAATAGCATCACATAAATTCATGAAATATAATATAACTAATTCAAAGTGATGTCAAGGTCACAAAAGAGGAGATTTGTTATCAAAATGTAATATACCTAAATCAAATTGAGAAACTAAATGATAATCAGAAATAATGTGAATGCAAGTTGCATTCCAAGATACTAATCAGATTAAGGGTAACATCATCAATCATCAAATAAAGTACAAATTGAAATTTCTCATAAAACATGTCAAAAACTTAGGAATTAAAAAATTATAAAAATTAATATAAGATAGTACTCATTGAGATTAGTATAATGGCATTTGCTTGAAAGGAATAAATAATATTAATGTATTACTTTAATATTAAATAAATATATATTAAAACTGAATTAAATTAAAATGAAAATACATAACATAGTTAAATCAATGTGATGTAAAGTCATTTGACATGTGATTTAGATTTACATAGTATTATAATAAAATCATTACAAAAGATTTGAAAAAAAAAATATATTTGAAAATATAAAAAATGCCTTTTAAACAATGAAAAGACCATAGAAAATAAAGTATTTGAAAATATAAAACAATAAATATTTCATTGGATAGAGTCTTTTATGCTCAATCTAACAAAGTTTGTTTCGTATTGATAAAAACTCATTTGGATTTATTGCAAATTAACAAATAAAATAGGCATAAATTGTAATTAATTATTATTTTAAAATTAAATAAAAATAAAAATAAACTTGAAATGAAATAAATTAAAGTAATATAACATAAAAAAGTACAAGTGAATAGTAAATGTCACAAGTTTGCAAATTTAGGGTTACATAGTAATATAACATAATGAAAGCAAAACATTTAAAGAAGTGAGATAAATTAATTAGATAAGTTGCCCTTCAAGATCTAAAAGAGATCATCTTTAACATCCTCTAATTTAAACTTAGGTAAAAGTCATTATCAATAATAAAAAATGGCGAAAATATTTAAAAGTTAAAAATAAATTTTTAAATGCATAAAGCTCCTCGAGAAGTCTCCAACAATGTTTGTTTCATCTTCGTTGAACCTAGTTTGCAATTACTATGAAGTACCAAAATTAATATACATAAATAAATTTGAATTATTATTTTATTTAAATAGTCACAAAAGTTGAAATGGGATAAATTAAAGAAATATAATATAATCAAACAAAAGAGATGTAAAGATCACAAAAGAGAACAATTAGAGTTTCATAGTAACATAACAAAGTAAAAAAAATATTTAAGGAAATTATATAGATTGTATAATAAAGTTTCATTCTATGACACTAATGTGATTAAGTGTGACATCCATGATGCTTAAATCTTGTATAAATAAAAATTTCCGATGAAGCATTCTAAAATCCTTAAAAATAAAATATTTAGAAAAATAAAAAATAATTTTAAATTTGATATAGCTCATCAAGATGTGTCGAACAATATTTGTTTTATCTCTATCAATCCTTGTTACGCATTACTTTTAATCACAAAGATTAATAGTTATAAATAAAAAATATAGCTTTATTAAAGATAATAATTATTTCTATATTAGAAATATATATATATATATATATCAAAGATAAATAAAAAAATTGAACAAATGTAACTACCAAAATCAAAGATATGTGAAGGTCACATAATAAGAGATTTAGAGTTACTTTGTAATATTGCTTTATTAAAGAGGAATGTTTAAAGAAATGAGATAAATTGCTTACTAATGCTACCTTCCAAGATATTAAAGATAGGTTTGATGAAATTTGCTCGTCTTAATTGAACAACAGTTCAAATTTCCTCAAATTACAAGGTTATAAGAATAAATAATTATCAATTATTATTTTGATATTAAGTAAATATATATTATAGTCAAAATGAGACAAATTAATGCATTGTTATTTGACCAAATCAAACACATGTAAGGCTTAGATGTGTGGTGATATAGAGCTACATTATTATATAAGAAGATCAAAGTGAAAAGTTTGATAAATTGAAATACATTATTTAGGATAGTTCCATTCTAAAATGGCAAGGGGAATGAGTGTGGCATCATTGATTATCAAATCATGTATGATTGAAAATATCTCTTAAAATGTGCTAAACACATAAAAAATAAAATATTTTAAAGAAAAATATTTATAAGAATATTTAAGTATATTAAGTTCATCAAGGTGAGTCCAATGATTACAATCATGGTTGCACGTTATTTTTGTTTAATGTTAATTACAAAACTAAATATAAGAAAATAATAAATTATTTTTTAATATTATGAAAATATAAATTAAAACTAAAATTTGGTAAATTGAAGCAACATTATAAGACCAAATCAAGTCAACTTTGAGGAATGTGGTCCAGGCAATTAGTGTTCATATTATTGTAGCCAAATTAAAGTGAGAAATTCGAACAAATATGGTAAATTAAATGGAAAATTTTCATTCAAAATGTTGAGAAGATTGAGTGTAACATCCTTGATTATCAAATCAGATATGATTTAAAATTTCTCTAGAGAATGCCAACATAATAGAAAAAAATATTTAAAAATATAAAAATAAAAATACTACATTGGATAGAGCATGTCGAGACAAGTTCCATATTTGTTTCTCTCAATCAAACCTTGTTAGGAGTTATTTTGAATTACCAAAGTTTACCAGAATAATTAATAATAAATTATTTTTTAGAAAAAAGTAAATATATATTAATTTTGAAATGACATAAATTCAATCAATACAATTTAACATAATCAAAATAAAGTAAACATAACATGATGAAGGTAAACTTTTTTTAATAAATAAGCATAACCAATAGTGAATTATTATTTTAATTTTAGATAAATTTATATTAAAATTGAAATAAGTTAAATTGAACTAATAAGATTAACAAAATTAAAGTCATGTAATGATTGCACATGAGGGTAACTTGAGTTACATAGAAATATTGCTAAATCTTACCAAAAAAGTTTAATAAAAAAAGACAAATTTTTTGAGAAAGTTGCATTAAAAGATAATAAAGAGATAGCGTGTAACATCCTCGATCTTTAAATGTTGCACTAATCTAAATTATTATTAATAAGGTCAAATATATAAAAAAATTTAAAATATCAAAATAACTATTTCATTAGATAAAGATCATCGAGATGAGTACAACAACATTTGTTTGATTTTGGTTGGATCATGTTTGGAGTAAGTGTGGACTTAAATAGCTTATAAGAATAAAAAATAAAATATTATTTTAATTTTAATTAAATTTATATTAAATCTTACATGAGAAACATTGAAGCAATTCAATACAGCTAAATCGAAGTAATGTAGTTGTCAAAAGAAAAAAGTATTATAATTTCATAATAGTATAACAAAGAAGAGGAAAACATTTAAATAATTAAGATAAATTTAATGGGAAAGTTTATTTCTAAGAAACCTTAGTGATGAAGTGTAACATTCTTGATCATCAAATATTGTGTGAGTCCAAAACATGTCATAAAGCCTCCATAAAACCTAAACAAATAAAATAGTTGTAAATGTTAAAATGAAAATTTAATATATAGAGCTTATTGAGATGACTTCTATGACAATAGCCTCATCTTCGTCGGGCGTCATTCACAATTACTATGAATTACTTAAGGAAATAAATATAAATGACAATAAATTCTTATTTAAAAAACAAATAAATATATATTAAAATTTAAATAATATAAATTGAATAAATGTCACATTACTAAATTAAAATTGAGTGGTCAAATTAGGAAAAGCTTTGTATTTACAATATAATTTTACCAAGTCAATGTAAAAACTTTAAAGAAATGAGCTAAATTTAACGTGATAGTATTGTTCTAACATAATAATGAGTTTAAGTGCAATATTCTCGATTATCAAATCAAGAAATAATAAAATAATCTCTTAAAATATGCCAAAATCCTACAAAAATAATATTTAAATATATAAAAATTAATATTTGCTTTTATATAGCTTGTCTAGTTCGATGTAGTGACATTTATTTTATCTCTATTATACATCATTTGGAAATACTATGAATTAAAAAAAATATGTATAAATAATAATAAATTATTTTTTGAAAACCAAATAGATATATATTAATTAAAAAAAACATAAATTAGAGCATTGTGATAAGACAAAAAAAAATGGATCTTATGGTAACTTCAGTTGAGATTTAGTGTTGTAAAGTGTATGGGAAAATAAAAGCAAAACATTCAAAACAAAAAGATGAACTATACAACAAAGTTACACTCCATGACACCAAGAAGGTATAGTGTAAGATCCTTAATCGATAAATCATGCATGAATCAAATTATTTCATAAAAGATGCTAAATTTATAGAAAGTAAAATATTTAAAAAAATTAAAAAAATATATATCAACGAAGAGCTTGTTCATATGAGTCCATTGGCATTTTTTCATCTCGATTGACCATTTTTTGAATTACCACTACTAACAAATTAAATAGGCCAAGAATTTACAAAATATTACTTTATTAATAAATATAGATATATCAAAGCTTGTCTATGATAAATTAATGAAATGAAATATAATAAAAATATAAACATCATATAACATGACTTTCAAAGTTACATAGTAAATTAACTACATCAATGCAAAACATTTTGAGTGATATAAATTATACAAAAAAAAATGAGTTATAAGATAATCTATAAATAGAATGTAGCATCCTTTAGAAACAAATAAAAAAATAATTATAATGTCAAGCAAAGCATACTAATACCAAAATCATAGAAAATTTTATGTTATAAAAAGGAATATACAATTATTTAGAGGTGATCGAGATGAGTCCGTTGACACTTTTTTCCTCTTGATGGAACATCATTTGGAATTCCTAAAACTAACTACAATGAATAAACATAAAATATAATAAATTATTATTTCAATATTAATTGAATTTGTATAAAAACTAAAATGAGATATATTAAAGTAATTCAATAAAATCAAATTGAAAGCAGCGCAAAGCTCAATTGAGAAAAGATTAAGGCAAAAGAGTAATTTAACTAAATCAAAAAAAAATTTAAGAAATCAACAAGATTATAAGGGAAAGTTACATTCCAAGATATTGAGGAGATATATGTCACATTTTTTATCATAAAATTTACGTAGAAATCCAAATCTTGCTAAAAAAATAAGCTAAAAATAAAATCAAAATCATTTAAAATTGTGATTGTTAATATTTAATTAGATAGAACTCATCAAAATGAGTCTAACAGATATTTGTTTCCCCTCAATCAGATAAAATTTGTAATTATCAAAGAACACATAGATTTTTTAGAATAAATTTTAATTCATGCTTATGTTAATATTAAATTAATATATATCCAAACTAAAGTTTAAAAATTTAAAGCAAATATAATATTGCCAAATTAAATCAATTTGTAGGTTGAGGTAGAGGACATTTAGAGTTACATAGTAAAATATCCAAATCAAAACAAGAAATTTGAGGAAATGAAACAAATCATAAGAGAATTCTAAATTTGAAAAGAATAATTAAGATCAAGTGCATTTTGCTCGATCGTTATATTATATAACATATGAAATGACTACTAAGCTTGCAAGAATCCAAAAATCGAAGATATTTAAAGACACAAAAAATAAATATTTATTGTGTAAAGCTCATTAATATGAATGTAACAATGGTTTTTCATCTAAAGTGGACCTGAATTGCAATTCCTATGAACTACCAAAATATATTACCATAAATGATAATAAATTAACACTTTAATATTTAAATCTCATTATAATGATTTAATAAAAGTCAAATTACATTTATTTCATCTCAATTACAAAATTGTTGCAAATTACAAAAAAAAATAAGCATACAAAATAATGAATTATTTTTTCAATATTAAATAAATAAATTGTGAAGGTGAACGTATTATTCTGAAGTGAAAGAATTGTAAAGGTCATATAAGACAAGATTTGGTGTTATAATATAATATAAAAAAAGTCAAAGCTATAAATTTTAAGAAATGCAAAGCACTTTATGGGAAAATTGTGTTTTAAGAGATCGACGAGATCGAGTATAGCATCCTTATTTGTCATATCTGTACAAATCAAAATGTTACATAAATATTACCAAAACTCTAAAAAATAAAATATTTAAAAATATAAAAAAATTTCATTAGATAATACTTTTCGAGATGTGTTTGCTAACATTTGTTTCACCTTGATTTGGCCCATTAAGAATTAGTATGAATTAAAAACATAAATAAGCATAAGTAATATAAAATTATTATTCTAAAAAATTAACAAATATATATATATATATATATATATATATATATATATATATATATTCAAGCTAACAAAAGATAAATTTAAGAAATATAATTTTTTAAATCAATGTAATATGAAAGTAACATGAGAGTTTAATTAGAGTTTCTTAGCAACACAACCAAATAAAGGCAAAAAATTTTACAAAATTACACAAACTTTGTGGCAAAGTTGCATTCAAATATACTGAGGTGTTCAACTATAATATTCTTAATTATCAAATAATTTTTGAATAAAACTAACTCATAATGTATGCATAAAACAAAGAAAATTAAATATTTGAAATATAAAAGTGATTATTTAATTAGTTAGAACTTGTCGAAATTATTCCATTGATGTTTTTTTATCGATTTAACATCACATGGAATTACTAAACTTACCAAATTAGCCATGCATAAGTTACTATTTCAATAGTAAGTAAATGTAATTAAAACTAAAAAACACATTGAAGTAAAATAACATAACAAAATTAACGCAATCTAAAGATTACAAAAGGGAAGATTTTGAGTGACGTAATAATACAGCCAAGCCAAACCAAAAAGTTTAAAAAATTAGTTAGATTCTTCTAGAAAGATATATTCTAAGATACCAAGTTGTTCGAGTGTAATATTCTCGATCATGAAGCTAGGTATGAATTAGAATATCTTATAAAGCATAAGAAATACTAAGAAAAGTAAATATTTTAAAAAATAGAAATAAATAATTAGTAAGATAGAGTTCTTCATGATAATTGTTATGACATTTGTTTCAGCTCAAATGGGCATGGTTTCGAATTACTAAGAATTAACAAAAAAAATAAGAAAAAATGATAATAAATTTATTTTCTAATATTTAATAAATATATATATATATATTAAATTTTAAATGAGAAAAATTAATGAAATGTTAAACCATGTAAAAGTGAAACATTACGAGAAATGAGATAAAGTTTTCTAAAAGTGCGACTTGATGATAGTAAAGAGATTAATTATATCATACTTAGTTTTCAAAAGAGGAATAAACCAAAATGTCCCCAAAGGAATGTCAAACGTATAAAAAATATTTCGAAAAACATAATTAACATTAAATTGTATAAAACTCATCACAATGAGTAGAATGATGTTTGTTTCATCTCAATAACACCTCACATGGAACTACTGCAAATAAAAAATTATATAACCATAAATAATAATAAATGACTATTTTAAAAGTAAGAAAACATGTGATAAAGCATAAATAAGACAAATTGAAATGATGCCATAAAATAAAGCAATGTGATGCTAAGGTCACATGAGAAGAGAATTAATGTTTCTTAACAACATAACCAAATAAAAAAAATAATTGATGAAATGGGATAAATTATGTAGTAACATTACATTAAAAATTCTAAGAATATCAAGTGTAGCATTCTAGATCAACCCATAACTTATGAACCACAATACCTCATAAGGCATGCCAACACCCTAAAAAATAAATTATTTAAAAATTTTAAAAGGAAAATTTAATTGAGTATGACTCATCAAGAGGAATGTAATGACATTTGTTTCATCTTGATTAAGCAATGTTTGGAATTGCAAAACATCACAAAAATAAATAAATGTCATAATTATTATTATTATGTTAATATTACATCAACAAATATATATTAAACCTAAAAAGAGATAAGCAAAAAAATGTAATTTATCTAGATCAAAGTTATTTAAAAGGCATACAAGTAGAGAGTTAGAGTTACAAAATAAAAAAGCCAACTCAAAGTGAAACAATTTATGAAACGAGATAAATTGTATAAAAAAGTTACATTTAAAAGAACTAAGAACATTGCTGTGACACACTTAGTTGACAAATGTTGCATGAATCAAAATGTCTCACCAAATGTACTAAAACACTAGAAAATAAAATATTTTAAAACAAAAAAAAATATTTGACTACATAGATTTTGTGAAGATGAGTATACTAATATTTGTTTCTTCTTGATGAAATGTCATTAAAAATTGCTATAATTTATCTCTTACAATTTATATAATCTTTTCAAATCTTTCAGTTTGATTTGGTTACGTTACTAAGAAACTCCATTTCTCCACTTGTGTGACCTTTCTTACATCACTTTAATTTGGTTATGTAAAATTGCTTCATTCTATCTTATTTTAGCTTTAATATATATCTGCCTAATTTTAAAAATAAAAAAATGTATTATTATCTATGTGTGATTACTCTCATATTCATAATAATTAAAAATGAGGTTCGATGGAGTTCAAACAAATGACATAGCACACATATCCAAGAGCTTTGTGTCATTAAATAGTTATTTTTATATTTTAAAAAGAATTAGCTTTTCGGTTATTAATATTTTTTATGAGACATTTAGATTCATACCTAATTTTATGATTCAAGATCTTACCGTTAATTTCTTTAGCATCCATAAATACAATTTTCTCACACAAAATAAATGTAATGCTTACAACTGCTCTCATGAATCCCTAATTTGGTTATTTATGTGACATATTTCCATGAATCTGTACTTCTCCTCTCATGTAATGCTTACATCTCTTTGATTTGATTATATTACAGATTTTAAATTTATCATATTTTCTGTATTAATATATATTTTAAAATATTTAAAAACTAACTTGTAATTGTTTGTGTTTAATTTTTTGGTAACTCATAGTAATATGAAATGAGGTCCAACAAAGACAAAATAAATGTCATTAGACTCATCTCAATTATTATCAAATTGAATAATCATTTTTTCATTTTAAAATTTTTAATTGTACTGGGTTATTGCATCCAACACAAGCCATTTCGATATTTTTTTTATTTGAAGATCATGGATGTCATGCTCAATCTCGCTAGTATCTTAGAATCCAACATTTTCTAAAAATTTATCTCATTTTCTTAAATTTCTCATGGTTTGCTTACAATATTACCTAACCCTAAATCTTCTCTTATGGTATGTTCTCATTGCTTTTATTTTCTTGTATTGCATTCCTTCAGTTTATCTCATTTCCATTACAATGTCTATTTACTTAGTATTAAAATAGTAATTTGTTATCATTTGTGCTTATTTACTTTGCAAATATGTTGTAATTCAAAACATTATACTATTTACACAAAATAAATGTCATTGGACTCATCATAACAAACTTTTTTAGTTAAATATTAGCTTTGATATTTTTAAATATTTAATTTTTTCTAATTTTGCATGTTTTAAGAAAAAATTTAATTTATTCTTAAATTGGCAATCGAAGCTATTTTAATCACTCTCTTTAGTGTCTTGGAATGTAGTTTTCCATAAATTGTTTCTAATTTCTTAAAATATTTGTCTTTCATTTAGATATTTCACTATGATACACTAATTTTCTTTTGTTGCGACCTTTTCACCAATTTATTTCATTTTAGCTTTAGTATATATTTTCTTGATATTTAAATAATGATTATATTTATGATGAATTATATTAGTAATTCATGACAATTCCAAATTTATCTGATTGAGATGTAACAATTTTCATTGGTCTCATTTCAATCAGCTTTATCTAATTTAATATTTATTATCATAATTTTTAAATATTATGTTTTTATTATGAATGATTTTTATTGGTCACTAATTTGATGAGTAAGGTTATTATATCAAATCTTCTTAGTATTTTGAAATGTAATTACCCTATAAATTCAACTAATTTTTTTAAAGCTCTTCATCTATTTGTTATATTACTGTGTAATTTTAAATTTTTTGTTATTTGAACTTTACATCAATTTCATTTTGTTATATTATATCTCTTTAATTTTGCAAATTTCCTCTTTAATTTATTATTATTTCTTCTCATTCAATTTTTATATATCACAATAATGACAAACTAAAATTAATATAGATGAAACAAATATCATTGGACTCTACTCAAAGTGCTTTATCCTATTAAAAATGATTTATATATTCTTAAAATTTTAATTTTTTTAGGTTTTTGTTACATTTTATGAAATCTAATTTTTTTATTATGTTGGCACGATTCATGAGAAATTTGCATTCATACCTAATTTAATAGTTGAGGATGTTACACTCAAACTCAATTTCTTGAAATACAACTTTCTTATATAATTTTCTCATTTGGTTTAATTTTTTACTTTTATTTATAGTAATTCTAGGTGAGGTATGATTGATACAAATATCTTTGGACATATAAAGTTTGCTCTATCTAATAACAATATTCATTTATTATATTTTAAAAAAAATTCACTAGGTTTTTACAAGATTAATAACACATTTCATTTGTGCCTTATTTTTTGATCAATAGTTTATTTTAGACATTTACATCACTTTGATTTTCTTATATTTCACTGCTTAAATTTATCCGATCTCAAGTTTAATATATATTTAATTAATATTCAAATATTAAATTTATCATGAATAATAGATGTCATTAGACTCAACTTGATGACCTCAAACCTATTGAAAATAATTTTTATATTTTTAAAAATTAAATTTTGCATTGTTTTTACATACTTTTATTTTATTATATTACATTTCTTCAATTCATATTATTTTTCATTTAATATATATCTATTTAATTTTATGATAATAATTTATTACTATTTCGTTTATTTTTTTGGTAATTTCTTGTAATTTTAAACACATTCTAATGTAGTAAAAAATATCATTAAACTCACATTGACCAGCTCTATTTAATTACAAAAATTATTTTTAGATTTGAAATATTTTATTTTCAAGAGTTTTGAGATGCTTTATGACACTGTTAGATTTGTACCTAAATTTAGGATTGAGGATGTGTTTGGTCACCTTTTCTCTTGATGATCCAAACCATAAATGTTTACTATTTTGTTATAATGGGCTTGTTTTAGTGTGAATCATACTTAGTTGTCATGAATAAGTTATGCACTTTTGAAGATTGTTAATTTTTATTATTCAAAGTATCATGTAGTGTTCAATAAGATTCAAGGATTCAAGATGTGCACATCAATTTTGAAAATACTTTCTTTTCATTATAAAATAGAATGTTAGCTTATTGATTATTAATTATAAGGAATATCTCTTCAATGAAGTGCATTCAAATTCTACTTAAAAACTTTCCATTATTTAGGAAAATAGGTTTTCATTTTTTTAATTAATTAATAATTTCAAATTCTACTTAAACAATTCCTTGATTTATCAATTATGTTTTTTAATTTTTTAATCATTTAATTACTTCCTTAATTAAATCTTACTTGTACATCTTTACTAAATTTTTTTTAAACTTTGGTTAAATTCTATTAAAATTTTAATATTTAAAAAATATCTTAGGAAAATCCTAAACATACACTATAGAGCAAAGCTCTGAGGTTGACCAAACTCGAGTGGCCACTTGCAAGCCTACAATTAGAAGACCAATTGGAATCAAGTAAAGTATAAAGTGAACTTAGTTAGGGTGTAATCTCAAAACCTATTTTGGTTAACACATAGGAATCATAGGGCTAGATAGAACTCAAATGAAGTATGTAATGTGTTAGGTTAGCCCCATAATCATGTTAAATTTTGATGTATAAAGGTGGCTTAGGCAATGAAGTCCTGAGTGCACAAAGATAGAGTTAGCCATAATTTCAACTCAAATTAATTGTTCACAAAAGCATATATGAATTAAAAATAACTTTGATATTGTATAATGTGGGGTTAAAGTATTCTCCAGAATCTAGTGCCTTAGTTTGAATACATGATTTCAAAGCATCTGATCATTTATTAGACATCTAAGCTTCAACCATCATGTAAGCTTTGCTTCAATGCTAAAATTTGATAGTCATAGTCTCATCCAAATCCATTGAATGATAAGATTTTTTTTGTCTTATCCTACAATTGTATGACTCTAAATTATCTATTTCAAATCTTATGGCCCAAATCATTCCTATATTTGCCATTGGTCAATCAAATATCTAGATCTCATCTAAAGTGATTCAATCACCCCGATCTAATCCATCTTGATCAAATCATCTATAATTCATCCGCCGTTGGAGTCCTTAATCTAACAATGCAAAATTTCTTTGATTAGATTTAATAGTCCTGGTTGATCCTACTAACTCATAATTTCTTGGTCATTGTTTGAGCTACTTTGTAGCCATTTTGAAAGAAATTTTTTTAAGATATTTGGGAGAAGATTTTCAAACTACTTTTCTTTGACTTTCTAATAACTAAGATAAAACCTTTCTTATATAACGAAAATTAATATTAATGAAATGCCTAATGAATGTAAAAATGTATAAAATCTCAAAAAAGAACAACAAAATAATCTACTAGTGTAAAAGTCTCCTATCAGTACACTATGACTTAGTATTGCACTAAGAACAAAATCTTTTTCTTCAAAAGTCTTAGCTCATTATATTTTGTGAGAGATATTTTTCCTTGCTATGTTTTCCTTTTCTCTTAGTTTGGAGTACTCGATATTCACAAAGCCCACATTTGGTCTTATCTAATAAAAAATTAAGTTAAGATTGAGCTCTCAAAAGCTAGCATTATAATTTAAACTATAAAATCTAGTAGCATACTGGTGAACTAAAAGGAAAAACCTCAAGTACATTTGAGTAGAACCATAAATAAAAATCTCATAGAGGTGAATCACAAAGAATAACCTAAAATTTTAACTCTTTTAATGGTGAAGTTCTTCCCATTCTTTGTTAGGAGTGGGCAAAGGTTCTAATTCAAACTAAATAAAATAAAAACTTTATTATAACATTTTAATTGTTTTTTCAATTTTGTTAACCATATGAATTAATTAATTATTCATGGTTTTCTTAAATCAGTAAATTATTTCTATAAAGAATTTTTGGAAAATAAATATTATAAAAAATAGATAAAATATTTTGAAAACAATAATTCACCTATCACTTGTGAGATTTGCACACATTTATTTTACATTAGAATGCTTTCTTAATTATATATCATGGAATGTCCTTGTCTTATATAATTTTTCTTATTTGTTTATATTTCTCACTTTGTTTTTCTTATTGTATAATGTAATACTTTATCTCAATAAATGTCACCTTTATATCTCATTAATTTTATTAGATTATATTGCTTTAGTTTCTTTTATTTCAACTTTAATAGAGATTTACAAATATTAAAACAATTATTTTTTATTATTTATACTAATTTAATTTAAAATTTTGTTTTAGTTCCAAAGAAGATCTTACGAAGATTAGAAAAATTTCGTTAGAATTGTCTCGTCAAACTCTATCAAATTAAAGATCATTTTTATATTTCTAAATACTTCATGTTTTTATTTTTGACATATTATATGAGATATTTTGGTTCATGCTTGATTTGATGGTTGAGGAGGTTAGACTCGATCTTCTTAGGATCTTTAATATAGTTGTTTGGTACAATTTATCATTTTTTTCAAATTTTTATCATTAAATTAGTTACTTCACAACACCAATTATAATTCTTCTCTCATGTGACCTTTAGAGCACTTATAAATACTTATATATCATTTCTTCAATTCTTATTATTTTAGGATTAATATATATCTTCTAAATGTTAAAATAGAAATTTCCTAATGCTTATGTTAATTTACTTTTGTAACTTATAGTAATTCTATATGAGATCCGAGGAGAGCAAACAATCCTCACTAGAACTATCTCAATGAGATCTATCTCATAAATATTTATTTTTCTTATTCATATATTTTTTTCTAAAATGTTTACTTGTTTTATGAGATATTTTGATTCATTGCAAACTCTACGATCAAGGGTATCCCACTAAATCTCTGTGGAGTCATGGAATACAACTTTATCATAACATTTATCCCATTTTTTTATTTAACTATATCAAATTTCTTCAATTTATCTTATTTTAGTTTTAATATACATTTACATAACATTGTAAAAAAAATTGTTTATTATCTATGTTCATTTTTTTTGTAATTTATAAAAATTCAAAAAAAGTTTGGGTTAAGATGAAAAAAGAAATATTGATTTCTTCAATTTTTCTCATTTTAGCCATAATATGTGTTTACTTAATATTTAAATAATATCTTAATATTATTTATATTTATTTAATTCTATAATACACAGTAATTAAAACCAAATTCTATTGAAGACGAAATGAATGCCGATGAACTCGTGTTGATGAGTGCTATTTAACTAACAATTCATTTTTATTTTTTAAAATTTATCTTGCATTATGCTTTATTTTGTATCTTACCATACTTCATGACTAATGATGTTACACTCGATCTTCTTAGTATCTTACAATGTAACTTTTCCTTTTCTGTTGATATTATTTCTTCAAATTTTTTATTTCAATTTCATAATTTTGCATCAAACTCTAATTCTTTACTCATTTAACCATTATATCCCTTCATTTTGTTATATAAATTTCTCTAATTTATCTTCTTTAAGCTTCAATATATATATATATATTTAAGAGAAAAAAAAACTTATTATTATTTATAATTATTTATTTTGGTAATTCGTAGTACCTCTAGGAAAGGTCTAATTAACATGAAACAAACTTCACTGTACTTACCTTGATGAGCACTATTGAATTAAATATTCTTTTTATCTTTTAAAAAATATTTCATATATTTTTGGAATGTTTTATGATACATTTAGAATTGAGCTTGGGTTAATGTTTGTGGATTTTACACTTGATCCCTTTAACATCTTTGATGCCACTTGGTTTACTATTTATCACATTTCTTGAACTTTTTCACATTGGTATTGTTCTATTACTATGTACCACTAAATTGTTCTACATGTAATATTTACATCACATTGACTTGGTTAAAATATTTTTCTTTAAAATATCACGTTTCCATATCAATACATAATTGCTTAATGTTAAAAATACTAATTTATTATTTTTATGGTTAATTTCTTTTATTAAAGGTAGTATTTCTAAATGAGGTTTGAAACTGATGGAATAAATGTTTTTGGAGTAATCTCAATCAACTTTATCTAATTAATTATATATTTTTAAAATTTTAATGATTGTTTTCAATATTTTTCACATTTTTGGGGCATTTTAATTTGTGCTTAATTTAACAATCAAGGATAGTACATTTTAACTTTTTAGTGTGTTGGAATGCAACTTTGTGGAACAATTGATTTTATTTTTAGATATATTTCACTTTAAATTTGTTATATTATTATACAACTCTAAATGTGTTACTATGTGACTTTTATATCACTTAAATTTAGCTTTATTACTTGTCTTCAATTTATCTCATTTCAACTTTGATATATATATATATATATATATATATATATATATATATATATATATATATATATACATAAAAATATTAATTTTTTTATTGATTCTTATTACTTTCATAATTTTCTTTAATTGCAAACCAGGTCTGATCTAGAACTAGCAAACATCTTTCGATTAATCTTGACCAGCTATATCTAGTTAAATATCATTTTTTTATTTTTTTTTAATTATTTTATTTTCTTCGATTTTTTTACACATTAGAAAACATTTCTCTCAAAATTTTTTTGACTCTCAGGGATATTACACTCAAACGTTTTATAATATCTGAATGTTTTTCAACTCGTACCTGAATTGATGATTGAGTACATAACATTTGATCTCCATGGTCTCTTGCAATCAAGCTTTCTTATATAATCTATTTCACATTTATAATTCTTATGGTTTGATTTGGTTACATTAATATGAAACTTTACTTCCCCTATCTTATGACCAAAAAATCACTTTAATTTTATTATATTATGTTACTTCTATTTATCTTATTTCAACTTTTATATGTAAATATATATATATATATATACTTCATTTTAAAATAACATGTTAAAATTATTTTTGTTTACTTATTTGGTAACAAGTAGTGATTTCAAGTGAGGTCTATTGGACATCAAAAAACATCACTAGACATCTTACATCACTTTAACTAATTAAAAAAGAATTTTTATATTTTTTAAAATTTTTTATTTTTAATATTTTAACTTTCTTTATGCGATATTTTGATTCATTCCTATTTTTTTGATTGATGATGTATTAGGACACCCTTGTGTCTTATTTGTAAAGCCATAAATCTTTACCATTTTCACTAATGTGTATGTTTTAGTATGAATCAAGTTTTGTTTTAACGTACAATCCATTAACATTTGCAGATTGTCAACAAATGGTCTTCAAAGAACATTTGCAAGCTTCAAGGATTGAGGATGTACACATCAAATTTAAAATTTTTTATTTTTGTGATTAACTAGAATGTAAGGTTATTGTTTTTTAATTATCAAGCACATCACTCCAACAACATCCTTTAAAATCCTACTTAAAACTTTCGTTGATTTAGGAAACTTAGATCTTTATTTTTAAATCATTTAATTTTTTTCATATTCTACTAAAACCTTCCATTTATTTAGGAATCGTAAGTTTTTATTTCTCAATAATTTTTTTTTTTGAAAAACTAATTCTTAACATTTAAACTACTAGGATCAAAACTTTCCAATGTAATGAAATGCCTAACAAATCTAAACAAGTTATAAACTTTTAGAGAACCATGTGATTATTTATTAGTATAAAACTCTCCTAGCAACACACCATAACATAGTACTATTCCATATTCAAAATTGTTCTAGCTAACCTTAACTCTTTTGAACTTTCATTTTCTTGTTTCTCTTTATACTTTTAAGCTTATTATGCCATACAATATTCAACAATGATCATAAGAATGTATATAATTTTTTAAAACTATTTTTTGTTATTGTATTTTCTTTTTTTGTGATAATTGCATTGCTAAATATCGAAATCTTAAGTTTTTTTTATCTTATACAAAATTGAGTTCGAGTTGTGCCCACAAAAGCATGGGTTATAGTTGAACCTATTAAAGTAAGTAGTTCGAGGTGAATTGTAAGGAAAAATCTCAAGTAAGTCAAAGGTGAAACGACGTAAATACCAAAATCAACTATGTTTGATGGGATTCAAAATGATAAACTTTAAATAGTTTCAACATGAATTATAAAGAAAAGCATTAAGTTCTAACCCCTTTAGTACAGGAGTCTTTCCTGACTTTTGTTCAAGTGGACGTATCTTCTTGCCTGGATCAAACCATCGAAAAATCTTATGTGCCATTTTAATTATTTATTTTTTCTATTAATCCTAAAAATATTTCATTAATTAATATTTTCTATAGACACAAAAATATTTTTATGAAACATTTTTGAAGAAAAAGACTATCGAAAAACTTTTAAAACATACTACTCAACCCTCCCACCTCCATTCTCCTCTAACACAATTCACACACACCTATTTTACTTCAAGATATTGCACTTAATCTCTATAGTAACTTGAAATACAACTTTTTTACATAATTTATCTCACTCCTTCAAAGTTTTTTGCTTTGATTTTGTTATGTGATATGTAATTCTAAATCTCTTCTCATTTAACCTTTATAATGTAATGATTTTCTAAAATTACATTACATCAATGTATCTTATTACAACTTCAAAAAATATTTAATTAATAATAAAAATAATAATTTTTTTTTTACCTATTTAATTTGATAATTAGCAATAATTATAAATGAGGTCTTATTGAGATGAAATAGATGTCCCTAGTCTTTTCTTAATGGCCTCCATCCAATAAAATTTCCACTTTATAATTTTAAAAAGTTTCTTTCCCATATTTTTGCATGCTATACAAGAAACTTTGATTCATACCTAATTTGATGATCATGAATATTTCACTGAATCTCTTTAGTGTATTAAACAATAGTTTTACCATATAATTTATCAAACTTTAAAAAATCATTCACTTTGAATTAGTTATATTACTATGAAACTATACTTCTCCTCTCATGTTACCTTCACATTTCTTTTATTCAAGAATGTTAAATTACTTTATCTTTATTAAGGTTTAATATATATAGACTTAATATTAAAAAAAGTTGTTATGTTTTTTAAACATAGAAAGTTTTAGTAATTCCAAACGAGATTCAATTAAGGTGAAACAAATATTGTTACACTCATGAACATGAGCTTTATCTAATTAAATATTTATTTTCATATTTTTGAAGTGTTTTATTTTCTACAATTTTTACATTCTTTCTAAGTTATTTCGATTCATACACTATTTTAAGATCGAGGATATTAAACTTAATCTACATAAAACATTGGAATGCAACTTTCTCACATTGTTTTACTTAATTCTTTAAAATTTTCACTTTAATTTAGTAATATTCCTATGTAACAATAAATCTCTTAACATCTAACTATTTTGTTAAATTTGTTAACTAATATTAAATTGCTTCAAGTTATCATACTTTAGTTACAACATATACTTATCTAATATTTAAAAAATAATTTAATATAATTTATATTTTTTTACATTTGTATTTTTATGTAATTCTTAATGATGTTTGATGGACAAGAGCCAAATATCATTAGACTCAACTCAATGAGATCTATCAAATTGAAAATTTACTTTTATATTTTCAAATATTTTATTTTCTCATTGTTTTGCTCATTTTATGAAGCACTTTGGTTTATGTCTTATTTCATATATTATAACAATAAACTCTATATTCTTAATATCTTGGAAAGAAATCCTCTCATACATTTTATTTCATTTACTAAAACCTTTTGCTTTCACTTGGTTTATTAGTATAAAACTCTAATTCTCCTTCGAAGCGACCTTTATTCACTTTGATTTAGTTGTATTATACTAGTCTAATTTACTTTATTTCAACTTTAATGTATAAATTTAAAAAATAAATTTTTGTTATTTATTTTTTTACTTTAGTAGTTGATAGTAAATGTAAATGAGGTCAAATTAAAAATAATAAAAGTCATTAAACTCATCTCAAGAAGCTCTCTATAATTAAATATTCATTTTTATTTTTTTAATTATTGCTTAAGTTTTTAACACGCGTTAGATGACTTTTCATTCATGCCAACTTTCACGATAGAGGATGTTACACTTGTTCTTTTTTCTAACCTGGAATGTAACGTTCCAAAATAATTTACATATTTCTTCAAATAGTAAACTTTTATTTGGTTATACTATTATGGATCTCTAAATCTATTGTAATTTGGTAAAACTATTACTTTAGTTTCTTTAATGTGTGCAATTTTAGATTTAATGAATACCACATCATATTAA
The DNA here is from genome assembly GCA_023846275.1 of Vanilla planifolia. Taxonomy (NCBI): domain Eukaryota; kingdom Viridiplantae; phylum Streptophyta; class Magnoliopsida; order Asparagales; family Orchidaceae; genus Vanilla; species Vanilla planifolia. Next base: position 195,760 of record JAIUJO010000407.1, on the reverse strand, counting down.
AATTATACTTTTTTATTTATGATTAATTACTTTTGTAGCAAATAGTATTCCAAATGAGGTATAAATGATATTTAAGAAATATTGTTGAACATTTATCAATGAACTTTATGAAATTAAATATACTTTTTTATACTTTTTTTAAAATTTTGAGTGGTTATCATGGATTACAATGTATATTTATACATATCTTAGTTTATGATCGAGAATGTCACTTGATCTCTTTAATTTCTTATAATGCTTTTCTTATTCAATTTATCTTATCTTTTCAAATTTTTTTGTGGGGATATATTTTATTACTAAAATTTAACTCATCTTATCTTCAATATATATTCAATTAAAACTAAATAATATTTTCTTATTATTTATTGTTTTTATTTTAGTTATTTGTAGTAATTTCAAACAAGATCCAATCATTACAGAACAAATGTTGTTGGCCTTATAATTTAATTTTTTTTCCTTTTTAAGATTTGGGCATGTCTTATGAAACATTTCAATTTGTTGCTATTTTAATATTTAAGGATATTACACTCGATCTTCTAAGTGTCTTCTAACGCAACTTTGCCATACACTTCATCTCATTTCTTAAATGTTTTTTTATTAGAAGGTTAACGTACTAACCTTTAAATCACATTGATTTTCTTTTATTATATTTCTTAATTTACCAATTTCAACTCAATATATATCTACTTAATATTAAAATAATAATTTAATATTTTTTATGTTCTTTTTTTAGTAAAACAAGCAATGTTTGATTGAGATGAAATAAATATCATTGGACTCATCAGCAAAAATTTTCACAAATTAATTATTCTTTTTTATTATTTTAAATTTTTTATTTTCTTGGATTTTGTTATGCTTTATGAGACAATTTGAATCATAAATCATTTGGTAATTGAGATTGTTGCAATCGATCTTCTTAGAATCATTGAACTTATTTTTTTGTATAATATATCTCATTTATTAAAGTTTTTCACTTTTAGTTGCTTGCATTACTGTTTAACTCTAAATCTCGTCACACGTATTGTCTACATGAAATGTATTTTGTTAGAAAACATTTCTTCAATTTATATCTTTTTAGTTTTAGTATATATATCTTCTAAAAGTTAAATTAATAATTTAATATTGTTTATGTTTAATTTCATTAGTAAATAGTAATATTTCAAACAAAGCCTATTGGAGATGAAATAATCATTGCTAAACTCATCTCAAAACAATATATTTTATTAAATACTTATTTTTATTTTTTTTAATATTATATTTTATTATTCCTTGGGGAACATATAAATATTTACCTAATTTAATAAACATTGATATTAAATTAAATCTACTAAGTGTCTTGCAATGGAACTACAACATAGAATTTATCTCATTTATTTAAATGCCTCACTTTGATTACTTATATTACTATATCACTCTCATTCTTCACTTATGTGATATTCACAGACATAGCTTTGATTTGGTTACATTAAATTGCCTCAATTTATCTTATTTCAATACTAACATATATTTTTTAACAATAAAATAATAATTTTTTTATTATTTGTGCTAGTATTTTGGGGTAATTTGTAGCATTTCCAAACAAGTTTTTATTAACATGAAACAAAACAATATTGGACTCATCTCAATGAACTATTTCAAAATAAATATTTATTTTTATATTTTTAAATATTTTACTTTTAAGAGATTTGCATGTTTTTCATGCAATTAATCTCAATTCTTCTAATTTTTTGTATTGATTTGGTTATATTTCTATGTAACTCCAATTCTTCTCTCATATGACATTTGCATCAATCTAGTTTGGTTACATTAAATTACTTCAATTTATCTCATTTAACTTTCAATGCATATTTAAACAATTTTAAAAAAACTTAATTGATCTTTATGTTTAATTTATTTGGTAAAGCATAGTAATTCCAATTGAGGTCTAACTAAAAATAAACCAACATTTTTGTATTCATCTTGATTGATTTCGTTAAACGATCAATCTAGTTTGGTTATATATACATATTTAATTTTAAAAATTAATTTTTATTTATTTATGCTTTTTACTTCAACAATGCATAGTAATTCAAAATAATATCCTATGAAGACGAAAAAATGTTGATGTAATTATCTTAATCTGCTCTATCTAATTAGATATTCTTTTTTCTATTTCTTGAAATATTTAACATTCTAGTTTTATGGCATGCTTTACAAGACATTCCTCGTATACTTAATTTGATGATCGATAACATTATACTCTAATTCCATAGCATCTTTAATGTAGTTTTTTTTATAAAATAAATCTTTCTTCTTCAAATCTTATGCTTTGATTTCATTAATTCCTACGAACTCTAAATCTCCACTTTTGTGACCTTTACATCCTTTGGCATCATTATATCATAGTACATCAATTTACCTCATTTGTATAATTATATATATTTACTTAATATTATAATAATAATAATTAATTATTATTTATGCTTATTTATTATTTTTAATTTGTAATATTTCCAAACCTTAAATTATAAATACAAAATTGGAATTACAAAATTCTAGAAAATACAAAATTAGTATTTTGTGCTTATAATACTAATTAGTTACCTCTTTTGTTGTTAGATGTTTTTATAAATTTTGTATTTTCTAGAATTTTTTGATATTTTTTGACGTATTTTTTTTCATACTAAATTTAGCGATCTCGGAGTTGCACTTGATTTCCTTTCTATCTTGAAATGCAGTTTTCCTATAAATTTATCTCAGTTACTCAACTTTTTTTAATTTTGTTACGTTTTAATGTAACTCAAAATCACCTCTCATCTAATCTTTATATTATTTTATAATAAAAATTAATTTTTATTTTTGCTTATTTACTTTGGTAATTTCCAATAATCCAAACAATGTCTAATACAGATGAAACAATCCTAGTTAAACTTGTCATGATAAGCTCTATTTTTTTACATATTTATTTTTAAAATTTAAAAGATTTTCTATTCAAGCTTTTAGTATTCTTTATGAAAAATTTTTAATTATTTATAATTTAATGATTGAGGACATTGCACATGAGCTCCTTAGTACCTTGGAACTCAATTTTTTGGTATAATTTAATTTATTTCTACTTTAATGTATATTTGCTTTAAATTAAAGTACTAATTTAAAAATATTTATGTTTATTTGCTTTGACAATTTAGAGTAGTTCCAAATGAAGTCAACTAATATGAAACAAAGATGATTTTGGCACAATTTAGGTGATATTTTGATTAGTACCTGATTTAACAATTAAAGATGTTATGCTAAATCTTTTAGGTAACTGGCACTGATTTTTCGATTTAACAATTACTAATTAATTCATCTTATTTATTCAATTTTTCGATTTGATTTAGTTTTATTACTATGTTACTCTAAGCCACCTTTCATGTGACATTTATATCTCTTTAATTTATCATATTATATAAATTTAATTTATCTAATTTCAGCATTAATTAATGTATCAACAAAATATTCAAAATGCTTTATTTTTATTTATGCTTATTTTCTTTTTTAATCTATAGTAATTCCAAACAAAGTGTGATTGAGGTAAAAACAAATATTATGGACTTATCTTAATGAGATGCATCCTATAAAATATTTACTTTCTATAACTTAATTTTTTTGTTTTCTTTCGTTTTAGGTCCCTACAAAAGACATTTTAATTTGTACGTGATTTGGTAGTCGTCAATGTTGTACTTAGTCTCATTAACATCACAAAATGTAATTTTTCCTATTATTTAAAACATTTATGCAAATATTTTGTTTTCATTTGGTTTTGTTATATAGTACTCCAAATCTCCTTTCTGGTGCCCTTTGCATCACTTTGATTTTGTTTAATTACATTAGTTTTATTTATCTTATTTTAGCTATAATATATATACTATGTATTAAAATAATTTTTTTATTATTTACTTTTATTTACATTTTAAATTTATACAAATTCCAAATGAGAATTAATTAAGATGAAACATATCATTCAACTCAATAATTAGCTCCATCTTCTATAATATTTATTTGTTTATTTCGAAACATTTTATTTTCTTTAAATTTTGGAATCTTTAAGATAATTTTTTATTCACAACTAATTTGATGAGCATGGATGTTGTAGTCTATCTCCTTAGTGTCGTAGAATGAAACTTTTTCATACAAATTATTTAACTTGTTCAAATGTTTTGCTTTGATTTGTTTATATTATTATGTAATTCTTAATCTTCAATCATGTGATTTTTTATTCCTTTGATTTGGTTATATTTAATTGCTTTAGTTCAAACTTATTTTATCTTTAATAAAAATTTAATTAATATTAAAATAAAAGTTTATTCGAATTTATGCTAAATAATTTTTGAAATTCCATATAGTTCCAAATGAGGTTAGTTTATGATGTTGCAATCAATTTTCTTAGCATTTTATAATGCAATTTTTCCATATATTGCTTAAATTTGTCTCATTTTGACTTTGTTATACTTTGTATTTCTAAAATAATAATTTATTCATTATTTATGCTTATTTAGCTTGGTAGTTCAGAAAAATTACAAATGAGTTTTCATGAAGGCAAAAAAAATATGTTTAACTAATCTCAATGAATCATACAAAATTGAATAATCATTTTTATATTTTTTTTGTTGTTTTATTTTCTTAAATAGTGGTGCAAATTTATAAGATATTTTGATTTATACCAAATTTGATAATCAAAGAAATTTTTATTTGTACCTAGTTCTAAAATCAAAATTATTACTCTCATTATACTTTGTTCTTAGAATGAAGCTTTCACATATAATTTATCTAAATACTTCAAATTATTTACTTTGATTGTTATATTATAATGTAACTGCAAATATTATTTACTTTTATTGTTATATTATATTATTTACTTTACTAATTATCAATAATTCCAAATGAAGTCTGAACAAGAGAAATCAAATGTCGCACTCATCTTGACAAACTCTAGTAAATAAAATATTCATTGTTTCAATTTTCAAATAACTTTTTCACCCTCTTTTACTTAGTTGCTAAGATTACAAAATTATTTTGTAATTTATCTCATTTTTTTAAAATTTTTTATCTGATGTTTCCTTATATTACAATGTAACTTTATGTCTCCTCTCATACGACTTTTACATAACTTTGATTTTATTATGTTACATTGTTTTCATTTGACTTAGTTAAATTTTAACATATATTTACTTAATATTTAAATATTTTTTTTGCTATTACTCTTATTTACTTTGGTAATTTGTAATCAATCATTAAAAGAAAATATCGAGATGAAATAAATGTCGTTGGACATGCGTTGAAGAAATAAATTATTTAATTTTTCATATTTACTTTGCTTGTTTACATATGCTTATATTTTAATTATTTACTTATTTGTCTCATTTTCTCTATTTTTTTATATCAATAGATTAGGCATGCATTACCAAATAATTCAATTCAAACTTAATCCGATAATCAAGGATATTGCACTCGATCTCCTAAATATATTAGAATGTAACTTTTTTATACAATTTATCTCATTTTAACTTTATTAGATATCTAATATTAAAATAATAATTTACTATTATTTATCTTTATTTATGTTAGCAATTCCCAAAAATTCCAAATGAGTTCAGATAGAGACAATAAACATCATTATAGTTTCCTAAAGGAACACTATCCATTAAATATTACTTTTTATTACATTTTATTTTCTATTATTTTGGCATAATTTATGAGGCATTTTTATTTTTGCCCAATTTAATAAAGATTGTTAGAACACTTAATTTTTTTATATCTCGTAATATAATGTTCCTCTATAATTAACCTCACTTATACAAATTCTTACTTCAATTTGGTTATATTACTATGTACACCTAATCGCATCGCTTGTGACATACACGTTACTTTCATTTCATGTTTTAATTCTTCTAATTTAACCTTTAATATGTATTTTAATATCAAAAGAAACATTTTCTGTTATTTATGGTTATTTACTTTTGCATTTTAATGAAATTCTATATGAGGATTAATAAAAAAAAAAGATTAATACAATCATCTCAATGAGCTCTATCTAATTAAATAATTATTTTTATATTTATAAAAATTGAAGTTGTTATAATTTTGTATTTATTTTCATGATTTTTTGTTCATGCCTAATTTGATGAATATAGATGTTGTACTTGATCTCTCAAGTATTTAGAATACAATTTTCCTATGCAATTGATCTTATTTATTAAAATAGTTTTCTTTGATTGGGTTATATTACTATGTAATTCAAATCCTCTACTCCTATTACCTCTACATTGCTTCTATTTGGTTTCATAACATTTGTTCAGTTTATCTCATTTCAGCAATACTAAATTACTTTTTAATATAAAAATAATAATTTATTATTATTAATGCTTGTTTGCTTTAGTAATTTATAGAACTTTTAAATAAGGTTCACTCAAGATGTGTAAAATATCATTAGACTACTCTCAAAGAGCTTTATCAAAAAAAATATTCATTTTTATATTTTTAAATATTTTTAATTTTTAACATTTCGATAGGTTATGCAAAATATTTGATGTTTCACTAAATTTCACAGTTGAGAATGTTACACTTGATCTTATTAGTATTAGGTAATTTGATTTTCTTGTACAACTCATCTCTTTTCTTCAAATACTTTATTCTGATTTGATAGTATTATTATGTAACTTTAAATCTTCACTTGTAAGACTTTTACATCGCTTTTATTTTTATATTATATTAGCACAATTTATCTGATTTAAAATTTAATATTTATTTATTGAATAGTAAAAAAATAATTTTTTTCACTTATACTTTATTAATTTTGTAATTTTTAGAAATTCAAAAAGAGGACTAACCAATGTCAAACAAACGTCATTGGAGTTACCACCATAAGCCCTATTTCAATAAATATTGAACTTTGTGTTTTTAAATATTTTATTTTTTTTAATTTTGGCAAGATTCTTTTGCATCATTTTGATTTGTACTATATTTAATGATCATGGATGTTTCCCTTGGCCTCACTATATCTTATAATTCACTCTAAATTTCTTCTTGTGTGACTTCTTTATAACTTTGATTTGGACATATATAGTCACTTAATTGATCTCATTCTAACTTTGTTATATATTTTAATTATACAAAAATGGTAATTTATTTTTATTATTATTTACTAAATTAGTAATTCATGGAAACAAGTGTCACTATACTTTTCTTGATAAACTTTATCCATTTTGAAAAAAATTAATATTTTTTGTTTTTTTTTGTTTTACCATGCTTTGTAAGGTTTCTTTCACTTATAATAGAATTTATAATTGAGGATGTCACACTCATCCTCTTTAGTATCTTATACTAGATTTATTTTAGGAGATATTTTGTACCTCATTCAATGATCATTGATCTTATTCGTAATGTCCTTAGCACGTTGGAATGTAAGTATCATGCATAATTCATCTCAAAATCCTAAATGGTTTTTTTTTAATTTAGTTATATTATTACGAAGCTCAAATTCTCTTATTTTGGGACCTTTTCTTTGCCCTAATTTGGTTATAATATAATGCTTCAATTTATTTCATTTTTACTTAATATGTGTTTACTTAATGTTAAAATAATATTTGATTATTATTTATGTTAATTTATTGTTTAGTTCGTAGTAATTCTAAATGATGTTTGATGGAGAAAAAACATTGTTAGACATGCCTTGCCTAACTCTATCTAATTAAATATTAATTGCTAATTTTAAATATTTTTTTATAGGTTTTTACGTATCTTATGAGAAAATTTGACTAGCACCTAAAAATTTGACGATTGAGGACGTTGCACTATATCTCCTTAGTTTCATGGAATAGAATTTTTGATTACATGTTATCACATTTCTTTATATTTTTTTGCTTTAATTTGGTTGTTTTAGTTTGTAACACCAAATCTCCTCTCATGTGGCATTTACATCATCTTCAATTGCTTATATTATTTTACTTCAACTTATCCCATTTCACCTTCAATGCATATATTTCCTTAATATTAAAATAATAATTTTTTTTTATTAATGTTTAATTGTTATGGTAATTTGTTATTATTTTAAATAAGTTTCATGAAGATGAAACAAATGTCATTGGACAAACCTCAACAAGCTCTATCTAATTAAAAATCATTTTTTCATATTTAATCCTTTTATTTTCTTAAGTTTTTTCATAATTTTCTAAATATTTTGTTTCATATCTGATTTTATGATCGTGGAAGTTGCATTCAATTCCATAATATAATGGAATATAGCTTTAATACATAACCTTATATCAAAGATGTGTTAAGTCACCTTTGTGTTTAATAAGTGGAATCATAAATATTTAGCATTTTGTTCAAATGGGCTTGTTTTTTTGTGCGTTAAGTTTAGATATGAATAACAAGCCATACATTTTTAAAGATCGTTAATTAATATTGTTGAATTATTTTGAAATATTGAATAACATTCAAGGCTTAAGAAGTGCACACAAAATTTGAAAATGTTTTCCTTTTTTTATAAATTGTTAGTTTTTTCATTTTTAATATAAGGCACATCTCTCCATTGAAATCATGCTTAAAACTTTTCTTGATTTAGAAAACATAGGATTCATTTTTCAATCCTTTAATCACTTCAAATTATATTTGAATCATTTTTCAATCATTTTTGAGTCATTTATGTATTTATGTTTCCTTTTGGTTAAGTGACTCAGCATTTGCAAAATCTCCAGTTTGATTTTATCTCTTAAAACATCGACATGGGGTTGTGCTTGCAAAAGCTCTGATGATCCCTAAAAGAAAACCTTTAGTACCTTGTAGGTTGGAGGTGAAACCTAAAGACTATCTCAAGTTGTAACTCTTTTAATCAAAAAAATTTAAAATTAATTGGGTGTTTTTACAAATGTAAAATTGCTTTTATAAGAAATTATTGAAAAGTAAATACAATCCAAAAATAAAAAAAAATTATAAATCAATAATTCATCACCTTCTTGTACGATTCTTGGACACATATCTTATATCAGAAGGTTACACTAAATCTTCATCATATCTCGAAATTCAATTTTCCCAAATAATTTTTCTCATTTCTTCAATTGTTTTTTTTTTATTTTCTTATATTACTTTGTAACTTGAAATCTACTCTAATGTGACTTCTATTTCACATTGATTTTAATATATTACATTGCATATATTATTCTTTTTTTAGTTTTAATAAAATATTTAATTAGTATTTAATTATTAATTATTATTATTATTATTATTATTATTATTATTATTATTATTATTAGTTATGATTATTTAATTTCATAAACATAGCAATTCTATGCAAGATAAAATAGAGACAAAAAAATATTATTGGACTCACGTCTATTAAAGCTATCTAATTAAAAATCATTTTTTCTTTTTAAATTTTAAATTTTTTAAGGCATAGAATGCTTTGTGGGATATTTAGTTCAAGCTTGATCGATTGGCAAATGAATGCACCCTAGTAGCTTAGAATGCTCCTTTCCTATACAATTTATCACACTTTTTTAGATAATTTCCTTGGATTTTACTATATTAGTATCAAGCTATAATTCACCTCTTATGGAACTTCTATATCAATTTAATATAGCTATATTATATTGCTTACATTTACCATATTTTAGCTTTAATATAAATCCATTTAATATTAAAATAATAATTTATTATTACTTATTTTATTTATTTTGTAATTTATTGTAATTCCAAATAAGGCTTGATCGAGATGAAACAATCTTCGTTTGACTTACCTCTACAAACATCATTCAATTCAAAATTCACTTTTTTATTTTTCTCAATATCTTATTTTGAATACATTTGGGATTTTTTATGATATATTTTGATTGATACATTATTTTTAGATAAGGGATATTATACCTAATATCTTTAGAAACTTGAGATGTAGCTTTCCCATATAATTTATCACATTTTATTGAAAGCTTCCAGTTGATTTTGTTATATTATTATCTAACTCCAATTCTAATTTTTTAAATTTTCTAGTGTTTTGTCATCCTTTATGAAACATTCTAATTCATACAAGAGTTCATGATGGAGGGCATTACCCTTAATCTCATTAGTATCTAGGAAAGCAACTTTCACATCCATATTATCTCGTTTATTTAAATCTTTCATTTTTATTTTGTTATTTTACAATGTTACTCAGATTTTTCTCTCACGTGAGATTTAAATTGCTTTAGTTTTGTTGAATTATATTACTTTAACTTTTAAAATTTTATATTTAATTATTTTTTTCTTAATATTAAAATAATAATATATTATTATTTATTTCTATTTAATTTTTTAATTTGTTGTAGTTCATAAAGAGGCCTGATTAAGAAGAGTCAAATAATCATTTGCCTATTTGAATGAGCATTTCAGATATATATATTCATTTTATATTTTTATTATCTCATTTTCTATGGTTTTTGTTACTTCATTAGTTATTTTGATGCAAGTTTACTGACTGAGGATGTTTTGTTTGAGCCACTTAGTATCTCAAAATGTAGTTTACCCAAGTAATTTTTCTTGTTTCTTTACCATTTTTACTTTTATTTGGTTTTATTACTATGTAACTAAAATTCTTCTTCGTTATGACATTAACATTTCTTTGATTTTCATATTTTTCATTGCTTCAATTTATCATATTTTTTGCTTTAATATATATTCACTTAATATTAAAGTTATAAATTGTTTTCATTTATTTTTAATTTTTTGGTAATGCAAAATAATTCTTAATGAGATGAAATAAACTGTATGGTTAAAATCATCTCAACAAGCTTTATCCAATAAATATTCATTTTGACATTTTTGCTATAATTAAATTTCTTCGGTTTTGGTAATCTCTAAAAGACAAATTAATTGATATTTCGTTTGGTTATCAAGGGTGTTACATTTGTTTTCCTTAGAATCTAGGAAAGTGGCTTTCTCACTTAATTTAAATCATTTCTAAACAAGATTTGCATTGGTTCCATTATATAACAATGATAATCTAATTCTCATAGCTTGCAAAGTTTACATCACTTAAATTTTAATGCGTCACATTACCTCAATTTATCTTGTTTTATTTTAATTTTTATTTAATAGATATTAAGTTAATTATTTAATCTTATTTATGTGTAATTATTTCAACAATTCGTAGTAATTAGAAATAAGATTCAAACTACATGAAACTAATGTCATTGGATGCATCTCAATGAGCTTTAAGTTTTTAAATATTGATTTTTATATTTTAAATATTTGTTTCTTTAATTTTGGAATGGTATAAGTTCATTTTTTATTAATATCTTGTTAGACAATTGAAGATTTTAAACTTAATCTACTAAGCATCTTTGAATATAGCTTTCTAGTATAATTTATCATTTCTTCAAGCTTTTCTCTTTGATTTCATTATCTTATTTTGAAACTCTAATTATCCTCATATGTAACCTTGACAATACTTTCATTTTGTCATATTATATTATTATAATTTATCTCGTCTCAATTTTACTATAAATTTATTTAATATTAAAATAATTTTTTTACTTTATATTTTTAATTACTTTTGAAATTCATAGTAGTTCCAAATGAGGGTACAACTAAGATGAAACAATTATTATTGTTCTCATCTAAGTAAGCACTCTCCAATCAAATATTATTTTTATGCTTTTAAAAATTTTATTTTCTCACATTTTAGTGTGCTTTATGAGGTATTTCAATTTGTAGCTTATTTGATGATTAAGGATATATCACTAGATATGTTTGAGAAATTTTTGTGCAACTTTCTTATAAAATATATCTCTTTTTTTTAAAATATCTTATTATTTCTGATATATCAATAAGTATATCCTATTCACAATTTTTCAAATTTTTTGGCTATTAGCATGCTATATGAAATATTTCAATTTGTACCAAATTTTATGATTAAGTGTTATATTCAATCTTATTAGTATGTTAGAATGCAACTTTAACAAACATATTATCTCATTTATGCAATTCTTTTGTTTTATTTGGATATATTATAACATAACTATGATTCTCTTCTCATGTGATGTTCAAATTACTTTGGTTTTGACGTATCAATTTAACTCATTTCAACTTTGATATATATATTTTCTTGATATTACCTAATAATTTAATATTATCTATACTAATTCATTATGATAATTCATAATAATTTGAAACAATGTTTCATTATGATGAAACAAATATCATTTGTCTCATCACTATGAGCTCTTTGCAAATAAATAACCCTTTTATATTTTTAATTATTTTATTTTGTAAAGTTTTTGAAGACATTATGTGTTTCTTTGAATCATAGCTAATTTGATAATCGATGATGTTTTATTCAATGCCCTTAACATCTTGCATTTTAGTTTTTAGTTTTCTTAAATAATTTATTCCATTTCATAAAAATTTTCTCTTTGACTTAGTTTTATTACCATGCAAAACTAACTCTCCTTTATTACGATCTTTATGCTAAATCGTTTTTGTTAGTTTGCATTACCTCAATTGATCTCAACTTTTACTTTAATATATATTTTTTTAATATCAATGTGCTAAATTATTAACATTTATTTTAAATTACTTTGGCAAATTGTAGTAATTCCAAATGAGTATGAATCAAGAAAAAAGTAAAACTGTTACTCATCTTGAATATCACTATTTAATTAAATATTAATTTCTATATTTCAAAATATTTTGATTTCTTGGGTTTTAGCATATGTTAAAAGATATTTTCATTTATTTTTTTATTTTATTATTGAGGATGTTACACTCAATGTCTTGAATGTCTTGGAAAGTAGCTTTCTTGTATAATTTAAATAATTTTTAATAAAATTTTGCTTTGATTCAGTTATATTACAATGATACTCTAATTCTCTTACCTTATAAACTTTACATCACTTTTATTTGCTTAGATTATGTTGCTTCAATTTATCTCATTTTCTTATAATATTTATTAATTTAAAAATTTATTTATTTTTATGCTTAATTACATTTATATTCTATAGTAATTTTAAATGGGGTATAAATACACAAACAAATGTCATTGACTTATCTCAATAAGTTCTAAAAAATTAAATATTAATTATTTAAATTTTTAAATATTTCATTTACATATTTTGGAATATAATTTAGAACTTTTTGATTAATATTAATTTGATCATTGAGGATTTTATGCCTAAATTGCTAACTATCTTGCAATAATATTCTAGTATAATTTATAGTATTGATTTTATTATACTAATATGTAACTCTTATTCTTATCTAGTGTAACCTTTACATTTCATTGAATTGGTCATATTACATTGATTCAATATCTCTCACTTCAACTTTAATATATATCGCTTAATATTAGAAAATAATTTATTATTATTTATATTTAATTATTTATTAATTTATAGTAGATCTGAATTAGGTATGATTGGGACAAAATAAATGTTGATGGACTAATCTCGATGTGCTCCATCCAATGAAATATTTCTTTTTTATATTTTCAAGTATTTAATGTTTAGGGTCTTTGTGTGCTTTAGAAGATTTTTTAAATCGTATTTGGTTAAATAGTTAAGGATATTACACACTACCTTCTTTTTTTATGGAAAAATATCTTTATCTTAAAATTTATCTCATTTCTTCAAAATGTTTGCCATGAATTATTTATATTATTACCAAACACTAATTCTCCTCTCATATGAATATGGTTATTTTATATTTCTTTAATTTCTTTCATTTCAATTTTAATATATATTTATTTCATATTAAAAGTATTATTTATTTATTTTTTGTTTAATTATTTTCATAATTCGAAGTAATTCCAAATGAGGATTTTAGGAGACAAAACAAATACATTGAGATTATCTGAAGTATCTCTAATTGATTAATTTTTTTTAAAAAAAAATTTAATTTTTAATATTTTTTGCCTCTTTGATTTCTACTTCATTTGACCTTTGAGGATATTACACATGGTCTCCTTAATATCTTGGAATGTAATTTTCCCATACAATTAATATTATTTCTTCAAAAGCTCTCTTTCATTTGGTGATTTTTTATGAAAAAAGTTTAATTCTCTTCTCTTTTGTCATTATGTTGCTTTGATTCAATTATATTATATTGCTTCATTTTATTTAATTTCAACTCTAATAATTTTAAATTAACATTATAATAACAAATTGTTATTATTTTTGCTTAATTATTTTGTTAATTTTTGATAATTCCAATCAATATCTCATTATGACAAAAAATGCTATTGGACTCATCTATGTGAGCTTTATCCTATTAGCTAAGATTTTTTATAGGTTTTTACACATATTACAAGACAATCAAATTTTTACTTGTTTTAATAATTAAGGATATTATACTCAATATTCTTAGTATCTTTGAATGCAACTATCTAATATGATTTATCTCATTTAACCTTTTATTTCTCTTTAATTTTATTATATTTCTATGAAACTAAAATTCTTCTTTTATGACCTTTACATCATCTTGATTTTGCTTTGTTAGAGTGCTTTAGTGTAATTTTAGCTTTGAATTAGAATACTTAATTTTAATATAATAATTTATTATTATTTATTTTTATTGACTTTTAGTTTGTATTAATTAAAAAAATGGCCTAATATGGATGAAACAAACATTAGTTGTGACAACTCTATTAGCCATATCTAATTAAATATAGGCCTTTATGTTGTTATGTAATTATTTCTATAGTTCTTTCAAGTTTTACAGGACATTTTAATTCTTAGCCAATTTGATGATTAAGGATTTTACACTAAATCTCCATTGTGTCATAGGATAGAGATTTTCCCAAACAATTTATCTCTTTTATTTGAAATTTTTATTTGATTTTTTTTATGCCAATATGTGACTCTAAATCTCTGCTTTGGTGACATTTACATTGGCTTGATTTGATTACACTATTTTAGTTCAATTTTCACATTTCACCATAAATATATATTTTCTTAATATTAAAATAAATTTTATATTATTTATGATTATTTATTTTTGTAATAAGTAAAAATTGTAAACGAGGTCTAAAAGAGATGAAATAAATGTCACTAGACACCACCAGATGAGCTTTGTCTAATACAATATTCATTTTTATTTTTTTAAAATATTTTTTCACATTATTTTAGATTGTTTGTTATATATTTGGGCTATTACCTTTGTTAATGATCGAGGATATGATACACAATCTCCATAACAACATAGAATGCAACATTCCTATATAATTTAACAAATTTCTTCAAGTTTTAACATAGATGTTGTATCACTATGTAACTCGAAAAGTCCTCTCCTCTAACATTCACAAATCATTGATTTTCTTAAATTTTTTTCTATAATTTATCTTATTTTAGCTTTAACATATTTTTTATTAATATTAAAACAATAGTTTATTATTACATATGAATATTTAATTTAGTAATTTACAGTATTTCTAAATAGACATATAAGAACATAAATAAAACTTTTTTGGACTTGCCTTGGCTCACTTTATCAAATAAGATATCAATCTTTATATTTATAAATATTTTTTCAAATATTTTTGTAATTGTTATGAGATATCTAAATTTATACCTTATTTTATAATCGATTATACTATACTTGATGTCTTAGTATCTTAGAATACAACATTCAAGTATAATTTTTCATTTCTCCAATGCTTTTGCTCTGATTTGATTACATTACTATGTAACTCTAAATCGCTTCTCCTGTCACCTTTACATTGCGTTGATTTGATTATATTACATTACTTCGTTTTATGTCATTTTTAGTTTTAATATGTCATTGCTTAGTATTATAATCATAATTTATTAAAATTTATTCTTATTTATTTTCATAATTTATAATTTATAAAAATCCCAAAGAAATTTTCATCGAGAGGAGAAAAAATGTTTGTCAACTTATTTTGATGAGGTCCATCTAATAAACATTTTTTTCATATTTTTAATATTTTATTTTTTAATTTTTTTACTACTTGACATGATATTCTTTTTCATGCCCAATTTCATGATCAAGGATATGTACAATAGATCTAATTTATTCAAATCTTTCATTTTGTTTGGTTATATTTATAAGAAAGTGTCATTCAGCCCTCTTGTGACCATTATATAACTTTAATTTTGTTATATTAAATTTCTTCAATTTATCTTGCTTCAACTTTAATATATATCTACTTAATGTTAAAGTAATAATTTATTTTTACTTAGTTTTACTTACTTTGGTAATTGATGATAATTTTGAACGTAGACCCAAGGAAACAAAATACTATTATTAGACTCATCTTGACTAGCTCTATCCATTAAATTATGTATTTTTATACCTTTAACTTATTTTTTATTTTCTTGTTCTACTTTACGAGTTGTTTATTTTCATACTAGATTTTATGATCTGGGATATGTTTTTTCACCCATATGTTTGATGAGCTTAGCCATAAATGTGAAGCATTTTTTTCAAATAGGATTATTTTAGTGTGAGGTCAGTTTCGTGTTGAAGAATAAGTCATGCACCTTTAAAGATGATAAACTAATGGACTTGAAAGTTCCTTGGAATATTTTGTAAGCTTCAAGAATTAAAATATGCATATCAAATTATAAAAAAATTTTATTACAAAATGGAATGAAATCTTTTATTATCAATTACAATGCACAACTCTTCAATAAAATCCTTCTTAAAACTTTCCTTGATTTAGATAAGATAGGATTCTATTTTTTAATCATTTAATCTTTTAAACTTTTTTTAAGCCTTTTTATTATTTAAGAACCATAAGATTTCATTTTTTTAATCATTTAATTCTTTCTATAGTTAAATCTTACTTATTCATCTTTGTCAAATTTCATGATAAATATTAGTCAAATTGAAAAAATAATTTTTTAAAATTTAATAATAAAAAAAATATCTTACCATATTCTAATTGAAACAAAATCTGGTCAAGCCCAATCTTAGTCATGGTGCAATCTAATAACCCTATTCAGGAAAGGCAAAGTAAGGACTCAGTTGGCTAGAACTCGAGTGAAGTACGCAATGTGATGAGTGAGACACATAATCTTGTGAAATAGGTGTGCAATAAGTGGCCTTGACCATTAAATTTTGATCACACAAGGATCTAGCCAACCCCAATTTTATCTTGAATTGAAGCTTCATGAAAGGTTATACAAATAGCAAACTAATTTTATAATTCATAGTGTGGGACTAAACGTTTTTGACAGGTGTAGTGCCTCAACATATTTGTAGAAATTCTTACCAACCAATTGTGCAATGGATGGAAATGGTTTAACTCACTTGTAAGCTTTGTCGTGTCAAAATTTATCAAATGATAAGAGTCCTTTCTTCCATATCCTTGAATCATTTGGCTTCAAATTATCCATTTTGAATCTTATGGCTAATACCATTCTCTCATTTAGCATTTATCAATCAGACGACCCAAATCATATTCAAAGTGATTGAATGCCCATTTCTAATCAACCTTGACCGAACTATCCATAACTCATGTAATTTTGTAATCTTTGATCTGACAGGTAAGAGCTTCTCTAATCAGATCCAACAAACAACTAATCCTCTAGCTATTATTTGAGCCATTACATAGTCATTTTAAGAGAAATATTTGGCATTGTTTGGAAGTGCTTATTAGTTTTTTGGTCTACCTTTGAAACAACTTCTCCTTGACTTTTTAAAGATAATAATCAAAATTTTGCCATTAAACCCATCCATTATTAATGCAATGGTTAATGAACTTGAAAAAGATATTAATGTTTGGTGGAAACGTAGCATGAAATTCCACAAGTGAAAAATTCTCTTTGTAGCACACAACGTCCTTGTACTACTCAAATTTTAAAATCCTTTTGACTAAGTCTAACACTTCTAGGATTTTATTTTCTCAGTTCTTTTCATAATTATATGCTCATTGTGCACTACTATGTTCATCAACAAGTTTAAAAATTGGTACATTTTTTAAAAAAAAATTCTTCATATATTTTCTTTTTTTGGGTTCAAACAACACAGTATTTGTGAAAACCATGTGCTTTCTTTTATCTCATAAAATATTTAGTTGGGGATGAGCATGAAAAAGCCTAGGTTATAGTTGACTTACAAAAGCTAATAGGTTTGAGGTGAATTATAAGAAGAAATCTCATGTAAGTTTGAGGTGAAATGTAAAGAAAAACTTTAGGGGTGTTGGAGGTGAACAATAAATAAAACTCTCAAGTTGAAGCTGAATCATTAAAGAATCTCAAGTTGTAAGACTTCTAATAGTTGAGGTTTCCTTAAGCTCAGTGGTGGTGGTTGTAGGCACTAGCTCAAAACAAATCATCCAAATACTCTGATGTACCATTTTAATTTTATTTTCAATTTTGATTATAACAAAAATTAAAAATTAATCATGGAACTATAAAACATAAAATTGTTTCAATAAACAATTTTAAAAAAATGTTATCAAAAAAATAATATAATAATGTTAAAACCCGTAATTCACCCTACTAATATGGCATTTGCACACACATTTTTTTCCTTTAGGATGTTGCACCTAGTATGCATGATATCTTGGACTTTAACTTTCTTTTATAATTTTTCTCATTCCTTCAAAAGTTTAGCTTTGATTTGATTATTTTACAATATAACTCTAAATTTCATCTCGTGTGGCCTTCATAATGCATTGATTTTTGTTACATTATGTTGCTTCAATTTCTCTTATAGTTTATCTCATTTCTTAATACTTTTTGCTTTGATTTCGTTATATTACTATGAAACACTAATTCACCTATCATGTCACTTTTACATCACAATGACTTGCTTAGGTTATATTGCCTAATTTTATCTTTAATATATATTATTTTATATTAAAATAATAATTTGTTATTATTTCTCATTATTTATAAAATTAACACACAGTACTTCCAAATTATGTCATATTGAGATCAAATAAACATTATTGTACTAGCCTTGACGTCCTCTATCAAATTAAATATTAATTTATATATTTCTAAATTTTTTATTATACATGGTTTTGGAATGCCTTACAAGATATTTCTCTTTCCACCTTATTTGACAATTGATGATGTTATCCTCAATCCCCTTAACATCAATGAAAAAAAATTTATAGAATAATTTATCATTTTTTTTCAAATTTTATGCTTTGATTTCGTTATATTAATGTGAAACACAAATTATCCACTTATTACACATTTACATTATTTTGATTTAATTATATTATATTAGTTTCTCTTTCATTTGTACTCTTATATATGTTAACTTATTATTATTTGTGCTTATTTACTTTGGTAATTTATACTAATTACATACATCCGATCGAGACAAAAAAATATCGTTGGACTTGTCTAGATGAATTTTATATAAATTAAATATTATTTTTTATTTTTTTAAAATTTTTTATTTTTAAGGATTTTTACATGCTTTATAGGATATTTTTTTTTATAGGATATTTTACTTCTTACTAAATTTGATCTCTAAGATGTTAAATGCTATCACCTTAGTATTTTTAAAAGAACTTTTTTTGTAAACTTTGCCACATTTATTCAAATTTTTCATTTTGATTTGGTTATATTACAAAGTAACTCTAAATTTTTCATTCATTAATTTGTTCAATTTGTTCTTTAATATCTATTTACATAATATTTTAATAATATGTTATTATTAGTTTTGCTTTTTTTATATTTTATAGTAATTCATAATGAGGCCCGATGGACACGAAACAAATGTCATTAAACTCATCTCAAGAATCACTATCTAATTGAATATTAAATTTTAATTTTTATGTATTTATTTTCTTTGGTTTTTATATATTTTTTGAGACATTCTTATTCAAACCTAAACCAATAATAAATGATGTTGTTCTCAATTTCCTTAATATCTTGGATTGTAACTTTTTGTATAATTTATCTAATTCCTTTATTTTGTTTGCTTTGATTCGATTATATTACCATTTAGCTATAAGTTTCTTTTCATGTGACAGTTGCATCAATTTGTATTGTTTCGTTACATTACACTAATTAATCTAAGTTTGGATTTAGCATATATTTACTTAATATTAAAAAATAATTTGTTATTATTTTAAATTGCTTGTTTTTATAATTTTTAATAATTGTGTAGAAAGTATGATTCAAATGAAAAGAACATCATAAGACGAAATGAAAAGCTCTATCTAATTAAATTTTAATTTTTTTATTTCTAAATATATGTTTTATATGGTTTTGGTAAGTTTTTAGAAAATCTTTTATATTTGGTTTTATGATTAATGCTTTTACACTCAATATACTTAGTAGCTTGTAATATAACATTGAAGTGTGAAGTTTCTTATTTTTTCAAATTATTCCCTTTGATTTTCTTGTACTACAATTAAACTCAAATTTTCTATTGTTACCTTTGCATAGCTTTAATTTATTATGTTGTGTTACTTTAATTTATCACATTATAGCATTAACATTTATGTAACATTAGAGTAAAAATGTTTTATCATTTATTTTTGCTTACTTCAAAAATTAATAATAATTCCTAATGAGGTTCGATTGGGATGAAACAAACTTTGTTCAAGTCATC
This sequence comes from Vanilla planifolia, assembly GCA_023846275.1. Classification (NCBI taxonomy): domain Eukaryota; kingdom Viridiplantae; phylum Streptophyta; class Magnoliopsida; order Asparagales; family Orchidaceae; genus Vanilla; species Vanilla planifolia. The sequence continues at coordinate 175,231 of JAIUJO010000407.1, read as the reverse complement.
TCAATCAATTTAAGTATTAATGTTTATAAATTCTTAATATTTTTTTGAGAATTTTTACACACTTTGGGATTAATTTTAAATTATATAAAATTTAATGATTGAAGAAGTTACAATCAATCTCCTCTGTATCTTCAAATGCAACATTCTTATACAATTGGTCTTATATATCAAAATGTTTTGCTTAGATTTTTTATGTTACAATTTAGCTCTAAATTTCATTCTAAGTGACCTTTAGATTATTTTGATTTGGCTATTGCACTTCGCTTAGAAATATATCATTTTCGAATATATATATATCTAATAAATATTAAAATAATAAATTTATTTTATTAATGTTTATTTACTTTGGTGATTCATAATTTTGTAAAAGTGATTTGTTTAGGACAAAACAAACTTCTTTGCACTCATCTTGATGAGCAATTTCCCTTTAAATATTTCATTCTTTATATTTCTAAATAATTTATTTACTTGGGTTTTGTGACATTTTATGAGATATTTTGATTCACACTTGATTTAATGGCTAAGGATACTACACCTCGCATCCCTATTTTCACATAATGTAGCTTTATCGAACAATTTCTATGAGCTTTTAAATTTTTTTAGTTCGATTTTGTTATCTTACCATGATACTATAATTCTGTTCTCATGCAAATTTTATATCTCTATGACATTGATATAGTACATCACTTCAATTTATTTTATTTAAGCTTTATTACATATTAACTTTACATAAAACTAATAATTAATTAATACCTTTTCTTATTTACAATGATAATTTGTAGTAATTCAAGATAAGCTCCAATCAAAATGAAATAATTGTCATCGCCACTCATCTCGATTAGAACCATCTATTTAGGATTTTCTTTTTTGTATACTTTTTAATATTTTATTCTCAATGGTTTTCATTTACATTAAAAGATATTTTGATTTACTTCTAATTTAAAGACCAAGGTTATAACATCTGATTTCCTTAGTATCTTGGAATGCAAATTTCTAGTGCAACTTATCTCAATGTAGCTTTAATATATATTTCCCTAATATTATGAAGATAATTTGATATTAATTATGTTTATTTAATTTGACAATTCTTTGTAATTCAAAATGAGGTTCAATTGAGTGATACAAAAATAGTTTTATTATAATTTAGGAGACATTTTTATTCATACTTGATTTGATGATTAAGGATATTATATTTGATGATCTTAATTTCTTTGATTGCAATATTTTCCATCATTTATCACATTTATTCGATGATTTTGTTTTGATTTTGTTATAATAGTCTATAACTCTTAAGGTTACAAGACCATTTAATCACTTTAATTTTGTTGTAATACATTGTTTTGATTTATTTTATTTCAACTTTAATATAAATAAACTTAATAATAAAATAATATTTTATTATTATATATATTTATTTATTTTATCAAATTATAGTAATTCTAGACGAGTTATATTCCATTAAATTTTCATTTTAATATTTCTAAATAATTGTTTTCTTTAGTTTTAGATCCTTCACAAGACATTTTGAATCATACCTTATTGGAGAATTAGTGACATTATGTTGATCTCCTTAATACTCTCGAGTACTAGTTTTTTATACAATGAATCAAATTTATTCATATATTTTGCTTCAATTTGGTTATATTATTTATTAACTGTTAATCTTATTTCAAGTGAGCATTACATCGATTTGATGTTATTTTCTTATGCTATCTTAACTTAACTCATTTTAACATTAATATATATTTAATTAATATTAAAAGCATTCATTATATTTTATGGTAATTCTTTTTAGCAATAGTTACAAGAGAGGTCCATTCAACATAAAATGAGCATTGTTTAACTTGTCTCAATAAGCTCTACAAAATTAAATGTATATTTTCATATTAGTTTTTTAAATGTCTTAGAATGCAATCTTATTATATAAGTTTTTATTTCTTCAAACGTTTTGCTTTCATTTGGATAGATAACTCTGAAACTCTAATTCTCATCTAATGTTGTTTTTTTTTATATTTATTTGATTAAATTGCATTACTTTAATTTATCTCATTTTAAGTTTTTATATATTCCTCAACATTAAAATAGTATTTTTTTATTTATGCTTATTTACTTAGGTAATTTAGAGTAGTTATAGAAGAGATATAATAGATGCGAACAAGTGCCATTGGACTCACCTCAATGAGTTTTACATAATTAAATATTTTTTATTTTTTATTTTTTAGAATTTTATTTTCTAAAACTTTTACTGACTTTACAAGATATTTAATTTCATACTTAATTTGATAATCAAAGACGTTATATTTGAACTCCTTAATGACCTGGAATGCAACTTTTTAGAACAATTTATCTTAATTTTTCAAAAAGTTTTTCTTATTTTAGTTATACAACTTTGTAACTCTTAATCTCAATTCATATCAACTTTATTTTGCTTTTATTTGGTTATTTTATATAACTTCAATTTATCTCATTACAACTATAATATATTTGCTTAATATTAAAATAATTATTTTTTATTGTTTATGCTAGTTTATTTTGATAATTTATAGTTATTCAACATGAGATCAATTTGTGATAAAATGAACTTCATTTGACTCATGTTACTGTACTCCATCAAATTAAATATATATTTTTATTCTTTTAAATATTTTATTTTTTGATGTTTTGGCATGATTCACGAAACATTTTAAATAAAACTAGATTTGATGATTAAGGATTCTACACTAGACCCTTTTAGTGTCTTTGATTGCAAGTTTCTCACCCTATTTACCTCATTTTCTTCAAATTTTTTAATTTTATTTTTTGCTCTTTCTATAAGCCTTGTTTCTCCTCTCATATGACATGAACATCATTTTAATTCGATTATATTATATTTCTTAAATTTATATCATTTAAACATTATCATATATTTACTTAATATTAAAATATTAATTTGTTATTATTTAAACTCAATTATTTTGTAAATTTGTAATAACACAAAACAAGATTTAATCGAGATGAAACTAATGTCACTGGACATGGCTGAACAAGCAATATGCAATGAAATATTCATTTTATCCTTTTTAATAATTATGTTTCTATGATTTTCCATGCCTTATGAGATATTTTGATTTGTACCAGAATTGATAATCTATGATATTGCAATTCATCTCCTTAGTAACATAGAATGCATTGTTTTAAAACAATTTAGTTTAATTATTTAAATTTTTTGTGGTTACATTATTATGAAACTCTCATTCTCCTCTTGAGTGACATTTAAGTCACCTTAAGTTTCTTGTATTATGTTGCTTCAATTGATCTCATTTCAGTCCTAAAATATTTTTTTATAATATATAAAGAAAAATTGATTATTATTTACTTTTATTTTTTTTAGCAATTCATAGTAATTTCAAATGATATAATATCGAGATGAAACTCACATCATTAGACATGTGTAAATAAAATCTATCAAATTAAATATTTATTTTTACATTTTTTATTTTCTTAAGAAAGGGCTTCACAAGCTTTACAAGATAATCCAAATTGTAACTCATTTCCTAATCAAGGATGTTACACTCATTCTTCTTAGTAACTTGGAAAGAAGCATTTTTGTTTAATTTCACTTTTTTAATAATGTTTTTTTATCAAGTTATATTATAATGAACTATAATTATTCTCCCATGTGACCTTTACATTACTTTGATATGATTAAATTGTTTTACTTCAAATTATCATATCTTGAACTTTTATATATTTTTACTAATTATCAAAATAATAATTTATTCTTATTTTTACTAATTTATTTTATTAATTTATAGTAATTCAAGAAGAGGTTATCTAGGATAAAAGAATTAAATTGGATTGTTTTAATCAAGCTCTACCAATTACTTATTAATTTATACTTTTTTAAATATTCTTTGAGTTTTAAGATGTTTTGCAAGATATTTAAACTGATATTAAATTTGACTATCAATGATGTTACATTTAATTTTCTAAGTATTTTTAAGTAATGCTGTCTTATTCAGTTTATCAAACTTTCTAACATTTTTCCTCTTTCCAGTTATATTAATATATAATACTAATTCTCCTCTCATGTAAACTTCCCATCATTTTCATTTGAATATATTACATTTCTTCAATTAATCACATTTTAACTTTAATATACTCTAAATATCACATTTCAGACCTTGTATGTGGTTTTTATATAGAATATGTGATATTTTTGAATTGATATAGTGCTATTTTACGTAAATATACAAACATTTATATCTATACCTTGCTGGTGGTACTTTACGTAAATATTATATGAATATGTCTGATATATTATATTTACCTAAAATCAAGATGCTACATATGAATTTTTATGGAGCATGTGATATTGATGAAATGTAGTGCTATTATACTTAACTATATGAGAAACTTTACTTAAAATTAGATGTTTGCCTTTTATTATTTATAAAGAAAAATTTCAAAATTTTTTGACAAGATTAACTATGTAAGCATGTCATTTATGTGCTAATGCAAAATTGTACATCTAATGAAATACTATAAAAATTTAGGATTGTACTAAATAAGAAGAATTGCCTCATGATGTGGCTATTTGCAAGTATGCATGGTGGTTGACATTGATGTCGTAAAGAGGTTTGTTTCTAATGGGTTGTAGAATTGTGATTTCCTGCATAGATATAGCCATTGAAAAATATGAAAAAAAATATTATTGTGCATTAAAATATGGTATGATAAATAACCAAAAGATATTGCTAATATAATTAGGTAAACTAAAATAAGAATATTGACTCACCACCATGATAGAGATTGGTAGCAGTAGCACTAGTCATCATAAGGTTTACTTGGTTAAGTGAAAAAAAACCATCTAGGAATAAAAGCCATCTAGTAATCTATAATACTAGGCAAAGTAGTGCACCTTACGAAGGGTTTCTATAGCTTCACAGTTGACTACAAAACCTTACATCTATGCCATCACCCTATTAGAGGATATTACATGACCTTATGTGATTACATATACCCTTATGTTATGGGATATAACTATAATAGATTCATCAAAAAATGGGACATTGCATTCTTTTATATTAGCTTATCTAATTACATGATTGTTAGTTGAAATGCATGTATTAAAAACTCCACTTTCAATAAAACTAACAATAAAAGGGGTGGTAGATGCATATAAATATATATAATGGGATGTAGAAATCATTTCATATTTTGTCTTTCCCAATTGATTGTTAGTTGAAATGCATGTATTAATAATAATGAATTGAATAAGATCTTAACTAATAATAAATATCCCTCTATCTAGAATAGACAATTTTCTAATCAATTACAAGAAGCTACATTATTTTTAAAGATTGACTTGAGATCTTGTTATCACCAATTAAAAATTAGATGTGAAGTAATTCCAAAAACTACTTTTAGAAATAGATATGATCATTTCAAATTTCTCATGTTTCCTTTATATTTAACAAATATATTTGTAGCTTTTATGAATTTGATGATTGGAGTGATCATGAAATGGTTTGTTCATTTATTTATTATTTTTGTTGATGAGGTCTTGATCTACTTTCTAAAACTGAAACAAAACACAAGAGACACCTGCATCTAATGTTATAGGTTGCAAACATTTCAAACTATAGCTTTTGGTTATCCAGTACATCATTCTTGCCTCATGTAATAATCTGAGAGGAATCTCTACAGATTTGTAGAAAATAAGAGCTATTATTGAATGACCTAGGGCTTGAAATATAATAAAAATATGAAGTTTCTTATGTTTAGCTTAGCATTATAGAAAATTTACTAAAGGGGACTTTCTCAAATTAATGTACCATTAAGAAGATTAACATTAAAGATAATGACTATTTAATGCAATATAGACTATGAAAAAAATTTTCAAATTATAAAAGAGAAATTGATTTCAACACTTACCTTAGCAATACCCAAGAGAGAAACTAAATTTTAGGCACATAATGATGCTTCTTTGCGTGGACTTCGCTTTATATTACTATGATATGAAAGAGTTATAGAATATTCTTTGAGATAGCTATAGCTTAGCAAAAGATATTATCTTATACATTATCTTGAGTTTGTTGTAATTATATTTGTCTTAAAGATTTAGAGACACTATCTTTATGATATGAAAATTTATCTATTTATTAACCACTAAAGTTTGAATATATTTTCAAAAAAGTTAAATTTAAGGCAACAAATGTGGTTGAAACCACTTAAGGATTACGATATCAAGATTGTTTATTATTAGGTAAAGCCAATGTTGTAGCATATGCATTAAGTTAGAGCACTAATATTCATAGTATGATATAAAGCTTGGAAGAAGCACAATTAATAGCTAAAATAAATTAACAAGAATTAAAGGTAATATCAACAACTATTAATAGAAATGTTTGTCAATTAGCTACTGTCATAGAGTGGTGGCAATCTTTGAAAGTTACTCAAGATATTTATGAAGAAATCGAACAAATCAAGTCCTAAACATTTGAATGAAAAGAAATGAATAGTTAATTTAATTAGAGGATCTTTATTTTATAAGAACAAAATATGATTTCCAATGACAGATACATCAAAACAAGTATTATTAAAAGAGATTGACGGAACAACATGTGTTGTTGATCAAAAACTCACAAAAAACGTGACATTACTTGAACATGGATTGTTCCTACCTCTTTCTATTCTAACATAGAAATAAGAAGAAATATTAATAGATTTTTATATTTGGGTTACCAAAAACTAGTCAAGTATATAGTACTATATGAGTATTTATTGATAGATTAAGAAATATTAGCTCATTTTGTACACAATAGACTTATTAAGCTAAAAGGTAAGCAAAAAAGTAAAAACCTAGCCCATTTTAGGATTACATGGCGTGTAAAAAGCAATTATATCTGATAGAGATACTAAATAAATTTCATATTCTTAGAAAAATGTACAAGAAATATTTGGTACTTAATTAATATTTAACATAACATTTCAACCTTAAAGAGATGATAGACTTAAAAAACTATAAAGACTTTGGAGATTATATTGAGTCTAAGTCTATTCGATTTTGGTGAAAGTTAGGATACTCTTTTGACATTGATTGAATTTTCTTATAGTAATGATTATCAATCCAACACAGGAGGGCATCATATGAGGCACTATATGGTAGGAAATGTCAGTCAATATTTTATTACTATGAAGTAGGCAACAAAGATAAAACAAATTGATAAATGAAATAACTTAGAAGATTTAAACAATTAAAGAAAGAATATAAAAAGAATAATATCATTAAAATAAATACTTCAAATTAAAAAAAGAAAGATAGAGTTCCAAGAAAGAGACTATCTATTCTTAATTGTTAGTTTGATCAAGCATGAAAGCCAATTTGGCAAAAATAAGAAGCTAAAGACAAGGTATATTGGATAGTTTGAAACACTGTAAAGAGTTGAAACAATTTTATACAAAGTGGCACTACGTCTAGCATTGGTAAATGTGCATAATTTATTTCAACTTTTAGCTATTAGAAACTATGCTTCCAATCCATTCCATATAGTGCAATATGATCCAAATATTATAGAAGTGTAATTAAATTTTAGTCATGAAGCAAAACCTTTCAAAATCATTGTTAAAGTGATCAAATAATTGTGAATAACAATAATTCTTATGATTAATGTTTATGATACAATCAAATAGAACATCAAGCTACCAAGGAACTCAAGGATGAGATGAGAAAAAAGTATCTTCAGCTATTCTAAATCTTATGAAACATTTATATGATGGTAAAATTTATGAGATCCATAATCCACAAATAAGGTACAAATTGAATTATCTAATAATAGATTCCCAAAATCTAAAAAAATGATATATTTAAAAATATAAAAATTAATATTAATTAAATAAAGCTCATCAAGATGAGTTGATGACATTTATTTCATCTTGATCAGAGTTTATTCAAAATTTTTATAAATTATAAAAGCTAATAGAAATAAATAACAATATATTATATATTATATATATAATATGTAGTTTATAGTTTGGAAATACAACCTACTCCTTCCTAGAGATGCCTGATCTCAAAGGCCTAGTTTTTTCCATATGCAATCGGTCAAAGTTTCACTAAAGAGTCAATTTGCTAATGATGTTTGCATCGATTATCAACATCCTTTAAGCGGTATAAAAAATTTGAAGTCAATTTGCATCTTAGAAACCTTAGGTAAGTCAAACAAGCTAAAACCTAAAATCCCTTTTATTTTTTTAATAATTAACTTTGAAATCATGAAAAGCAATAGTCATTATATGGTTTCCCAATTATAGCTTTATCTACTTTATTTAAAAGATTGGGGAAAACTATTGTCAATAAAAGAACTAATGTTTTAAAAAAGAGAAAGCAAAGAAAAGAAGGTATGAAAAATGAAATTTTTGTTATTTAAGAAATAAGTCATGCAATTCGATATTGATAACATAAAAATTTTTAATTTGTGCAAAAATCTTTAAACTAAGTTGAGGAAATTATAATTGACAAAAATATTGACAAAAAGGGATTCTTGAACAACATAAAGCTATCTCAAATAATGATAAAAATTATAATAAATTGATTTTAACATAAATATTATATGTTATGTCTGACATAGTATTGACTATTGAAATGTAAATTGTACATGTGAATTAGGAACTTAACATAAATATTATATTCCTTTGTTTGATGTAGTTTTGATTTTTTTTTAAATTAAGACCTTTCATATGAAATATAAACTCAAGAATAAATATTATATTCATAAGTGTCACGTGGTACTTATTATTGAAATTACAACCTTGCTTATGAAGTTGGCACCCCAATCTTATGTATTTTTTATTCATGAAATTAAGATCTTTTTTGTGAATTTGCATATAATAGATGATATTGATGAATTAATGCAATCTTAATTTTTGTAAATATATAGGAATTTATATTTTAACTAGATATAGACACTTTAAGATTAATAGTATATGCATATGTCTAATGTATCACTTATTTTTTAAATAAAGTTATTGCATGTTAGTTTGTATAGAACATGGTATATTGATATACTGATTTATAATTATTATATTTAACAACGTGATAAATTGTACTTATAGATAAATGTGCCTTTGAATATTGATAAAGTATAAATGTGAAACCATTTGACATGATTAGTTATGTAAGCATGACTTTGATATGCTAATGTAAAAGCATATATCTAATGAAATGTTTTGAAAAATAAAAACTACACATGTGAAAGTGTATTAAGGGAATTACTCTTATGATTTGGCTAATGATTAATAGGTTGTTGCATAATAATTTGTTACAAAGATATAACTATTGAAAAATATGAAAAACTAAGCAAGATAATGCATAATAATATGATATTATAAGTTAATAAAAGGGGTTTCTATCATAACTACATATATCAAACTAAAGATACTAACTAATTACACTAAGAGTGGGGGAGTAGCAAAACTAGCCATCGTAAGGCTTACTTAGTTATGTAGAAATTAGTGTTGATAGATAAGAGCACATTAAGAATAAATGAAAACATAATAAGTTGTATATTTTTTTATCTTTTAGAGATGGTCATATCATAATTTATTTACATTTTAATATAAATGAGACTCTAGGTTTTATATGCTATGGCTGATGCTTTTGTTAAATCTTATATGTAGTTTTTCTAAATTATTGCTTATTTATATATTTCTTTTTTGTTTGAGATATCCTACAAAGCTAAAGATAACCAATAAGAAAAAATAAAGACTATAACGGTTTGCATTATAAGAGTTAAGTTGAATGGCATTTAACCATTTGGTAAATTTAGTACTATATATATATGTCAAAACTCATAACATTCAGAGAAATTATGGGAACTATGACATTTGATTGTGGGATGGTTATAGTTACTTAAACTTTTTGGATTCAATCGTTTATATTTATTAGATGTGAATATAAAATGTGGTTGTCATGTTAGAGATGAAATTATTATATTGATGTATTTATAAATTAGAAGATAAACAAATTCTAGGAGAAGTTTTATCTGCTTGAATTTTAAAATTTGAGAGAAACTTTATTGAATATACAAAACTAAGAGACATTACATACTTTCATGCTCAGTTGTACTCATATTCTCATAAGGTCCCTAAGATGAATAGTGTCAAGTCAATAGAGCAATGTACATAAGGGATGTTGACAAAATTCATCTATAACTATAGCAAACAAATTGGCTTTAAGCATTGGGTAGAAGGTTGCCAGTCTCAAATGCATCGACTATCAGTGGACTACTTGATCACAAACGAGGTGAGTGCAAGTCAATGCATCTTAGTTTTGAGGAGAATTGGGAGCAACCCCTATAACGGCCTTCCCAAGGCATTGAATAATTGACTTGAAATTGGTAGACATAAGAAATCCAACTGTTTAAATAAAACAAACCATTATGATGTTTCTCATAGATGCTCACACATTCTCATTTCCACAAAGTGCTCTTAATTTTAAAGTGAAGAAATTCAACTATGGATGAGTAAACAGTGGGAGTAACTATGACTCTTTTAAGGTAGCCAAATACATCATCATCTAATTAGTGATGCACATAATGGATTAATGAGATTTTGATTATCCTACTCTATTATCAAGCATAATCATAATTGAAGGAATTTGCTTGGTAAAATTAGTTGAGAAAGAAGTCCCCATTAAGCATAACTGTAGTCAAAATTTATGAAATGACTTGAGAAGTGTGACATAAGTGGGAGTCATCATGTCAATAGAATTGATATTCTACTGCATCTAATATTAATTTACTTATTTTGTGTGATGAAAGAGGGTCCCAACCCTAATTTTTGATCCAAGCATCACTTGGTTGGTCGATAGAGGTGAATGACATTGTCAGGTAAGGAGTTTGGCTAAGGTAACACATTTGTTAAAAGATAACTCCAATGTTCTAAGATGAACTCAATGAGAATAGAGATTTCATGTGAAACAAATGGGTAAAAGCTCATTTGATTTTACTTTGTAATATAAATTGAATAGTGAAATAGTGGCATATTGATTTTTTAGGCTTTCTAAAATTGAAGCTAGATATGCCAAAAACTTTACCATAGTGATGGCTACCCTATGATAGTCAAGCATTCATAGTGATATTACTTTTTACCGTTGAATTTTTACTCTTATCATTTTTAAATAGAATTCACCAAGTATTGGATTGTTCAACCACAAAAATAGAATTTGAGCTACGTTTAGACTAACACGAGAAGGGTTACTATTGTTTCAACGATGAATGTGTGAAGATAATAATTCAACCTTGTATAATAGAAACTATTGCTTCGCACAATTGGCTATTGCACTTAGTTTAAAATCCATTGGTGTGAAGCTATCATGTGTAGGATTATGACTGAATGCCTCTAAGTCAATATACACACCAAGTTGTGATGCCTAGACCTATTGTTTTCTTATTGGTTGATAGTAAGGGCTTTGCACCTTAAAAGGAACATGACCATAGGATCAACTAGTGTATTAGATAGTTTGATGGAATAGGAACCTTAAGAAATGAAAGTTAAATATGAATATTAGGTAGAATCCTTTGTAGATGACTTAAAATTGCAATGGTGCAATGTAAGTGGCAGTGTGGTCTTATAGTAATGATCCATAGCCTTCCAACCCTATCATAGAGCATATTCAACACCTCAGAGACATAAACATCATGAAAGTTTCAAAACACCACTTCCTAGCTTACTTAGCATGCTCCATATGCTCTACTTTTTGTGATACTTATTATGGCACATTATGTGGTAATTTATGCGATACTTGATGTGACACTTCATGTTTTGTACTTCAAGTGGTACTTTATGTGATACTTCTTGTGGTTCTTTATGTAATACTATGAGGTTCACATTGTGTCCCATGGAGGCTTTCTTTGGTCTGAGGATAAAATGACTTATGTTGTCCATTCTATAAAAATTATCATGATCAACTAAGATCCAACCAAGTGTCACAATTGATTCATCCTTATAAACCCAAAGATGTCACATAAGTTTCGGAAATTTTGCTTGCTTACTCACATCCATTATTAAAATGGTAACTTTAACTATTTAATGTGGGTGGAAAAAGTGCCACTTCTTTGACAAAATTGTAGAAATATGCAATTTCCAAGGGGTATTGAGTGGAACAGTCGAGCACATGGCAAAGTGGAAGTATAGATGGTGTAATATATATTACTGCTTGCATGACAATATGCAATCATCAATATGCACGTGACAAAGTGGAAGTTGGTCAATGTAATAAGTGATAGGGTTTGTGCATGCTTTCTTGCATTCATAAACACACTACTACTACTACTGTGCATGATAGGGCACTATGCATGTTATAGAAATGAGCTTGGTGGAACCTAAAATGTGTAATATTTTGATATTTTTGGCACTATGGGTTATTTTGCTATGGATAAGTGACAATATGGGATGAGGTGTGCTCCACGATGAAGTGAAAGTTGGATTATGCAATATGAGTTAGAATTTGTTCATGTTGGGATTCTTTCCAAGCTACTACGATAGCCCATGGTTCGCACAAGCAACAATCCACCTTGCAAGCTTATGCCCTGAGGCATCCTCTGTGCCTCTTTTAGGACCCAAAAATTGAAACATGTTTTGTGATTTTTTGCATTGCAATCTACTAGCCCATAGATAATATGATGCCCTTTTGGGACACTTGTCTTCTACCTTGACTAAATTATCACATTATTTAATCTAAAAGGGGCAATGTGTGGCATGATGTTGTTCATAGCAAAGTAGAAGGTGTTTGGTGCATATGCGGATTTATGCAAGTTTGTTGTGGCTTTAGTCGTCCATAGCTATTACTACACTAAAGGTAGTGCACTGAAAGTGTTGTAGCACTATTAGTGCATGGTAATGCACTATGAGTGAGTGTAGAACCCAGTCTACTCATGCCCTATGGCATCCTATGCACGTGGTGGGTTAGGACCACAAAGTTTATCTTTTTTGTGTTTTTAATGTTGAGAGTTGTTAATGCATGGATAAGGTGATTCCCTATTAGGAGAACTATCATTGTGCAAGTTTGAAGTGCCACGCTCTTCCATCTACATGGAGAATTGTAAGGTGTAGTTTTTCTCATGTTGCAATGAAGGTTTGGTGGTGGCACACGCACTCATTAATGTCCCTTTCATCTATGTCACTAACCTTCATGGTGTGATGAGTGCTAGCCTGCTCCTGGCCATTGAGATAGCTTTCTTCATGTGAGGTAATTTTTTGTTCTAAATGTGTAACTCTTTCACCATTATCATTATTTCAAACTACAAATGTAAGAATAATGTGCAACTCTAATGGGGACTTGAAATTTTCTAATATGGAATTGTCACTATAGACTTTGTTTGATGTTGTGTTTGCCCTTGTTGAAGTGAAAGTTTTGTGGTGTAATATATGTCTGTTCATGTATTGGTTGAACATGTTGTTGCCTTTGCATGTTGTAATGCATGATGTCAATAATCCTATCTTGGGTGCTCTGTCTTCCTATGTTGTGGCACTAAGGGTGCGAAAGTGTGACTTGTTAGTTGCAGAACTACAACATTTTAGGTGATTAACATGGTTTTTCATGGTGGATGCCTAACATTTTAAGCACATAATTTTCTTGTTTTCTTATCACTGATGTTGGACAAGTCCTTTTGTAGTTACATGAGTCATGTTGAAAATCTTCAATTTGAAAGGTGCAATAATGTTGAGTTATTTTAATTGTTATTTGAGTGGTGCACACCACTGTGGATCAATCATTATGTCTTGGGTACCTCTTAGTTTGATTAGTCATTATGTGTTAGTTTTATTATTTAATCAAACCTACCTAAAGATGACTTTCATATGTTACCTTTTTTTATTAGATTGGCAAGTTCCATTCAATTATTTTGCTGATACCACACTTCTTTCGTGATGAAACTTTTGGGATCCTATAATACTATTTAATTTGTGACCATCCTTTCTCATGTTTGCATGGTCTTGGAAATCGCTTGTTTTAGTCCTCATTCTACACTAGGGGCTACTATAATCAAAGAATGTTAATTCTAAAAGGCAATGCTTGAGTACTTGATGAAAGGTAACCAAACTTGAAAGCATTCGCTCTTTTTTTGTGGAGCATTACCAGACATGATGCACATGTCAATTATGATGTGAGGTGCTTGTTAGTGCTTTATCTTTGGATTTCTACCTAGTTGATCCTATTAATAGTATTGTTTTGATCTCAAAGATTAAGTGATGCATGTGTAAGTACGAATAATCTTAGACTGTGAAACTACAAATGCCTTATTAAGTTATAGTTTATTTGATATACATGTTACTCAAAAAAATGCAGTAAGTTTAGAACTAATACATGCACTAATCCCCAACTTTTAGAAGAGATGAATTCTTTAGGTAAGTCGTTGATGCAAACTTTTGCTCAGCTTCTTGATAATTTTGGATCATTGGTCCTCCATTCCAATGATGCATCATTCGAATTTTGGCCATATGAACATTCGATTGTTGGATATGAGCATACTGTGGTGTTGACTAGTGATGAAGAATTAGGGTTCGATCTTAGAGAGGGAGCTTAAGAGGTAGCTATCACATCATAGTAAGGAAGTAGACACAATAATTACTCCATCCTAGCTTGGGGAGATTATGATAGTAAATAATATAACTTGCTCTAGGTGTTTGAAAATTGGAAGGATTAAAATCAAAATGATTTAATAAGGATCCATTAGAAGGTAGGTATGGTGCCAATAGTCATTTTAATTCTAGCTCTAATATCATATATTTATGTTTTGCTTAAAATGGACTTGTTTGGACATTTGTTTGGGTTAGTCAATCAACTATTTTGTTTTCCTTACCCACCCTGATCCTTCTGTCAATCATGCTTTCTTACCTTAGCTACTCAACTCATGTCCACAACATCATTACTTCAAAGAAAATAGAATGGTCAAAGCAAGCCCATGCTTTGGATATCATAGCATGTGATCACATCACAGGATTTTGATCCATTGTGTTGGCTTTTGTGAACAAGTAATGATTAAGATGCACAATAATGGCCTTGTCTGTCTCATAGTCAAAGATGAAATTTTTGGAATTATTAAAGAGGAACAACCATGAAAGGAGTTTCCAAGTGTGTTTTAATTAATCAAGAATGAATTATGTAGGCTCTAAGATGATCAGATAGCAATATAGTTTGTACTATAAATGATGTCAACAAGGGATTAGCAAAGCAATTTCGACTCATGCATTACATTTTAAAAGGATAAAGTGGAAGCAACTTTAGAAAGGGCATTCCCTAAACATAAACAAAATCATACAAAAGTGCACAATGTGAAACCTATTCCATAGAATTGTTGCATTTGCACTTTAAATGGGATAGTTTGAAGGATGTGAGCAATGGTTGTAGAAAGAGGTAACTGGTTAAGTGAGGAATTGTTGTAGTTCAATTTTGATTCAATCACCATTGTCTCAACATTTGGAACTAGAGTTCCCAAAAATTCCATTGCTTCAAAAGTAACAATAATCTCCATGGTAGAAGCTGAACATGAAACCAAGTTTTTTTTAATAATATAAGTCTACTCATGCCATCCAATGCAATAATAAAAATTCTAGCATTCAAATCATCCTACATTATTGCATTTCAATTGAATTTAATCCAACCAATTAGAGGACGAGTGTAACAAGAGGTAACAAGTGCCCCATCGAGGCCATCAAAGCTCCCATCAGGCATTATTGGATAGTTGTAGCTAGTGGTATCTACAATGTGAATGTTCCTTTGAAGTGTAGTTAAATTGAATATAATCTTCACACATGCGAAAAATTTCCTCTTACACCAAAGTTTGAACAATAATAAAGCTGCACATTTCACTTCTTGAGAAGTTGTTGCCACTTGAACATTCATAGACGTCCAATTATGGAGCAAAGAAATGGAATTGACATCCTCACAATTAATCCAACCAAGCATGAAGCAATCATTTAAAACGATGTTGGACAAGAGTTCTTTCATAATATGGAACTCCTACAAAAATTTTTCTTTCCTTCATTGCTAGAAAATAGATTTAATGCCAATCTTCATAGGAAAATGTTTAGTTGAGGTTGCACTGACACTTTGTAAACCAACATGACTTCCTTCCTTGAAGGATTATGGCTTATAATTCTTCTATTGTATATAGTCTTTCAATCTACCATGATATCCTCATTCAATTTGAAGCAAAGCACATCTATTTCATTTTATTTAGCACAAAGGGAATGCAGAATATACATTAGTCGCTTCTAAATTGTTTTGTGATCATACACTTAATGCTTCATAACTAGGCCCACTACAAATGTTGAATTCTCCACATCCATGTTATGGTAGGTTGGCCTAGTAGCAATAGGAAGGAAGTCAAGCTAATTATCTAATAAAATAGAAAAAAAGTACCTATAATAATCCACCAAAATCATATTATTTATGGTCGAAGGGGCTGCAAAATTAAGTCAGTTACAAATATGAGAAACACCAAGAGGCATATGAAAAGCCTTATTTGTTGTAAAGCATTTGGACATGAAGGATTGATCCCACAAAAATTCTTCATAACCAATAACTCTTCTAACAAAGTTTTGTAATAACCACTTACTATCAAGTTGACAAGCTACAAACTCTGAGTCCCTATAGCCCTTTGCGAGAGTTACCATTTCTTAGGAGGAATAATGTGTTATGTTGTTGTTATTTGAACTACTCCATGCATAACGATGTAATTATATTCACCATCCTGTCAACATTTTGGTAAAATTCAAACATGTCCTCTTGATGAAGCTACTACTTTGAACATATAGATTTTATGTTCCAATTCACTTTAGTTGTAGTGGATTGAAACATACAATCTCATTTTGTGCGAAATACTTTTCTTATTATCAAGTAACCAATGACTCCTAAGGCATGCTAGAATTTTTACTTAAAAGCCACAATAGCGTATAGATTTTCAATCCAACCTGCATAAAATATAGCTTCAAATATTATTTATGCTCCTTAATTTCTATCCAAAATGATCTCATCCTATTAACGAAATAAATATTCGCAAAGTAGATTTTAGCTATAACCACCACACAAATAGTCATGCATCCCACCTTATAAATGCTATGGACATGTTACAGCCTTGCTTGTTCCACAATTAATAGAATAAGACACAAGGAAGTTCTCAAATGCATCTAGATTACCTAACCAATAAGCTCCCTACTCCTAATACGAATTTGACATAACAAAAAACCTTTTTGTCATTGCACACTCAAACAACAATACCATCAATCAACATAAAGCTAGAACCATATGTAATCCCATTTTTTAAAAGTGTTCCTAATAACAAAAAAGTAATGTGGACATCCTTTAATTTCTTAGAGTGGTGATGTTGTATATTGCTCTCCCTAATCTTGTTTTCACTTGTGTTATCACCCTTTTTTGTTTATTAATTACCCATATTTCTCAAGGGTTTCCCTTCTAATTATTCATTTATGTTTTCGGTATCTACTACATAAATACTTGGAAATAGCATTTTAAGGAGCTCCACAGCTTCAAGAATAACAATAGTTTCCATGGCAAATGCTAAACCTAAAATTCATGTTCTGTTAACAATAATAATAAGCCTACTTAAATCATCCAAAATAACTTTACAAATTCCATCATCGAGATATTATTGCACTACTACGTAACAATTTATCTTGACTCACCCAATTGGAGGAGGAGTCTAATAAATTGTAATAAATAGCCTTTTAAGGCCACTATAACTCCCCCTTGATGGGACTGGAGAAACGAAACATGGAGTAGAAGAAATAATAGCAAAATGAATACTGCCTTGATGTGTTGCCAGATTAAGCACCTTACTCATGTGTGTTTCCAAATTTTTATTAAACCAAAGGTGATATAATACTGAAGTACTAAATTTGATTATAGAAGATGTAGTTGAATCCCATATATTTGCCACCATCTAATTAAGAAGCTCATTTAAAGAATTAAAATCCTTGTTTACCTCCTCAAGCAGGAAATTAGTTATTGCAAAATGGCTTGCCTAGAGTTCCTTTACCTTATGGTAATCTCACAAGCTATGTTATACATCCTTTTTTATGTTATAGCTCCATGACCAAAGGACCTACATCTTAATACCTCTTGAACATTGCTTAGAGTGAGTTGAAATAAAATTCAAAGCTAATCTCCACATGAAAACATTGGCTTGATGCTACAACTCAATTTCCAAATCCACACAATCTCATTTCCTATTACATTCATGATTTTAAACATGCTACTATAAAGCAATTTTGTTTCCAACCTAGTGTCCTCATTATATTTGAATTAAAACTTGCCTCATTCATTTGAATTGGTCTAAGGAGAATGCATAATCTAAGAAATTTTAGTACAAAAAAATTTGTTCCTTATCCTGGTCCCAAACTTCATTGTCCTTAACAAGCTTTGCTAAATTAATTGGATGCTCCACTTCCATGTCGATAAAGGTAGGTCATGATGAAATAAAAAGAATGCAAGAATTATCTATCAAGAATGAGAATTTTTTACCCTCAATAATCTACTAAACCATATTTATTGTCTAAGACACCATAATATTGAGTAACATGAAACTATGTGAACCATTGTGCAACATACAGAAATTGTCATCTATCACATAATACTTAAATTTGATGCCTAAACCAGTAGTCGACATTCTTGAGCCATAATTTTCCAATAATGCTTTGTAATTAGTGCTATATACTATGTTGACAAATTATGAACTCCAAGACCCCCACACTCCATAAGAAGATTAACCAAGTCCAAGCAAGCATAATACATAGTGTTGCCATCATTTGAACCAGTCCACAAGTAATGATGCATTAGTTTCTCTAACCCATCAAGAATGCTTTTCAAAATTAAAGAATGGGCTAAGTTAAATGTAGGAACATTAGCATGCATATAGTTGATCAAGAAAATATGCCCCTCCATCAATAAAGATCTAACATTCCATCTTACACAAAATTCTCAACTCGACCAATTATAAATTTGAAGTCTTTTTTTTAAATTTAGTTACTACAATAGATATGCCTAAATATTTTAATTGAGCAACTCGACTCATATGTAACTTTCTTATTGTCATTTTCTTCACTTGTATTCCATCCCCATATTAAACAATAATCTTTTCTTGTTAATATTTATCACCTAACTAGAGTGTTACCCATACTACTTCATATTGTCCCAATTGGTCCTACTTACAACAAAAGTTGTAAGTGCACACAAAATGATGGAATCAACATATAGATGGTGAGTAATCATTGGTGAGGAATGGCTAATTGTAATCCCAATCGATAAAACTTGCTCTACACTATACTCAATAGGCAAGAGAGATACCCATAGATAATGGTAAAATTGTTTTTAAAAAGTAGACACCCCAACATAAGACCCATGATAGCCTCAATCACATGAAGATAGATCTTGCTGAATAAAATCCCAAATCTTGATGTAATGACACAAGCTACATCCAAATCACACCAAAGCTTTTGTAATTGTAGATGGTTCTACATATTAAGAATGAATTTCCAATTTGTCTTATCGCAAGCATAGTCCTTGTTCATCTTTAATGCTATGAGACCCTCTAAAAGAGTAAATCAATTTATATACATAGTAATCTCTACTGTAAAAAGCATAGTATTAGATATAACATGGTCAAGCACAAAATCAATTTGTTCCCTAGTAATAATATCAAGAAGCACCAACTTGAGGATACCAACAAAAAGTTTAGTCACAACTTTGTGCATCACATCATAAAGACTAATGGGTCTAAAGTGTTAAGGTTTAAGAACACTCTATACTTTAGAATTTAGGATGAATAGCATGTCTTTTTACCTTTTTGGCATAGAGTTATCTTTAAAGAATTATTTCATAGTAGTGACAATATCTACCGAGGTAATATTCCAATATCCATGCCTGAACTACACAAAGAAGCCATCGACACTAAGGACATTGTTTCTCTTGATAGGTATAGACCCATTTCTAATCTCATAATTGTTGATTGGAACCATTCGACTTACTACTTGTGCAATGTTGATAGCTATCCAGGGTTGGAAAGGTAGGGGAGGATTATAATGCCAAAAAGAATATCACTTATAACTAAAGAACAACATGTGTATATCTTTAATATTAGTTAGGGAAGCCACCAATTCTCTACTATCATGTTTAAGATGTTGTACATAGTTTGTTCTATATCTAGAAGTAGTTACCACCTGAAAGAAAGTGTGTTCCAATCCCAAATATTAGCTTCATGAAGCTTTGCCTGCTACCACCACCATGCTTCTTCTAAAGTTGTAGCCTTATATAGGAGAAAATACATTATGCCAAAAAATTGTGTTCTAGCTCTATTAACCCCATCTTAAGGTCCTTAAGTTGAAGCTCTTAGATCTCTTGCTCCAATTGGTGAGGCATATTAAGAATATTGTCATGTTCAAGTACAACCCATTTCTTTAAAGTTGATATTGCTCTATTAAATTTAGTAGATAAGCCATCCTTAGGGATGCCCATGATAATTTTATTCCAAGCTACCTACACAACAATAGTTGAATTTGAAAATAATAGCCATAAGGTTTCGAACTAGCTTCTCTTCTTAGTATTATTCAAATATAGTTGTTTAAATTAGAAAAGCAAAGTTTATGGTCTAAGCTAATATGATGAAGATGTGTCATTGTGGTAGTCGAGAGAGATTGTATACCATTAATATTCATGAAAGCTCTATCTGATCTTTCAGATATATGCACACCACACTTCATATTATTACACAAAGTGAACCTATTCACAATAAATCCCAAGTTTGCTAGATCAAAATCAGGCATAAAACTACAAAACTCATATTGAGCCTACCCACAACAAAATTATTTTTGTCATTTCTTCTAATTCCACACAATAAATACATTGAAATCTCCTATAATAATTGACTCTTCACCAAGCTTTTCATATTCTCAAAGTTGGCCTAAGGCTGTCTGACAAGTAATTTAATCTTTTGATACATACACTACACAAAACTGTGCAGAATTCCTCCTACTATGTCTCAATTAGATAGTAACCACCAATAAAGATGACCATATAATCTCAAGCTTCACTTAATGCCTAAAAAACAATAATACCCTTTTTTAATTTGTCAAAGGTTGGACAAAGTACCACTAATTCTTGTTCAAAAGCCAGTCTACCTCACACTATAAAAGTTTTCAACCCAAGCTTCCAACAAGACAATAACAAATACACCATTTTCCATTACCAAGCATTGTAAGTTGCTACAAGAGTTTGCCAATCTTATGCACTAAATGTTGCATATTACAAATGCAGCCACATATTATTTGCTAAAAAATCATATAATTGGAAAACATCCATACATCTATTGCACACCCAACCTTGTTATGTCTACATTTTAGAAGCACCTCACTTTCAAAATAGCATATGGGGCTCAAATACTAATATCAGTGAAGCAACTTGCTATAATTTGCAATTGAATAGATATTCTAACTCCCATTGAAGAACCTTCTTTGGCTAACATGCTTCCCTTCCATAAAAAAGTAACAATTGTAGGAACTTGAAGAAGCTCTCAATAATGTCAACATTTTGTTTGAGCATTTCCATAATCATTTTATAAATTTCTTCTTAAATACTGCACAAAATTACTCCCAATTTGTTGCTGCAATAGTAAACCTATGTAAAAAGCATCTTACATGCAAAACTATTCTTCCTATGACAAGACATCTATAGTTTCTTGATCTTATGTTATCTCTTAGAATTCCACACAACATACATCTCCATACAGCTAACTAAAAAACTTTAGTTGTCATGCCAAATGAACTCCACATGATCAGTGGCAATACATCAAATAAAAATTCTATAATTATAGCCTAGGGAAAAAGGTTGAGCACCTAGATATCATTTGCATTTAAGGAAATGCACCAACTACTCCTTTAGGCCCTCTTTCTAAAGACTTCATTCTCTACCCTCGAAATAAAGAATCGATTGCAAGCAATTGAAGTAACTCTCACCCAACTAAGAATTTTATACAAGCTATTCCATGGATATCCAATTAAGGCGCTTCTCAAAAATAGCCACAAAACTTTCTTAGAAACATAGTGAATCTTCCAATTGCAAATTTTTTATATGTTCTTCTACTTATAATATCTCTAAGAATTTTGAACATAATGCATCTCAAAAAATTGCATATCCCCATTATCGTAAATTTGTGTCTTTATTTTGCATAAACACTAAAACAATTTGTAATCCTATTAATCACCATATCTTGACCAAACCTAATATTGTTTCTTCCAACATCATTTTTATGGCCATGCTCGAACCAAGGTTGAACCTTATCTAGTATGATCATCACAAAGCTGGTAACTGACAACCTCTCATTTCTATGCCAATTGAACTTTACATGATCTGTAGCAAAGCAACAATAAGTGCAAAAATATGAAAACCTTCTCTGCTCTTGTTTACCATAACAATAATAACCTACATGCATAATAAAGTGAAGTCATAAAAAATAGTAGATATAGTCTTCAAATGCATCCATAACACCAAAACCATCTACATTTCCTTAGAAGTTCTAGAAACCAAGATGCCATTACTCTTTAGTCTACCAATTTCAACTTTTCTCTACATCAAAATTTTTTGTTTTTCAATTTTCAAACTTCACTTGGTGAATCCCTTACCTTTATTAATTTTTATTTTCATTGTCATCTCCACATTCATTCCATGGGGCATTAGCCACTTTTGTAGACCCTAGGTGATATCCTAATAGTGGATGGACTGAGAATACATAAGACTTCCACTTTGCTAAAATAAACACATTAATCTTTGATGAGTCACCAGGGCCATGAAAAACTTCCTTGCTGCTTAAATAATGCTTTTTTGTATGCTTTTTATTTCATTAACCACTCCATCTTAGATGAACCCCCTTTATGCCTATAACTCTTAGATTTGGACCTACCAGTATGCATAATTTATGCATTATCTTTCTTTCGATGTGCTTACAAATATCCTACCTGCTCATATCTTGGTTATTTACATTCCTCCTCTATTGTGTTGCTATAATCGCTTTCCTATTCTTAGGTTGCACAACCATCCAGGGACCCAAACCTTTTTGCTTATTATAATCAGCTTCTATCTCTACCTACATTTCACTTGTCCATCCTTTCTTGTCTTATTCAAGTCCCATCTTAATAGGACAATAGCTCTCTACTCTAGTGGCATTGTGGACCAACTCGTTAAATGTGCATATTTCATATGCCAGATGCATGTCTTAATTTTCAAAAAAATGAAGTAGATAAAGGAAACCTCGTAATACTCAAACCTTTATAGACATTGATTGAATGGTCCATCCAGCCATATACCCACTTTAAGAGGCTTTAATAGGTCAACTCTTACACATACTTTTACAAAGGATGATATTTTCTTGTTAATAATCCAACCATCACCTACAACCTTGACAAAGTACAAAATGATCTTTGTGTCCCAATACAATAGAGGGAATGCTAATAAACTAACTAATATTAGCTCACACATGATGGCTAAAGTGTTTGGTCTAAATCTAAGTTTCAAGATATCTAATTTTAGTGCAAGGCTTATAACTTAATTGGGACCTCCCAACCACCTAGAGTCTCTATTTATAGATGAGTCAAAGTTCCACAAATAGCCTACTTATGACCCAAAAACCACAAAAATTGTCCCATTCAATTGAAAGGTTAAATGAGTACCATACACTCTACCAACTAGATCATACTGATGGTACAATTTCTAACCTCATTTGAAAAGAGAATTTGGTCATTTATTATTAAGGAGGCATCACTTTATTCTATCATCTTGAAAGCAACATTTTTTAGTCTCCCCATGTAATCACAAAAGGAGCATGAAATGGAAATGTTATTACCATTGCTTACTCTTCATTAAGATTCCAAAAAGTAAGAGAAAAAAGTAGAAAGAAGAATTCAATCAATTATTTCAATTTCAATTGAA
This sequence comes from Vanilla planifolia, assembly GCA_023846275.1. Classification (NCBI taxonomy): domain Eukaryota; kingdom Viridiplantae; phylum Streptophyta; class Magnoliopsida; order Asparagales; family Orchidaceae; genus Vanilla; species Vanilla planifolia. The sequence goes on along the minus strand of JAIUJO010000407.1, from coordinate 151,251 downwards.
ATATTTTCAATTGAAAAATTATTGATTGAAACTTTAAAAATCTAAAATGAAAATAAAACATATTGAAAAATAAATAAAAGAAATTAGCACTTAGAAGCAAATATTGACTCCTTTTTTATTTGATTTTTTTGTGATGGCATTATTCATATTCTGAAGACATCCATTATTGATCAAATCCACTAGAGTAGACTTTATTGGGCCATCATAGTGATAGAAGCATGGGCAGGTGTCACCCCTGGAGAAATCATCATCATGGTTGGTCATAATGCTTGCCCCATCAAAGTGTGCCTTGGAGGTATTACATGCATTGGAAATGGCTAGTGGATTCCCAATCTAACCAATCTTGAAACATATACCAAAGAGTTTGACATGGTTGCTCATCAACTTGTGGGTAAGCCTAAAAGACACAAGTAAACTTATTGGTGGGATCCTCATTTGATAGGTAAACCACCAAATGATACAAATCTTCTATGAAATGTTGAAGCGAGAGAATGCCTATCAAAACCTGAAACATTGTGAACTATCCTTGAGTGAGCCAAAGCTTTAGTAAACTTTGGCTCAGTCCCTTAGTGATAATTAAATGCAAATTATTCAACTGACTTGGGTAGAGGCAAAAGACTAATCAAATCGTCTAGTGGTTGGTTCCCTTCAAATATTCCCTTAAGATAGTTGAGCCACATTTCGAATTTTATCAGCTAGTTCCAATGATTAGAGGCATCAGGGGCATATTTCCCTCAATTTATCTTCAAACATTTAAGAAGTTAAGAAGGCTCAACTTCTTTAATAAGTTGAGCAAACAAATATGGGATTCAAGTGGGCCACTTCAACAGGAAAAATTTGCAATACGTAATGAATCTAAGACAAGGTTTTGGTTTCAAATTATGCATTAGCCCATACCCCACAAAGGGTATTGGTCAATTAAGAAAGCAAGTTGGTGGTCATGTAAGCCCAAATCCCCTAAGGAGTATGTAAAAACACACTTGTCAAATCGATTAGCACCAAAACTTGATGATGCTTATGCCTATCACCCACATCTAATTGTCAGTGCAATGCAACACCCCAAAAAGTAAGAGGATGCAATTGTCACTGGAAAGTGCAGGTGTGAGTCCTCATGGAGCGTACACTGGTGCAGTTCTTTGTTGCAGTATTAAATATTTATATGAGAACATTCAAGTCTAAAGGGGAAAAGTTCCATGTTAATGGCACTTGCACTTTTGTTAGCCAATCCTACGAGATGGGGAAGCCCATTGTAGAGTGCCTTTTAACATGCAATTTGATGGGACACAAGTTCAAATTCTCAAGCCAGAATGTGGTAGCCAATGTAAATGTCAAGTGGCCCAGATATGTCGATGGAGGCCTCTGGAACAATTATGTTTCCTTTCTAACAAGCTGTTGACCAAGGAAATGACTCAACTAGAGGTAAGACAAAGCAATTGGAAGAGCACCACATGTTGAGCCTTGTCTAATGTGCCCCAAGAGACCCCTAAAAATACAAATGGCCAAGTGCATTCCACACACAATCATAGTAATAACCACATCAATTCTCCAAGGTGAACAACCTCTAGTTGATGAAGTAATGTTGGCAAGGGTAGTCAAGAAAATGGATCCATTACTTTAGGAAAAAGTTTTCCTATAAAGACTAGGAACCACTTTCAATGGACTATTAGAGCTACTGAAGTAGTAAGAGATAGCTGATGCATGCTGGTTGTGTGACAAATTAGGGGCGGCCCCTACGAGGGGCCTCCCTTGGGCATCAAATAATAAACACATAATTTGATGGACATTAGGAATCAAACTATCTAATTAAAACAAAGCATTACAATGATACTTTGTGTTGCTCACATAATGTTTTATCTACTCAGTGTTCTGAATGTCAAAGTGATGAAATTCAATAAAGCATGGGTAATTGATAGAAGTAACTATGACTTTCTAAAGCTTACCAAATGCCTCATCACCTAATTATTGATATGCATGAATGGACTGATGCAATTACCAATGTTGTTTTCTATTGTCCAAAGAAACCACTAGCAAGGGAACAAATTAATAGAATGAGTAAGAAAAGAAGACCCTATTTAGCTTCACTTTGATGAGACCTTGTGAAATGACTTGAAAAGTATAGTATAACGAGAATCACCATGCCAACTAAATTAAAATTTCACTGCTACTAATATGATTTTACTTATTTCATAAGATGGAGGTAAGGCAAGAACAATCCTTTTGGCTGTAGGACTTGCCTTGGTATGTCAATCTGAATAGAAGATATTGCCAATTAGAAAGTTTGGGAAGGCTGGCACATCTATTAAGAGATAATGTAGGTGTCCAAATATGAGCTCAACAACAATAGAAATCTCATCTAGAATAAAATGGTCAAAATGAGATTGAATTTGATTTCCAGTACCAATATAAACCATGAAAGTGTGTCGTATCAAACCTTTAGGCTTTCAAAATTTAAGGCTAGAGGTGTAAAAAAAGCTCCCACAGGGATAACTATCTTGTGGCAACTAAGCATTCATAGCAACAATACTTTTTGGGCCAGTACTATTTGCTATTTTTATCATGGTGAAGTAGATTTCACCAAGTTGTTTTTATCGTTCACCCACCAATAAGGAATTGACTTGGGTTTAGATTTTCATGAGACAGGTTCATTTTACCTTACTCCTAAATTTCGTGTGATAATATTTCAATATAGCATGAGAGGAACCTTTAGTTCACATAATTGATCATCATTCTTAAATAAGAAGGTAGTCATGCAAAGCTATTCTATCTAAGATTTTCATTAAATGCCCTTATCTCACAATCCATGCCATGATATAATACCTAGGCCTATTGTTCACCTGTTGTTAAATAATATAGGCATTGCACTCCAATGGCACACAACTATAGGATCCTCTAGTTTCTTCGAAAGTTGGACAGCATTGGCAATGTAAGAAATGACAATTAGGTACGAATATAGAATCCTTACAACCGACTTAAATTTGTGATGGAGCACTATAAGTGACAGAGTGGCATTGCTATCATGATCTACAATGATCCAACCAATTTGTAGCAGATTCATCCATTTGGAGATATAGACATCATAAAATTTTTGAAACACACCCTGCTTGTTTGATTTCTTACTTCACATGTTACATTATGTAATATAATGTGATTTATGTTGCAACCCTTGGAGGCTTACCTAGGTGAAAAGTTCAAATGCCTCATATTGCCCATCATGGAAGTTGAACAATGAAATGTGCGAAGTATAGTGGTTTGTCCTCTCAACAAATTCTTGCAATCCATTAAGAACTAACCTTATATAGTAGTAGATCCATCCAAATAAGTTTTCTTTTAAAAAATGTTTTTGTTTTCCTTATGTGCATTATTGAAGTGCAACTTATAAATGTTCTAATTGCGAGGCAAAAAGTGTCACTTTGTTGCCTATTTATTGCTTGATATTGCTTGGGAATGGATGTGGAGCGATTAAATTAGGGGATTATGTTCTTCCTTGTTCAAATTATCATAATATGTGATCTATAGTCCATTTATCAACTATAAATGATGCTTACCAGTGAATTGTAGATGCTACTCATTGGTTGATGTTTTTTTGCAACATTTTAGAATTTAAGGTCATGCCCTATTTAGATGGTTGCCTTCCCCTTGAAGGAATGGTGGTAATATGCAATCCATAAGAGGCAATGTGTGGCATAGTGTATTCCATGATGAAGTGAATGTTGGATGGTGTCATATGATCTATGCATATTACATGGTGTGCTACACCCCAAGCCATGTGCTATTATAGCTACTTGCATGACAAATAACTACATGCATTGGGACACAAAGTGAACATTTTTTTAGATTTTTTCTAGTACAGACTATCGGTGCTTGTGTAAGGTTATGCCTTATTATGGGACTTCCCTTCATTGGTTATGAAATTATCAGCATATTTCAACAATAGTGGGCAATTTCCAAGATGGTGTGACTTAAGATGAACCAAAAGTTGGATGGTACAATATGCACAAAGGTTTTTGAACCCTTGGCACACTACAGCACTATGCAGGAATGCAGTAGTGCACTATTCATGCATCTAGCAACAAACTGTTCTCGCACATGTCAACTAGAACATGACACCTAATGGCAACCATTGTGTGCTATTGGTAGCACATGGAAAAGGTGATGTACTACTAGGAAACTTGACCTCCTAATTCACAAAAATGCCACATTATGTAATCCTTGAGCAACAATGTCTAGCACAATGCATCTTAAAACAAAGTTCAAATTGGATAATGTAATATGTGTAAGGGTGTATACATGCTAGGTTGCACCCCTATTTTCTCATTGTAGATAACTTTTGGATGCTTGACAATGTGCAAGTGTGCCAACCATTCTGTGCAAGCCAAACAACATCCTTTGTTTAGTAGGTGGGGGCTCAAAAAGTGTAATTTTTTCAGAGTTTTACCATTGTAAGCTTGTATAATGCCATCTCTTTTTGAGATACTAGCCTTCTTTATTGACATGATTATCTTAATATGTAATATACAATGGGCAATGTGCAATGTGGTGTAGCCCATGGAGAACAAGAAGTCGGTTTGGGCAATAATCATTAGGGTTTTTGCAAGCTTCATTGCAGTCCTAGCCTCGCACTACTATAGCTATGCATACAGCATGGTGCTGAACATGTTGCATGAGTGGTAGCCAGTACATGTGTTTCCTTCATCATCCAATGTGAGTGCCTACTGAGGCTCACAAAGTGTAACTACTTTTTAGATTTTTGGAGTTTTGTGTTGCTAGTACATTGACAAGGTCATGCTCCTTTGATGGACTTGTCTTTCTCCTTGACAAAATGTCTGCAACATGTAATCATTAAGAAGCAATGTTAAGCATGGTGCGACACATGTTGAAGTAGAAGTTGAATGGTGTAATATGCACTAAGGATTGCACATTCTAGAAATCATCCTTATCATTCATTAATATGGCCAACAAATTGCGTGTGCCCTATAGCATCCTTTGCACACAGCTGGTGAGACCTATAAAATGTATCCTTTTTTTTATTTTTAGTGCTATGGGGTTATTGGTGCATGGATAAGGTGGTTCTCTAATGCTTGACATTCCTTCTTCTTTGATGGAATTGTCATAATATGTTGTCCATAATTAGCAATGTCAAACAAGTTGTGTCCAACATTGAAGCAAAAGTTTCATGATGCATAATGCAATAAGGTTTGTGTATGTTGAGCTTCACCCCTAGCTATGCATGACTATTAAAAGTCTACTCATTTACCCATAAAGATCATGCAAGGCTAGTGGGGTTTGAAAAGTGCAACTCTTTTTGAATTTTTAGTGTTGGAGCTAACATTACATGGATTAGATGTTGTATTAGGTGGTTTTTCTTCTTCCATGAGTAAATTATCACAATATACAATTGCCAAGTAGCAATGAGTAGCATGGTGTGGCCTATGACAAAGTGGAAGTTGGATGGTACACTAAGCACTAGGGTCTGAGCATGCCCTAGTTGGACACTACTAAGAATAATATGCACCACAACGTTGTACTTGCACCTAATAGCATGTCTATGTACACCAAGTGACATTTTTTCTTGCAGGAAGTAGAGCTTGCTAAGTGTAACTTTTTTTAATTTTTTGCATCGAAAATAGTTGTCGCTTGGATAAGGTGTTACCCTATATGAGGACTTTCCTTCTTCTTTAACAAAATTGTTACATGTGATCTATAAAAAATTATGTGATATAGTGTGGCTCATGATGAAGCAACAATTTAATGATACAATATGCTCTATGGTTTGTGCAAGCTTGGCTAAAGTCTTAGAATCATGTTGCTACAACTAAGCGCATGACACAATGTTAGGAATGATACAGTAGCAAAATGCACTATTCATGTGCACTGTAGTCAGTACATGTGCTCTTAATTTGATCCACTGTGCATATTTATTGGAGCTTACAAAGCTTAACTTTAAGGATTTTTAGTACTAAATATAGCTAACACATGAATAAGGTCATGCCTTATTGGGAGACTTACCTTTCTCCTCGAAAGAATTATTGCAACATGTAATCTGCAAGGGTTAATGTGTGGCTTTTTGTAGCTCTAAGCAAACCCAAAGTTGGATGGTGCAATGTGCACAAGGGTTTGTGTATGATGGGCTTCGTCTGAAGCCACATACAATAATCCTCTATTCATGTATAAGTTAGGCAATCTACATGTGGCCTACAACATCCTCTGCATGTTTCTTACAAAGTGTAACCTTTTTTTTGGGATTTTTGACCATACAAGTAGCTATCACATAGATAAGTTGATGCTCTATTCATAAACTTTCATTGCACTATGACATATTTGTCACAAGATGCAATCTGTAAGGGGTTATATGTGGCACCATGTGGCCTATAACGAAGTAAAAGTTTGATGGTTCAATATGAGCTCGGGTTATGTACTGTTGGTCTTCATCCCCAGCCATGTGAGATAGACCACATTCTGTGCATTTGATAGCCAATCAACACTTGGCTTGTGACATCAAGAACATGGCTGGCAAGGCCCATAAAGTGAAACTTTTTTTGATTTCTAACACTATCAGGTACTGGTGCATGTGTAATGTATTGCTTTTTTTGGTAGGATTGCCATCATCATTATTTTGAATTGTTCTACTATGAAATCAATAATGGTGCAATGTGCAGCACATTGCAGCCCACATCATAGAGAAAATTGGAGGGTACAAGAGGCATTTGGATTTGTGTATGCTTGGATGAAGCGCGAGCCATGCAGTGCTATAGTTTCACGTGTAGCAGAGCACTGAGTCCATCATAGCACTATCTTGCATCTGGTAGCTTGTCTACTCATGGCATGTTGGATCCTTTGCATAAGGCTTTTTTTGTCCACAAATGATAACTTTTTTTGGGATTTAATGTACTATGACCTAATAGTGTAGGGATAAAGTGTTGCATTTTTATAGATTGCCTCTTTCATTAATGAACTTGTTGTAATGAATAATCAATAAGGGACAATGTGTGGTGTAGTGTAGTTCACAAATAAGAGGGTGTTGGTTGGTGTAATATGCCCTACGTTTTAAGCATGCTGGGTTGTGACCCCAGTATCATGCTACTGTAGCTACGTGTAAGGTAGATCACTTCACCCATTAATGCACTTTTTACTTGTGGGAGTATGGTTTGAACCTTCATAACGAGGCACCTTCATATGTTTCTTGATTTTTATTAGATGATATGTTTCATTAATTTATTTCATTGATGCTACACTTCTCCTATTTTGAAATAGTTGGTGTTTTTCAATGTTATTAAACATGCAATCATCCTTACTCTCGTGATTCCAAAGGCTTGGAAATCACTCTTTCTGGTCATCATTATTCACCAGGGAGGGTTTGAGGAATTATATTATAAACTAGAACATAAGGGATGGTATCCTAACTTGGGAGCATTTGCACCTCTTTATGGAGCCAGACATGATGAACATGCCAACTATAACATGAGGTGTTGTCTAGCATTTTATCTTTGTAAGTCCCCCTATTTGATCTTGCCAATTATCATATACTTTTCTAAAACATTGAGCAATGCATATGAAATTATGATCAATTTTAGGCTATGAAACTATGAATGGCTCATTAGATTATTTAAAGTCTATTTAATGGCACATCCAACTCACATAACTATAATAATTTTAGAGATAATATGGGCATCAAACTCCAACTTTTGGATGGGTTGCATTTATTAGGTAAAAGGTCAATTGGTGCTTTCATCTGACTCCTTGATGACTCATGATAACTTGTTAGATTGCACAACCATTATGCTAGTAATGCATCATTCAAATTTTTTCCCTATTAACATTCAACATCATGGTGATAAGTGACATAGTGTTAGGGTTCAATTTTGGAGATCATAAGAGATGGCTATCAAATCCAAGAAAGGCAATAGGAGCAAATATTACCTAATCCTTGCATGGGGAGTTAGTGAAAATAAATAACAATACTATGCTCCATGAGTCTTACAATTGGAATTAGTACAAATTAAAAACCTTACCAATGATCCACTAGAAGGTAATTCTTGTACCAATAAATTTGGTAACTAAAGATCCAATAGTTTATTTCTAATTTATAATAAAAAAGCTCATAGTTGGATCCTAGTTATGGTGAATCGATCCACCTTTTTGTATGCACTGCCTACATTGATACTTTTAATTTGCACTATAGTTTTGCCTTAGCTAACCTGATCATCCCATCAATATGGTTACTTTGAAGAAATTAGAGTCCTCGATGAAAGCCCATGCTCAGCAAACATTAGCATAGGATAACTTCATAAGATTTTTAATCATATAATGTTGGCACTAAGGATCAAAGTCATGGGCATTTAGATTTTATAGTTAGAGGTAATTCTTTTGGATTTATTAAATATGAATCACTACAAAAGCATTTGTCAATAACTTCTTTTTTAATCCAGATTGAAGGTTTGGTGCTCAAAGACAATCAAATACTATTGTAGTCTTAACTATAACCAATGCTAAATAAGTATTGGTAGATGTTGTTCTTTAGAATCTATCAGCAACTTATAAGAAATAAAAGTCCTTTGGCCTTTTCATAAAGTATTAGTTAAATCCTATATCGTACTCAACTTGAGGAGGTTCACACATAAAATCATTAAAAACATAAAGTTGAAGTGATTTACGAAGTTCCATGGTCCCAAACAAAATTATATAGAAGTGAACGATGAGCAACACTATCTACAGCACTACCGTCATGACAGTTTATGTGAGATAGTTTTAAGTACTTCATGCCCCAAATATATGTAATGACATTATGGAAAGAATTATTGTTTGATGTAGAAAAAAGTAACTGGTTAACTATAGTAGTGGCTGTTGTTGAATCTATTTCTAGAATAGAAATAATACCCATGGAACAATCTAGATATAGACCCAAGGTTTTTCCTATAATAGTGGTAGTCTACCCATGTCATCCCATCTAATGATTCTTACACTCACGTTATCATACACATCTATGTCACAATTGAATTTAATCCTACCCATTGAAGGAATCTAATAAGATGTAACAAACAACCAGTCATGGTCACATGTGCATCTGTTGTATGTTATTGGAGAGTTATAGCAAGTAGCAACTACAATGTGAATGTACCTTTAAAGGGCAATAGAATTGAATACCTTTTTTGAATGTTCCTACAAGTTCTTTCAACACCAAATGTGAAATAAACATAAAGTAGTAAATTTGATACTTGATATGTTTATCCACCAACACATTCACATACATTCAATTAAGGAGCTCAAAAATGCAAGTGTTGCCCCTACCATTAATCCTACTTAGCATGAAGAAATCATTATCAAAGCTATTTGACTTGAGTTTTTTCACAATATGGCACTCCAAGAAATAATTTGGCACATCTTCGTTGTGAGTACATCCCCAAAGTAAAAGTTTAGATGTCTTAATCTTTCTTGGACAAGGCTAGCTGCATGTAGGAAGTAGATTTAATGCTAATATCTATAGGAAACTATTTCCCTAAGGACACACTTGCAATATCCAAACCCACATAACCTCATTCCTTGATGGGTTATGTCTACATACATGCTATTGTATATACTCTTTCTGTCAAAAACTATATCCTCACTTAATTTGAAGCATAACACATCTATTTCATTCAATTTAGACCAAAGACAATGTACAATCTAAAGTATTAAATCAAGTGCCAATAACTTCAAAATTGTTTTGTGATCCGACATGTAATGGTCCCTAATTAGCTCCACTTCAAATGCTAGATGCTTCACATATATGTTAAGATAGCTTTGCTACGTAGCAATAAGAAGGATGCCAAGAAAATTATCAAACAAAAGGAAACAAAACTACCCATAATAATCCTCTAATTCATATTACTTATGGTCCAATAGCCACAAGATTGAGTAACTTATGTATATGAGATTAATGATGAGGAATCCAAAAAGTATTATTGCCATAAAGTGTTGAAATTAAAGCACTAAACTCATAAATAGTCTTCGTCAGTCATAATTTCTCAGTAGTGTTTTTCAATAAATGTTTATGGCTAGGTTGACAAATTATAAACTCCAGGGCCTCTACCCTCTATAAGAAGAGTTATCATTTCTCAACAGGCATACTGTATTGTATTACTATCATTTGTACAACTCCATAAATAATGACACTTTTTAGCAGCACTAATATAGTTCGACTAAAAATTAATGTGTGGGCTAAGTAACAAGTAAGAATTGTAGCTAATATTAAGCTAATCATGACAACATGGTAGATATTGAAATTGAAATCTTTTTTTTGATGTTTGGTAACCCCAACTAGAATGTCTAGATATTTTAATTAAGTGAGTTAATGCATATATAGTTATCTCATAATAAACTTCTAATTCTTACAGTTCAAACCCTTGCTAAAGAACACTTTGTCTTTGTTTAGATTCACCATGTTACCTGATTGATGCACATATTACTCCATAATATCTCAAATGATACTCACTACAACACAACTTGTATGTGCATAAATCATGACTTGATAAGCTTACGAGTGTGTAATCATAAGGAAGAATGGTAAATCCTAAACCCAATCAAGACAGCATAATTATGCTGGTATTAAATATGTCTTAAGAGATACTAAGACATAATAATAAAAAAGTATGATAAAAGATAATATCCCTATGTAAGACCCCAAGTTGCTTGGATTTGCAGTAGATGGATACCATTATAAATAATACAAAACCTTAGCACAGATGATAGAATCCTTAATCTAATCATATTAAAGAGTAGGGAAATAAAAATTCTTAAGCATATCTAACACAAATTTCTAGTTTACCATGTCAAAACTTGGTCTATATCTAATTTTGAACAATCTTCAAAGGTAAATACATGCAAATTGGTAGCCATTTCTTGTACCAAGAAAATATTAGCAGATATAACATTGCCTAGCACAAAAGCAACTTGCTCCCAAGTAATGATATCTCGAAGTAGCACCATAACTCTTGCCATAAAATTATTTTTCACTACTTTACAAATCATATTATAGAGGCCAATTGGACTGAATTTCTTGGGTTTAGATGGTCTTCAAACTTTAAGGATGAGTATGATCAATGTGTCTTTACAATGTTTATATATAAAACCATTTTAAAGAATTTCTTCATTATTATAATGATGTCCACCAATGTGATCTTCCAGTAACCATTCAAAAACTTTGTTGACATGTCATCAATACCAACATGTTTGTTTCTTGTTTTGGAAATTAACATAGAACTAAGCACATCATCATTGATTAGAGCCACAACTTCAGTCATCTATTCCCTATTAGTAGTTCTCAAAGGCTAGAAGGGTGGAAAGGGCTCATATTGCATTTGGATACACTACTTCTTGCTAAAACAATATCTTTAATATTAGTTGAAGGTGCCAAGAAATCCCAAAATCATTTTTAAGTTGGTAGAAATACTTGTTCTTAGTAGTAATGGTAGGTGCTACCTGAGTAGATTATACATCATTCTTATTTGTATGGTTTAGCTTGGGATTAAGGAATTCCTTTTCGACTAACACAAAATCTCCATCTCAATGTGTCTCATGCATAATGAAGAATCGATTGGAAGAAGATTCAGCAATAGTCTCTACATGAATACACTTATTCGGAGCTACAATTTCGATTTCCACACCCACGGCACATCTTCCTTTCTTGACCTTTGCTATTACAAATGTCACTATAAATACATCATGAATCTAGAACCATATATTTATAATGATTAAAGTATGACATGTCCATATTTTTGAGTTTTTCCTATGAGAGATGCATAATTTGTTGATTCATCATTGTCAATGCTAATTACTGATACAATTTATCATGGTTTAATGAAGCATAATGCTCAACAATTTTTATCAATAGAGTGGGGTGCTCCATGTCCATGAAAATAAATGTTGGCAACTCAACAATAAGAAGATAATCCAACTATTTATCCTTTGCGAATGTCACTTACTTTCTCTTGACAATACACCAAATTGTATTCTCACCAGTCCTTGGCATCACCATACACAACAACTACTATATATGTGATGTCTTATGTGGCATATATATATTGTTATGTTTCATACAATATTTGGATCTAAATAATTCAACCCATAACAAATACACCTACATTACAACCCACCTATACGTCTTACTAATTAAATCTACCTTCCATGTTAATAAGCTCTAAATTTTATGTCCCTCATGTTACTTATGAAGTAATACCAAATTCTTGTTTTGCATAACAAATCAATTTACTAGAATCAAAACCACTCAAGTACCTAGGCATCACCTTTTACAACTTCTCCATAATGCTATTTGGAATTGAAGAATGGCCTAAATAATAAGTCAAAATAGCATCTAAGACCAAATTAACCAAGGCAATCAAGCCCACCATTGATAACGACCTAATCCTTAATCTCAAAACATAGTTCTAAACTTTTTACATAAGGAACTCATCGTATTTGTTTTGTAATTTATTTGTTGTAATAAAAATTTTTAAATAATTTATTGCAATCACACGACCTTCCAACAATCATCTTCTTGTACTTGCAGTCCATGCCTTTTCAAAATAGTACTCTAGATTTGTTAAAATTGACAACTTGGCTACAGTTTAACCTATATTACTTCAATATGTCTTGAATGGTCCTTGATGCAACACATATTGTATGTGCATAAATCAAAATGTCATCAACCTAAACAAGGTGAATAATGATTGGTGAGGATGGGTTAATCTTGATTCCAATCATAGCTTTATGCTTCACATTGTGCATAATAAGTTTAGAGAAATATTCTGATTTAATTGTGAAGAGGTATGGCAACAAAAGTCACACTTGCATAAATTCCCTTGTTGTTTTAATACATGCCTCCACCCAATCACACAAACTTTTTAGAAACCTTAATTTGCTTTAACATGTCAATTAAAAAATTCTAGTAGGCCTTGTCATTGGCTTGATCAATGTCCCACTTTAATGCCATGAGCTTGTCTTTAGAAGTAGAAGAGTTCAAATATGCTACCATCACTAATGCCAAAAATGTTATTTAATATAGTATGACTAGTCACAAAAACCACTTGTTGCCTTGTAATGATTCATGGAAGCCCTAAATTAAATTTTCTTACTAGATGTTAGCCTAAACATTGTGCATCACATTACATAAACTAAATAATATAAAATATTTAGGTATTGTAGCAAACTGTACTCTGGGAATAAGAATAACTAACATGTCTTTTCATCTCTTCGGCATACAACTATGAAAGAAGAATTGTTTTATAGCTATGACAATAACAACCTAGTTAATATTCCAATAACCATGCACAAACTCTCTACATATACCATCCACAACTAGAGCTTTATTTTTTTCATAGTCATAACAGTAGTCCTAAATTTCGTATCTATAATTTGGGACAATAGACCTTTCAGGTTCTCACTACTAATAATTCTTAAAGGTTCGAATGATGGGAGGGGATTATACTATCTCAAAGAGCACTACTTTCTACTAAAGAATTTCATAACGGTATCTTTAAATTCAATTAAAGAACTCACTAGTCCTTCTTATCATTTTTAAATTGATGAATATAATTACTTTTGTAGTTAGAGGCAACAAAAGCATTAAAAATGCTTATCTTCCAATACCTCAGGTTAACCCAAAGTACCTCAGCATGCTGTCACCATGAAGCTTCTTCCAATGTTGTAACCATATCGTAAAAAGAAATATGAAATGCCAAAAGTTCATTCTCCTTCTCTATTAAGCCCCTCTCAAACTCTTTATGTTGCAATGTCTAAATTTCTTGTTCCAACTAGAGTGTCATATCAAAAATATTGCTAAGTTCAATAGTGCTACAAATTTCTAAGGCTTACAAAGTTCCATGGAATTTTGTGGAAATTTTAATCATGGGGTTACCACCAATAGTATGTATCCATATAGCATGCACAACCTCAAATCAGTATGGAAATGATAGTGCTAAATTTTCAAACCAGAGTCTTCTTTCCATCTCATTTAAGCATAGTCATTCAAACAAGATAAGTAAAGGATAATGGCTAGAGCTAATGCGAGCAAAGCGACTCACTATAAAGCTTAGGAAAGCCACACACACCCTCATCTACCAAGAAGGTGCTATCAAGTCTTTCCCAAATATGTGCACTACCCACCTTATTATATCACCATGTAAACTTGTTCCAAAAACAATCCCAAATTATTAAGCTATAAATCCTACATAAAACTTGAGAACTCGCATTAAGCCTACTCACTTTAAATTTCTTCCCTCCTTTCTTCTCATTTTCCTTTAGTGAAGCGTTAAATTCTCCCACAATAATTAATGGTCCACCCAGCTTAGTCGATTCTCTTATTTGGTCCCATACAACAAGTTGGGCCATGTAATCTTTTGATTCATGTGTCACGCAACACCCCCAAGTTGTATTGCTACCCCCACAATTCAGAAGTATAGTTGCCACCTATGAGGATGAATGCATAATCACCAATTGCATACAATTTCTCCAAAGCACCATAATTTCCTCAAATTGTCCCATTGAACGTTGAATAAAAAAGTTCAAATTTCTTCCCAACATCTCCATGCTAGTTTCCAACAAAGAAATAATAGTTAAATCATGTTCTCATACAATTCACTATAAATAGCAAAGAGACATTTCCTCTCTAACACAAATATTCCATACTACTTACTCAACAATATCTAATAAAGCAAAGGGGTGGAAGCATGCTTAAGAATCAATGTAGCCAAACAACACATATGTAACAAATTGCCCCACACTTGTATAATAGATCACTACATTTGCACCACATACTAGAATTATAACTCCTTTGTGATTTCCAATTCTTGTAGCCTTCCCATTAACCCTCTAACTTAAGCAAAAATATGAAGTAGTATTATGCTTTTTATGTTTTTTTTATTTTACATTCCTCAAGACATGTTAAAAAATATTACATGTAAACAACGCAACTCAAGTATCAATCTTGTTCAATAAACAACTATAATATTGCCAAAATAATGTAGAGCACAAGTCCACAATATATCAAACTTACATGTTGCTCTGCCTCAAATAATTTAAAAGAATCTACACCTCTAAATTCACCTTAAGTAATACATCCACATTGTTGTTATATAGATTCCATAAATTTCCGCCTCTACATACTAGATTCTGGCACCCATATCACTTTGACTTCCAAAAGGTTTCCTACATTCCCTAAAACATAATAAAGATATAAAGTAGATCTTTGCTCTACAAGTTTTCTTTTTTCTCAAGTGATGCTCGAAATTATCATGCATAAACAACTAACCTCTACTTTCAATCATATTTAATAATTTGTTGTAATTTGTCCATAATGATTTTCAATGCACTTCCACTATCTAGCAAACATACACCTTTGATTAAAATAATTTGATAAAATCTGGTCCTCAAAAGTCATCCAGAGTAATTCATCTAATTTATTATTATGTAAATTTTAATCACTTCAATCACTATAGATATAAATTGTCACTCCAATAAGATTTGCACTTCCTATAGCCTTCCTACACTCCCAAAAAGATAAGCGAACATATGAAGTAGCACTTGGCTCTATATGTTGCTAATTTTACATTCCCTAAACTATATTTGAAAATAACTACATGTAAACAATTCATCTTTGCTTTCCATCTTGTTTAGTAAGCTATTATAATTTGGCAACAATAATGGAGACCACAAGCAGGTGAATCCATAAACCAGTATCTTCCTCTACCTCCAATAATTTGATTAAATATGTGCCTCAAAAATCCTTGCAAGTATTGCACCACTTTTCTATTTTGTAGAATTTAATTTCTACAACAATTCCATACTAAGACATTTCAATTAAACCTCATATCCATAACAAACATCCTATTATTTGTTCCTATATTCATTTTGTAACCATGTAGAACCCATGCTAAGACCATCACCAAAAAGTCTTCCCAAAATTTGTATTCATAACAACATCACAATAGCACAACATCGTACGATAATGCCTAAGTCGGAAGGACAGAGGCCATAGATTATAGTTTACTATTAATTAAATAATCGAGCATCCCATAAGGCTCATCCACCTAAACATGGCCAAGTCTGGCTTAAAAATAAATAGCTAATTCCAGGTAACATAACCCTCAGCTCATTGTGCATAAAGCTTCTTCAAAATTTGTGTTCCTTCACAATTTGTAGTTAGAGTCCTTCCTTTATTAGACATACTTATTCAAATTTCATTTCTATAAATCACAAAAGGACCCTTAGCAATAGTGTAATGGTGAGCATTCAAATACTACATCCCTAGTTTGCACCCATGATGCTCCAATTCCAACAAATTCCTTACCACACTTGTAGTCGTAATCCACCCCTTGCCATACCAATTCAACTTCCTACAATCAGTAACTATATAATAATGAAAATAATATTATGCCTTCCTACACCACCCTTATTGACTACGTCCAAGATGTCTTATATTATCCCCAAAATAAGCCTTTAAATAATATTACATAAGTTTCCTAAGAATTTTCGAAGGTAACAAAGAGATCCATAGATCCACAAATTCTCAAGTAGGAAAACCATTTGTCTTCCATCTACAGCATACCTCTATCCACCTCCTTTTACGATTTTTTTTGAATTTTCAGCCTACTCAGGATGAACCCCACCCCTTTTTTATTGAGTTTCTTATCATTGCTCATTTACTCCATTATGTATTTGCTCTTTCCCCCTACTTCTTTTGGTACAGCATTGTTTGATGTACTTGGAGTATCAATGACTTCAATCCACTTCTCCACAACCTGTTCAATGGCATGTGAAATGTCATCAGGATCTTCAACCAACTCAGTTATTTTAATTCCTTGTTCCTTCATTATTATTATTATTGAAATACGTTCGATCATATATAGCCCCATATTATGCCCTTCAGCCTAAGAACTTGATTTGCTTCTATTCCTTGTATGCCCATTTTCTTCTAGATTATAATACTTGTACTTCCTGCTTGCTTTCATGTTTTTATTAATATTTCTCTTCTGATGTATTAATGTACTCAATCTTCTTTTTTTGGGTTGCATCGCATTCATGGTCCAAAGCCATGTCATTTATCATCAAGCTCTTCCATCTCTTATGATAGCTACTTCTCAATTTATTTTTAATTTTTATCACGATCAGGATAAGCCTCCATATAGAGCGAACCATGATTAGAGTTATAAGTCTAGACCAGCTTAATGCAAGGATGCAACTTTGAGGTATGCCCTACTTTGCCATGTGTAAAGGTAAAAATAGAAAGACCCACATATTTGAAGCTCTAAAAGGTAATGGTCAATAGACCATTTAACCATGTACCTTCTTTAAGAGGCATAGAGAGGTCAATTCTAATATAGTCCCTAGAAAATTATGACCTCTATAAGTCTTATATCCAGCCAACCATTTCCATAGGCTCACCAAAAGCTTTGCCAATGCAAACAAATATTTTATATCCCAATAAACAAGGATGTGTGTTAAAAAATGGAGCCACATCAGAGCACTCTTAATTACTGTAGAGCATGGCCTAAAAGACTTTGTCCACATGGCCAATCCCACTACTTGCTAAAGCCCATCAAACCACACTTAGTCACTATCCATTAAATACTCAAAATGTAGTTAGAAACAATAAGAAGATAAATCTAGACCCAAAAATAGCTGAGGTGCCTCCATCTATGATGTAGTAATCTAGTAATTAACTAAAATGGTAATTCACTTCCATACACCCAATCAACAATGTCAAATTGATTGTACATAATTCATCACTGATAAGCCTCATTCCACAAGTGAATTTCATCATTCATAATGATAGAAGTATATTTAAATGCACAAATTTTCACATCCACATTGATACATCTCTCCAATGAATAGTTACTAGAAATGTACTTCCAATTCCATGCATTTCTTCTCATTTACACTTCTTTGATATTGATTTATTTGGGCTTCATTCTTACTCATCATTATCCAAACAACTTTTTCTCCACCTCTGATAATTTCATAAACACTTGAAGTGCATGCCTTCAAAATAGCTACTTCAATAAATTTTGTATTTATTTCATAGTTCTATAGTTTCCTTCAACTTTGCAACACTTTATATTATGTTTAAAACTTTTTCTTCCTTCCCTGTTTCAACTATTATATCCTACATTACATGTGACACTCCATCTTCATCATTGAAGGAATTCAACTCAATACAAAACCATGTTTAACTTGGCTACACTCTTTGATGTCCCCATAAGAATAGTGCCAGATTATATTACATTGTCTTCTATTGAAAAAAGAGTTGTCATGCTCATTGCCCATTTAAAGGAAAAATGTCCCACATTTTTTTTGAACACTTTCTTAGCTTAAATCCTATCATAGTATCCTCAATAATTCAAACAGTTGATTCAACAAAAGCCATTCAACGATCACCCAAAAGAATCATATGAGATTCACTCTTTCCATTACTTCCCACAAATGTGGTTATTGTGAGCACCACCGTCAGCCAACACCACTGTCTATCACTACCAACTCCAAGGAATTTAAAATTCTCACACTAGTTTCTTGAAAATGTATAAGTGGTCAAAGCCTACAACATACTCTCTCTAAGGAGCTTCAAAACAAAAGTCTAGTAAAGACAAAATAGAAGTTGGTTTTGAAGGGACATTCCCTTGTCCATAAGAAAATGACTTAAAAGTGCATGATCTGCAGGCCAATCAGCTACAACATTTCCTTGCCTCTAAACATGATATAGTTTGAAAGAGCTCATTCCTTCCTTAAACTTGATCACACCTTGGCAATTGTTTGCATAGGAAGTATATGGTATCATCTAATTCACTTCCTCAATCACAACTATCAATTCTAATTATATCTCCATTACAAGTGTGTTTGGCAACCTAGTTCTTAAAATCCCCTTGGTTTCAAAGATTTCAAGTGTTTCAATAGTAGTGATAGATTCTAATACATTCTACTCGCTATAATTAAAGTTTCACTATGTGATCCCTCATAGCAATCCTATTCCCTATAATATGGCTTCAATCTAGTACCACTTCACAATTTATTTTTACCTTTAAAGAAGGTGCCCACTTTGAGGTTACACATAGACCAACCTTGTTGCAAACATTACCCTGGATGGCATATTGAGACATAAGCACACAATAGTAGCAGCAAATCAAATTCAATATTTCTCTGTAAAGCAACTTGATTGAAAACCATCTCCTCAGGTACTTTCTTATTTCTATTGATTCATAAATGGCACAGTACAATTGTAGCAAATTGAACTCCATTTACATTGTTGAAATTTTTAAAATTCTTACCCATCCAACTGATTAATTCCTATAATGAGTTAATGTGATAACAATTTTTCATCCATCACAAATAGCAACATTAATGATGCTCTAATCCTATAGTCCTTTGGCCTTAAAGCATTCCTAAAAATGCTTGATATTTTCCTTCATGATGCACTACCTAGAGCTTCTCTCTTTCCTCATTAAAACTCCAGCACCAAGCCAAGGGTTCTCTTGAATAAGATTTAAGATCAATTGCTAAAGAAAAACTTTCACCTGGCATTGCTTTTCCATTTTCCACATTGAAGGTGCATCTTGCCCATACATATTTAGATAATTCAGGATCCTATAATATATGTGTTTATATTAGAGCACAATTTCTTTATTTTCCATAAAATATAACTTGTCTCTTTCATTATAATAAAGAGAGTAAGGAATTCTTAAGACAAATGTAGCAACAAATTTGTTTTTAATCTTTTTACAATCTCATTCTCCATGTTCATTAATAAGCTCCACTAGATTTAATGGACACTACATATGCACATAAATAAATGTAGGCCACAAATCAATTGGGAGATATTCCAACCAATAACTTGGTAGGAGGGACACTTATCTACCTTCAGCAAGTACCATGCAATATTCGCACATGTCCAAGGCATAGCAAATTCAAAAAGATTGAAACTATGTTAATCACCCTAAGGTAAAATATGGTTGTTATTTACTTAGTCCTAAATACATATACCCATAATCCATCCTCATGATGCAACACTCTTCTACATTACTTTGCAGTCAATGCCTTCTACCAAATGACAAATCACAGATGCACTAGTAACCACATTCCTTAGGAAGCATCACCACATTCCAACTCGCATAATGGATAACATTATTCCCATTTGTTCCACATCATAAATATCTGTGAAATTTTCTTTCTAAATCATCTATGATACCTTCTAAAATTAAACATTTGTTCTTGATGTATTTGTATGGGTTGCCACCTCTTGTGCTAAATAAAGTTTATCAAAAATAGGTCTACTAAGAAGAAATAAGACTTGCTTCCTAACAATAATGTTAGGAAGCACAATCTTTAATCTACTTATCACAAACTTTACAAAATTTTATAAATCAAAATGCATAGCATAATAGGTCTTAATTAGTCAAGCTTTGAAGCACCTTGAACTTTTGGAATGAGTATGATCAAAGTTTTTTTCCATTTCATTGGCATATATCTATCATGAAAAAACGTTCTCACAACATCAATAATGTCTATGTGAGTAATGCTCAAACAATATTGAATGAGCTTAGCTTATGCCATCCATGCCTAGTGCCTTATTTCCCATGATAGATTTCCTAATAGTGCTAATTTCTGCATCAATGATCAATGCCTCAAGTATTATTGCTTACTCTTTGCAAATACATCTATAAGGATGGAAATATAGTTGTTGGGTGAATATAATCCTAATCACTAAACAATTTTGAACTAAAAAACTACTTTAACATACCTTTGATTTCACTTGAAGAAGCCACAAAGTGCTTATTAGCATTTTAAGCTAGCGAATATAGTTATTCCTAATGGCAAAAGTACTTACAGCCTAAAAAAGTGGGTGTTATGATCTCTCAGGCTTGCCCGATGTAGCATAACATGCCACCACCACCACACCCCTTAAAATCCCATCATTCAATAGAAAATATATTATGCTAACCCAATAACACATGCTTCTACTATGTTAGCCCCGACTCAAACTCTTTGATTTGTAGCATCTAAATGTCTCACTCCGTCTAATAATTTTTATTAAGAAAATTACCTATTTCACTTGCATTATATTACACTTGTACTCTATTTTCAAAGTTGTTATGCCTATCCATTCTTTTAGTAAGCTACAATTTAAGTTTAATAAGTAATGGATAATGAACTAACATAATAAAGGAAAGATTTGACATGATAGCATTTGCATATTCCAATGAACCCTTAATGTTCATAATAACTTTATCCAAACTTTCATAAATGTTAGCACTGTCAACTTTGTGATTGCACCAAGCATACTTATTCAAAATGAAACCCAAGGCAACCAGATCTAGATCTTGTAAGAAACTAGAAAATTCATGCTTCACTTGTCCACTCCAAAATTTCTTCCACCTTTTCTTCTCATCTTGTGCAAAAAGTATATAGAAATCACTTACAATAATTAGTGGGACTCAAGTGTTTCGATCTCTCTAATTTGATCTCACACCACCTTATGAGTAACATAATTTTTAGAAGCATACACAACGCAGCATCTCCAAGATTGTCTACTTTTTGGTTTTCTTATATTGATAAAACTTGTTATGAGGATGTGACAATGTCCGACTCTATCCAATTTCTCCATAGCACAAAGTTTCCTACTGATGTGCACACTAATGGTTGCACAAAGAACTTCTATTTCCTACAAAGATGTTTGTCTGCATCTTTCTTACTAAATTTCTCCAAACAAATCTCTAGTAAGGCAATCATTAATACTCCATATTCTCTTAAATGACTATCGGAAGCCTCTCAATTTCACTACCCTTATTCCCTACACATTCCAAATAGCTAACACTACCATATTAAATTTGGTGGGATCACAATAATTATGAAAACAAGCACATAAAGGATTTGCAAAAAGCCAGCACATAATAGTAATGGCACAATAACCTTACAGTAGCCATACTACATTAAAGAGGGCTAGTTAGTCATAATTCTACCATACTTCTTATAGATATGCTTTTATCTTATAGCTGTATCTTTTTTGTTCACTTTAACATTTGGCTTGGATGTACAACATATTTTCCAAGTAATCACCCCATGTCTAAGCCCCTTGCAAAGATTATTGTAAGAGCTAGTGGTCCCCACCAAAAAAATTAGCACAACGTTGCTCCAAAGATGTTTCATTTTATATATGTCGTCATACTTTTGCTTCTGTGATTTAAGGGTGAATTGCAATTTACTCTTCCTATGTTAACATTTAGGTTTCATTTTTTCCCACATTTGCAATAGTTTATCATCAATTCCATTGCCATTCTTGGTACTAGAACTTCTCAATACTAAATTAATACATATATTTCTTGTGTTGTGCCATCTAAGTTTTGTTAATTTGCTTATAAATAGATTAAAGTTCGCAATTTGTTAACCATAGATCAAGCACCAGTTTCATTTTTCACTTCAACTCTACTAAATAAACTTCTACTTGCCACTCCAAGGCAATAACATAAAGGCACTTGGTTCCCCCTATAAATGCAATTCCTAGATACATGTTGTTCTACTCCATAGGGCATACAATATGTGCTTCTAGTATACCTTTCTTTATAGAAATGTTTCGCCACAAATCTTCAAAAATATTCAATCTTGTGTACTTTGAAGTGAAATGCAATTAAAAGATGCACAATTTATCTATCAACTCCTCTACTAGAACTATTAACAAATCTCTCTATCTTTAATGCCTTCCAAGTTATAAGGTAAATTTTGTTATTTCTTTTTGAAGATGTAACTCGTATATGAATATTCCACCTCTCCAATATGATTACAATTTGAACTCTTATCAAGCCTATAAACACATAAAATTTGCATTACAAAGCTCCCTAATCTTTTAATTCTATGAAAGTTGAATTGCATAAGCAACAAAGATGTTTATGTAATCTATGGGTTCCTTTCCAAGCTTTTTCCAATCTGATTAAGTATTTCAATTCATGTAAACACCTCTAGATAGTGG
This sequence comes from Vanilla planifolia, assembly GCA_023846275.1. Lineage (NCBI taxonomy): Eukaryota > Viridiplantae > Streptophyta > Magnoliopsida > Asparagales > Orchidaceae > Vanilla > Vanilla planifolia. The sequence continues at coordinate 128,270 of JAIUJO010000407.1, read as the reverse complement.
CTACCTTAGCTAATAGCACTAAACATTTGCAGCAAATGACCCCCACACCTTCGCCCAAATTTTGAGCAGAATAACTGCAAACACCCACAATTACATTAAATATCCACAATAGTACTACAATTCCTCGGTTCTACTCCTACTAAATTATATATTTAAGGTTAGTCTTCAATGAATCAATTTCATGTGTCTCCTATAATTGTACACCTTTCCTAACAATCTTAAATGATTCCTATCCAAAGTATCCCCGAGTTTTAGGCACAAAGAACTATGAAGACTTAAGCTTATTTCTACAACTATCAATCTTGCTTCCCATTTTGCCAAGCTTGCTCCCATCTTTAAAGCCATTTTGAAGTTCCTACATCATGCTCCACTTAGAAACTTGCCCAAATTTTTTTAATTTCTTCTTTTAACATGTTTCAAATAAGTAACCTCCAAATCAAAGTAGGTTATGTAGTATATACATCCAACCCTTTCTCAATTCTTCCTTATAATGATGCCATTACAACAATTTTTTAACAATTACAATAAAATTCAACCATGCCATATATCTCAAAGAATAAGGAAGTAATAGACATTACTGAAGCATGTTCTCTTTAGTATGGCCTTTATCTTTTGGAAAGTAAACATTGTAACTACTAATGAGAAATATCCTTTATTCCATCTCATGTGCATAGCATGACTACAACATTCTAAATGGGATTTACCCTTATCTCCAGTTCTGGGAGGCTCCTCCAAGGTGAATTGTTTAACGTTCTTCTCATCTTTATCCTACCTATGTAAGGAATGCCCCATGCTTAATTTCTACTATACTTGGTCCTCACCCACACTTTTATACCCATTGAGACTTTGATCTTCTTCTATATTTAAGTTTGCATTATTTTCCTCCTCTTATAAAGTCTTTTGTTTAGGAACCCACTCAAGTTTAGATGTTTCAATACAAAGAATTTTTGACACTAGATCTCACATGGATAGTAACCACCTATGAGGATGAATTCATAATATCAAGCTCCACCAACTTCTAATTCGTACCCAAATGCTAATCCATCTTATGCCTATTAAAGTTCTCCAATTGAGTGTCCAGCAAAGCAACTATGAAGACCCCATTTTCCTTTGATAACTATTATAAGTTGTCATAAGATTTTGTAGCTCTAATCCATTGAATATTCCACTCTACAAAAGCAACCATGTTTTATTAGGTAAAAAACAAGCCTCAAGGTAGACTAAATACCTCTACAACACTTCTTATCGTGAATCATTTGTATTTAGAGGCACCACACATGCACAGTAACACATGGGACTAAAAAATTCATGAAATTCATTGCACTATTAAAAATTAGCCTACATTCAAAACTTGAGTTCCCCAAGTTAATTGTCTATAAATCACTTACCCAGCAAAAATTATGGCTCCAGTTAAGAAGGTGTATCTGCAACCAACAATTTGAAGTTGACTAAAGATTCTAGGACCTAATAATGCTCCTACTTCTAAGGGTGCACTCCTCTCTCTTAAAAATATAGTTATGATTCGATGCTAATAAAGAGGCTCTTACCCTTATAAGCACTCTAATAGAATTCTTTTAGGTCTATCCAATAAAGGTGTTTTCAAATACAATACATCAATTCTTTTATTTAGTCCTTGATGTAGTTAACTATTATAGAGCTTAGATGCATAATAAATCTCTGAATGGTTAATTACCTATAGCTTGTTGGCCTTGGTAAACTTGTTGACATACCCAAAATGAAATAGCAATTTGCATAAAACCCTTTAGATAAGCTGGGGGACCATTCCTTAGCAACACTAGTGAAAACATAGTTTGAAAACCTCTACTACTTATAATATCTCTAAGGCTCCCACATTGAATACATCTCCAATATTTGAACATCCTTTATTTTGCCATTTTGAATCCTTCCTTCACTACAAATATTGGAGAGATTTGCATTCCTTTCGATCAACATATATAGAAGAGAATTAACATTGCTTCTTCTTACCTCGTTGATGTGGGCATGCTCCAACCAAGCTTGAACTATAACCATCAAGATCAACAGCATATAGGAAACTAAATACCACTAGATTCTATGCCAAGTGAGCTTCACATGTTTAATAGCAATAAAGTAATAGAATACCTTATTTTCCTCTATCTAATCAAGTCAAAATACCCTAATTCATGATAAAGTAAAGCCATGAGCAATGCCAAATATCTCTTTCAAGTGAGCCCAATAGCAACATTGCCATTTGTAGTTCCTCAAAAGTTTTGGGATAGGAATGACTACTACTCCATTCTCCAGCAAATCCAAAATTCTTCTGCAATATTACCATTGATTGTATTCTAATTTTCAAGATTTCATAAGAGAAGCTTTATCATTTTTTGTTTTCATTATCATCTCCAAATTCATTCCATAGTTCCTTTTTCCTTTCCTAAGACACAAGGTGGTGCCACTATAATGGATGGACTAAGATTGCATGAGACTTCCATCAACTTTCTCAACAACTACAACATAATTTGTGAAGAATCACCACGGCCATCATTCACTTGTAACTTGATGGATGTTTTTTTTTAATTGTAATAATTACATCTTCCCCCTTCACTCTTTAATTTGATACCCACACAGTCTCAAATGAATCACCACAGTGCCCTTCATTCCTAGTTTGGGATCTACCCCTATGCATAACTTGTAGAATATCTTTAATCTTGTAGTACTTACTAGTCTTTTACCTGCACAAATCTTTACAATTTAATGTCTTCCTCAGTCATGTTTTTATAGACACTCTCTTCTCTTAGGTTGCATAATCATCCATGGTTCTAAACCATGTTGCTTCTCATCATGAGCTTTTAATCCTACTTGTGTGAAAACTAACCTCACATTCTTATCTTGATCAGGTCATACATCTACAAGATAGAAGGTCTTAACTATAGCAACATTGTGAGCTAGCATGTTGATTATTCATATCATAGAAGCATGTCCCACCTTCCTACAATTGATGTAGATAAAGGGTAGTCCCTAATACTCAAACTTCTAAAAAGATCAACCTAATGGCCCATTATGCCACTGATCTACTACTAGTTACTTTCAATGATCTATTGTTAAACATATGCTACATAGGACGACATCTACTTGTTAACCATCCAACCATTAATCTGAATGGGTCACCTATGACTTTGGCAATGGGTAAAATGTTGTACATGTCTTAATAAATAAGAGGGAATACCTAAAAATGAGCCCAAACTAAGGAGCACAAAATCATTGAAGTATTGGGCTTAAAACCATGTGTCTATTATCTAATCCCAATGCAAGGCATAGAACCTTCTGAGGTCCTACCACCCACATAAAATCTATATTTGCATCTAAATCAAAGTGAATAAAATTATCCAGCCAACAAATCTAGAACCTGGAACCTACTAAAATGGTCTAATCTACATTGGAGTATTTTAACAACTATTAAAAAGAAAAACACCCAGCAATCTAAAAAACTCATACTAGTGAAATCAAACTCATCAACCACAATCCTATTTCAAAAGGTGTATTTCATCATTAATTATGAAAGAGGTATCAATTTGTGGTAGCATCTTCAAAACTAAATTTTTCACTCTTTCCACATAATTAGTGCGGGGAGTTCTTATGACAATGTTATTGTCATTATTCTTTCTTCATCTTGTAAAAGCCTCCTTGAAGCTAACCTTACCTAAGCTATTATTTGGATGATTTCCATTCAAAAAAATTTCCTCCACTTCCACTTTACCATTTCCATAAAAACTTTGCATGTACCATCATAAATCAGTTACTTTAGTACAAATTAGATATGCAACAACCTTTTTTGAGGTAGTTCAAAATTCTGTAAGCTCATTCAACTTCAATTTATGACCTAGAAGATTAGATCTTCCACGTCCATCCTCATCCCAATTATCATGCTCGCTTTCATAGTTAAAGCATCCTGCATCTCTAAAGATTCACCTACATTGTCTTCAGATAATTTATCATCACCATAGAATTCACCTGACTCTGCTACTTCTATGGATGTCAGCACATTGTTCCATTTTGCTTTGATAAAGTCCACTACCATAATTTGTTGAAAGATGGATTACAAGAAAAAACAAGGATCCTCAAAAGTTTCCTTTACTTAGGTCAAAAAAACTTTGATGGCTACCCATGTTGAGGATAATAACACCAAGATAGCCCTTTTTTTGCAATATTTCTACATTTAGAGATCACCATTGATCACTAATGCTCTTAGGTACTCAAGAAATCATTGATTCAAAATTCATGTTAGAGTTCTCCAAAAGCATAACGTACCACAAGCCTAAACTTGTCTTCTAGCAAGGTGACAACACAAGACAACTAGAATTTTGCCATGCTTCTTCCCTGTCTCCTAGTTTTACCACTTACCACCCCCTTCCTTCTTCTAAGAATACCATCTACCTGGATGAACAATATATTTTGACTCTCTATCCTTCAACATTATCACAAAACATCACCAATGTATCCTTCGACCAGGCTGTGGGAGTATGGTCATAAGGCTTAACTTAATGGAATTCATGGGAGTGTACCACCAGAAGTGCAGTTTATAGCATAATTTCACTCAACACTACTAAAGTTACTCAGTTTAGACATAGCAAGGATTGAAAAATTAAGACTTGCTTCTTGATTCTATGGGTGGTGGCGCATGGCCATTCTTAGTTAGTGAAGAGATTTGTTAAGTTAATTTTGTTAATGAGTGAAACTTCACTCTACTAACTGACTATGTGACTAGCATTTTAATTGGACTATGGGCACTTAAACCATGGAAATAATGGGTCATTGATGACCTTTGATGTTGTGGGCCACATGAACACTACATTAATGTACTCAATGAGTCTATTACGATGGTTAAAAGGCCTAGGTAACCTTACAAAGTTTGATGGGGATAGAACATTTCAACTGTTGGTCTTCAATGAGGAATTCCTAGTTAGCACAAGTCATTAGCTTGCATTTACTATGTCCCTATGCTTCGTACAAACTACCTACTACTCTGATCAATTAAAAGGTCTGATGAAGTGATATCTATAATGTAGGTCATTTGCCACATGTGACTTGATGAGAAGTTTACTGAACCTTATCATTTAGAGGAAGGAGGAGACATAATAATGTTTTCATATGTGAACTCTTGAAAGGTTCATTGATGGGAGCTATTGATGTCCATGTGATATGTGAAACCATTGAAGTGTGACAACTATTCGATGTCACATTCTTCCATCGCACATGCTCTTTCTTTTAGGTGGAGCTCATTGTTGTATGGAATAAATAAAATACTGTGGGCATGGTCATGTGCCAAGGTAGTGTAAATGTTAGCCTAACACGAGTCCATTATGTGTTACTAGGTCTAACAAGGCTCAACAATCAAACATCAAAATACTATTACCAATAGATATCTTGGCTCTTATATTGATGAAAATGGTAGAGAAATACAATACATGTAACGAATTATATAATCTATTCACCATCAATTTTTTTATTGCAATTTTCACATATGAATGCATGCTAATAGCATGTTTGCATGGGCATAATGTTACTTTTCACTCCTTGCAGAAGCTTGGAATCTTTTGTTTGGAACTTGACCCCTGCTTGGAGACACTCAATAGCATTTTGTGTTATTGGATGACATGTTCAAGAGTTAGGTTATGCTGAACTATCAATTTGGTAAGTGGTGGACACCTTCGACTATTGAGTCATTGGCCACTATGAATTGTAGTTGTAGAACAACAAGCAAATGCCTCTCAGAGATCAAACTCCATGCTCTATGGAGTGGAATTTTGACCCAATGTTAGTGAGGCTACCCATTGAGTTAAGCATATTTATAAGTGGAGGACAATGTATTTATAAGGATTCTTTCCATGATGGTAAGCAAATTGAGACTACCCCAGTGTGGTAATTAGATAGCTTAAAGCTTAAATTATAATATAGAGAGGGGTCCTTAGTGACGAATCACTATCAAGTCTACTAGAAGGAGGTGCTCGAGAGGGTGAGGGCCTTATGGCTCATACCCAGTTCATATATTAGGCATTTTTAATGTGTCAGATTATTTGGGAATGCAATCTAAATTAGGTTGTAAATTAGGTGGAAGGCTAAATAATTGCAACATATTAATAATAAAAAGTAATATGTTGGAAAGAAGAAAAATACTTTGAGATGTGAGTCAATGCATGTTTGAAATTCTTGGGAAGGAAGCACATGATGATGGATGGAATGTCTCAGCCAAATGTGGAACATTGTCAAATACTTTATTACATAGCTCAAGGAGTGGATTGTCTTGGGCCATCACATTGACAAGAGTTTAAGAGAACATTGCCTATGGAGAAATCGTCATCCTAACCATTCATAATGCTGCCTCTATTAAGGCTTGAATTGGTAGCACCATGTGAGTTGGTGACCACCAGTCGGCTCCCCATTTGGCTCAAATTGAAACATGGACCAAGAAGCTTGGCATGCTTGCTTGGCTAAAGGTGAGCATGCTTTAAAGGTGTAAGGATGCTGATTTATGAGTTCCTCATTCAAGTGGTGATCCACTGACTAACCAAAATCTTTTGTGAAGGGTTTGAGTTAAAACATGCCTATCAAAACATAAAAGATGGTAAACTATGTCTATGCAAGGCGAAGCTTGAGGATACTATGGTGTATGTAGTAAAGACTAACTGATCCATCTAGTAGCTAGTTCCCTTCATGGTTTCCCTCAAGATAGTTGGAGCAATAGTTGGTGTTTTATAGTGGGAATGACTAGAGGCATTGGGGGATCAATGTCCTTGACCTATTCTCATACTTTAAATTTGTTGGAAGGCTCAACTTCTTTGATGAGTTTAGGCCAAAAGATCTAGGCTACAAGAGGACCATTTTTTACAAGCATAACTACCTATGTGGGTTGAATTGAAAGTTGGAATATGGTCTCCAATTGTATACTAACCTGGAACTTACAAAGGGTGCTGGTAAGTTAAGATTGTAAGACAGTGGTCATGGAACATGAAATATACTTAGGAGTTTATAACAACTCACTCTTTGAATCAATTAGTCCCAAAAATAGATTGTGCGTGTGATCCACACCAAGCCATCAATGTAATGCAACATCTAGATGAATGGGAGGGTGCATTAGTAGCTACAAAATGTACAACATGAGCCCACATGGATGTTTCGTTGTCTAGCTCATGGTTGTAGTAGAAAATATATAAATGAGAATTTTGAAGATCGATAAGGGAAAAGATTCCTTGTGAATGACAATTGTACATGGGTTAGCTAATCCTAAGAAGTAGTGAAACTAGTTAGTGAGTGCCATTTGGCATTATCTTCTAAAAGAAGTCGTGTTCAAATTTTAGAGCTATAATGTGGTGATTGAAAGCAATAACAAGTGGTTCGGAGATGTCAGTATCGGCTTTAGGAAGAGTAAAGTTCCTACTTAAAGCTTTTTGGACCCAAAAACATCTGAGTTGGTAGTAGAACCAAGTAGTTAGAGGAGTACCACATGTTGAGTGGTCTCTGATGAGCTCCTAATGACCCTTGAAAAGTTAAACTGATTAGTGCCTTTGAGGATTGCTTTCAATTGTAACTACATCATTTCTCCAAGATGAATAACCTTTGGTCAATGGTTAAATGTAAGCGAGGGAAGCTGACAAATGGAATTCATAATTTGGCAACAGGATTGGCTTTGAGGAATGTGCACAATAGTCATAGTCCCAAACTCATCTATTGTTAGTGTACAACTCAAGCTGCTTAGGCACTAAAAGAAAGTCGATGTGTCTCAATTAGAGGACAAAATGGTAGTAGCTCCTTTGGTGCCCGTCCCTTAGCATTAAATTATCAACTCAAAATTGGCTTAAACATAAGGAATCTTACTATTTAATTACATAAGGAATTGTGATGGTCCTCATGATTTGTCATGCAATGTGATTTCTTCCCAAAGCTCTAAATGTTAAAATAATGAAATTCAACCATCCTTGGGTAAATTCCTTATCATTTAATTTGTGATACACATGAATAGAATGATGAGATTTCGATTGTCTATGTCCATTGTCTAACAAAGCCACAATTAAGGGGATGAGCCTAAAAAAATTAGCAGACGTCGCTTGTGATGAAATCGTTGTCAAGGCCAGTCACAGTGGCCACCTTATTGACGTTTGCAATGGCATCACCGCATGCATTGGCGAGTGTTAATGGGCTCCCCACATGCCTGTGAGTCAAAAGGTGAGCAAGCCTGAAAGGCATAAGTATGTTGATTTGTGGGATTCTCATCCAAGGGGTGAGCTAGCAACTAACATAGATCATCTATGAAGCATTAGAGTGAGAGCATACCTATTAAAAATTGAAAGATGGTCAACTATTCCTGAGTAGAGTGATGCCTAAGGAAATTCTTGTGGAGGCCCATAACGATACTAACATGTAAATCATTCAATCGAGTTGGGTGTACAAGTGAAAGATTAATCGAACAATCTGGTAGTTTCTTCCCTTCTATAGTTCCTCTAAAGACAGCTGGGGCCACTAACTGAGTTTTATCAAGCAAAGTCATTGACTAGAAGCATGGGTCATCCCCAATTATGGGGGTTCAAAAACAAAATCAGTAAATAGGAGCTTTTTCAGCGATCTGAGTAGGGGCATACCCCTTTCCTAGAAGAAATCAGCAAAACATGCCCTCTTGGCAATCCAGTCAGCGGAGGCATTCCCCTCGCAAAGAATGTGAGAGAAACGTGTAGTCAGTCTGTGCCTAGCATAATGAAGGGCATCTGAAAAGACGTGGGAGTCCGTAAGGTGATTAAGCAGATGAGTCACCTCCTGAATAGCAGTAGTTGAATCTGTCTGGAACTCAATAGCCATGGAATGTTGAACCTTTGTCATAGCCAAGACAAGAGCTTCAAATAGCGCATGAGCCTCCATAGTGTTACTGGAGTGTGAAATAAGGGACTTACCCAAAGCAACAAGAGGTTGGCCAAGGTGATCTCTAGCAATAATGCCAATCCCCGCAGAGTCTCCAGAAACAGCATCATCACAGTTGATAATGAGCCATCCTGTGGGGGGAGGAAGCCAAATGGAGGTAAAGTGACCCAATGGGTGTAGCTTCCTATTGGACAAGGATGGAGAGTGGAGAGGATGTGATGCAATGGCATTGACCTCAAATTTGATCTTGCGAGTAAGAACACTATAGCTAAAAGTGGGGCTCTTATGCATCTTCAAATTGCGGTTAGCCCAAATGTAATACATAGCTGTAAAGATCACCGCAAGGTGATAAGCCATATCCTCCCTTCTAGCCCCAGGCCAACCTGTGGCCGAGAAGATGCAAGCAAATGTGCTATCCGAATCAATGAAAGGCAACCCCTGCAACAAACCAATCGTTGCAGCAGAAGTGCCTAACATATGATCAGACCAAATATGTTGGGCATGCTTGCAAGTCCAAAAGACATGGTAAGGGGTTTCAACTTCATCACAGCCCCAAGGGCACGAGACATCGCTTCTCAAGTATCTCCTAGCACACCAAGAAGCCGTGGGGATAAGGTCCCTCGCAACCCGCCAAATAAAGATGCGCACTCTCGGTGTGGTTCTCAGCTTCCAAATCCATGCAAAATGATTCCTCTGAAGATCTCCATAAGAATGTAGAATGATATCTCTATAGAACCCAGAATAAGAGACATGGCTCAAGCCAGTAGTGGCTTGAACAAGCTCGTCCGAAGTTCCACAATGCCTCCATGGGATGTGACAAATCTTATCACAGAGGTGAGGGCCCGCCCAAGAAGTGATGGCATCAAGGTTCCAACATCCCCTCTCAGTCATACAGTCAAGGATCGAAATTGGCCAGGTGACCTCCTTATTGATATATGTGGGCCACCACCTTATGGGGAGGAAATCTAACAAGTTGTCCTGAATGAAATCAATAGTACTGCCATCACCAACCTGCCAAACAAAACCCTGGATGGCATAAGGAAGAGAACCTCGAACAAGACGGCAAGCATGTGAAGCAACATGGGTCACCCGGCATAGATTGTTACCTAACTGAAACTTCTTCCTCATAATGTCCACCCAAAGGAAATCCTCACGAATAAGAAGTCTCCTACAGTGCTTCATAAGCAAAGCATGCTTCCAAATGTGAAGATGGACAAGACCCAGGCCTCCCAAGTCTTTTGGGAGAGAAACAGTGTGCCAATCTGCGTAATGAATAGAATGATGGTGATCCGAACCACACCAAAGGAACGACCTCATGCATCTCTCAATCTCCTCCAAGGTCCCCAAAGGAACAACACAATGTCTTAACACATAATTTGGGATAGCCCCAGGCACAGCCTTGATCATCACAACCCTGCCAGCTAATGAAAGGTGTCTAACACTCCACTTAGCAATCTGGTCCTCTATCTTCTGAATGATATAATTGAAATCCCTTTTGTGAAGGAGGGTGGCCGAGATAGCGACCCCTAAGTAAAGGAGTTTAGTACCTCTTGGTATCATTAATTTCCGAGCCATAATACGTATCCTTTTCACCCTCATGCCTCTACTAAAGTAAATGGAGGACTTACCCAAGTTAACCTTCAAGCCAGTATGCTTTGTGAAACGTGAAAGAAGTTTTTTAACAGCACCAACAGAAACATGGGCAGCCGTAGCATATAGAATGATATCGTCAGCATATAATAGATGAGAGACAACAGGAGCATCAGTAGAGCATCTAAAACCGAGTAAGGTCTTCTCCTCATACTTGTGTGCAATCATAGAGAAAAACTCTGTCACAATAGTGAATAGATAAGGTGATAGGGGACAACCTTGGCATAAACCTCTAGAAGCTTGAATCCACGGGAGCCTCACACCATTAAGAAGAACCCCAAAACGAGAAGCCTCAATGCAAGCAGGAACCCAATCAATCCAAACCAGTGGAAACCCCATCAGATGCATCATCTCAACAATAAAATCCCACCTGACACTATCATAAGCCTGTTCCAAGTCTAGTTTAATAGCCATGAAGCCAGTCTTAGAGGAGGAAGAATGCATCCTAGTCGCCATTCCTGAGCAATGAAAATATTATCAGAAATGGTTCTCCCAGGGACAAAGGCTCCCTGCTCAGAAGCAATAATAGAAGGGAGAACAGTCTTCAATCTATTCACTAAGATCCTTGCCACAATCTTGTATATGAGATTGCACAAGCTAATGGGTCTGAAATGTTCAGTTTTGCAAGCCCCCTATCTTTTTGGGATAAGGACCACCAAGGTGTCCTTCCAAGAACATGGCATCCGACGGTCACTAAAAAAACAAGATACAGCCTGGATGATATCCTCACGCATGATATCCCAGTAACCAACGATAAACTCAGAGGTAGTCCCATCAACACCAGGTGCCTTATTTCTCTTACATGACCGAATTGCAGCAAAAATCTCCTCAGTAGATACATCACGGACAAGACTGGAATGTTGCTCTAAACTGATGCAAGCATGTGACATGTGTCTCACCGAAGGTAGGGCGTCAAGATCACTCCCCCATTTCGCACCAAAATACTACATAAGGGCCTCCCCAATCAATCTTGAAGCGTCAAGCTCACTTCCATCCTCATTAATCAGCTTGGTAATCAAGTTATTCCTCCATCTCAAAGTTGCAGCAACATGGAAGAACCTAGAGTTTCTGTCCCCAAGAGTTGCCCAATGAAGCTTTGCCCGTTGCCACCACCATTTTTCCTCTAAAGCACAACCTCTATTGAATTCTATGATAAGATTCCCAAGATAACAATGCTCATCCTCAGTAAGTCCCCCATTAGACTCCTTATTCTGCATTTCGGTAATCAATCTTTCCCTGTTAATGTTTGTTCTTGCAATGTTCCCCATGTCCCTCTTACTCAATCTATGCAAAGCCACCATGCATCTGTGAAATTTTATAATAAGAGAGGTCATCCTATCACCATTTGCCTTCCATTTCCACACATCCCTCACAATACCCACAGAGTTAGGATTGTCAAGCCAAACATTTTCGAATATGTACCTAGGTATAACCGGCAAAGTAGATCTATCACCAACAGACACAATAAGGGGGCAATAATCAGACCCAATGCGCGCCAGATGAGCAACCGACAAGGAAGGGTGGGAACACAATCCTTTGGAATTGATGAGTACACGATCAAGCCTTTCCCAAATTCTTGTGCTCCCCTTCCTGCCATTGCACCACGTGTATCGATTCCCCACCAAACCAAGGTCAACAAGGCTAAGCTCCTGCATCACATCATGGAATTCCTGTTGCCCCAAGCCGAAAGTAAAAGGTTTTCCCCTTTTTTTTCCTCCTAAGATAAAACAATGTTGAAATCCCCTAAGACCATCATAGGGCTGTCCTAAGTTGACTCCTCCCTTGGGATTTGCCAGATGCCCCTGCGATGATATGTGTCCTTGGGGGAATAAACAACACAACACCTAATATGTATGTCATAGCTAAGTCCCACCTCCATCACAACAACATGTGTAGATAATCTAGTAATGCTTAAGACCACCTCTTACCTCCAGAGAATAATAATGCCCCCAGACTTCCCTTCGGCCGGTTGAACCACAAAGCTCCATTCCCTACCCAAGAAAGTGTCAGCATCCCGTCTATCAAATGTCTCCACTCTCATCTCCACCAAGGCAACAACCCCAATATTAGCCTCTCTAGTAAACCTCTGAAGATAACACCATGACTTCTGATCTCTGATGCCCCTCACGTTCCATACAACAAGCTTAGTCATATAAGTAGATTGAAAAGAGAGAAACACCCAATAAGAAGACATCCAAGCTCAACCCAAGCCTGCACTAGACAGGTAATGTAAGAGATCCATATACCGCCATCTCCTGATCCAAACATCTCCAGCAAAGACAAAATAATCCTAAAGTGATCTCCATTTGGATCGGCTACAACCCACGCATTGCAGCGGAAGAAACATTAGCATCAAATACGAGGACCATGGATTTCATTATTGTTTTGTAAAGTAGATAACTCCAAATCCTCCCTTGTAGATAACGGTTCCCCATCATTTCGGACTCGGGTTCTAGGGATCCACCTTGTTCTGTTTTGTTTTCCCTCTCCAAGATTTGAGAGACTCCTCCTTCTATTGATAGACCTCTCTCTACTTCTCCACCTATCGAGGCCCATGTGAGATGCTCCTTCATTTTGAGATCTTCCAATACTACGAATTGGTTCATGATTAAATCGGGGCATTCTGTGCTTTCTAGGTTGAACCACCATCCATGGTCCCAACCCCTCATGAAAACCCTCTTCCTCAATCATCCAAGGTGCCAAGGTGCTCGATGTATTATGAGGCGCATCATCCATGTCATCAACATCAAATTCACATGCACGGGCGGGGGAGGGCGCGCAGGCAGCAGCGGTCGTAGCAGCGCTTGCAGGGAGAAGCGCGTGCTCCACTGTAGCATTTGCAAAGGGTGGCGCGCGCTCAGCAGTGGCGTTAGCACCGCGTGATAAGGATGGCATGCGCGCGATAACAGGCAAATGCGCGTGCTCCGCATCTGCTCCACTTAGAACTGTAGGTTTAGAATTTGGGGAGCGCGGAAGGGGTGGCGTTCACTTGCAGTTAGCAGAGACGCCCTCAGATGCGGCACGCCCAGCAAATGGTGCGCGGGCGGCGGCGGCATTCGTTTCCTCAGGCATGATTCGTCCTGTAGCCATTGCATGTCTCGTGCCCATGCGCGTGTCCGTGCCGAGCGAAGTGATTTTAGAAGGTGCCTCCTCATCAGCATTTGTAACTATAGCAATTACAAACCCGAAAGAAGTAGCAGCCATAGGCGTATCCCCAACATTTGTTTGCTTCATCTGATTCCTTTCTTTTGTTTGTTGTGTTTGAATAGTATTTCCTCCCTTCCTTTGGCACTTCTCTGTCGTTTGACCTACATAGTCGCATTTGAAACAAATACGAGGCAACCCCTCATATTCAAGGGGTTGAAATGTCCTCCTAAGCTCACCATAAAGCCACAAACCGGGCTTTAGAGGTTTCGTCAAGTCCATACGTATGCAAACACGGGCAAAAGCCAATCTCCTCAATTGCGCTGTCCACCCATCAAGTAATATAGGCTCTCTAATGTTCATGGCTATTCTTATAATATTATCAACATCCCAATATAATAGAGGCAAAGCTGGAAAGCGGACCCAAACGGGAGCACACATTGCAGTACCAGATGAGGGTTTAAAATCTGCTGTCCACATGTCCAAACCAATAGCGTGGCCCGCCACCTGCCAAGGGCCACCAAGCCATATCTTGTTCCTTTCCTCAGTTGACTCAAAGTGGAGACAAAAACAATTGTGTGGTAGTTCAAGAACTCTAAAGTTCTTGAGGTGACCCCATCGCCTTGTAAGCATGCGGTCAATAACTGGGAAAGGGAGGGAATCGCCATACACCCTGCCAACCAAATCATACTTATGAAATTCTTTTTGTCTCTTACATCCTTCCTCAGACATAACAACAGCACCATCTTGTAATTGGTTATTAATCATAGCAACCCTCTCTTTTATATCCACCACAGCCGGGGCAATAAAAGGGGCAACACCTTCGTTTGATGTAAAGTTATTTGTCAATGCATCTTTAAAAGAGACACGGCCTCCTTGAGCATCCTGTAGAGAGTTTCCATCCTTGACATCACCACGTGATATATGAGGAGTAACTTCATCATTTTGCTAAGGGGCCAAAGACTTGTTGCAATCGGTAGTCTCCATGGCATGAGAGCTAACATCCACAACCTCCACATTGTTATCTTTGTTACATTCTGGCGTCGGCACTACCAAGGGTGCACTGAGTTCAAACCGTGATTCATGTGAAATAAGGGGAGCCATGCCGTCTCCCTGAGTTGATTCAACAACCACTTCCTCTCCTTCAAAGCTTTCCGAACATGTACCAACATTTGATGAACATTCACCAAATTCGGTCATAGCAATGTTGTCTTGAGTATGAGGATCCATATCAGCCAAAAGGCTTAGCATAAGATCTTTCCCTTTACCCTTTAACGCAGATTTCTCGGGTTCAAAAAGCATGCGATTAGCTGGAGAAAGACTACCCACATTCTTTAACTTTTTACTGCTGCGTGTAGATTTAGCCCCGACCATAAGTAATAGATAATGACTGCCTTCGATACAAGAGAGAAATAAGGCACCAGGGTGTGAAAGAACACACTCAATCCCCAAATTGTGGCTACCTGCAGCAAGTAAAGGCCAAAATGCACAATGCAGCAATAAAGAAGTACTTCAAAGCAGCAAAAACAGCAAGATAAAACACAGCACAGCAAACACAGCAAGCCAAGGCCACCCCTGTGTTATTACAGCTTAGTTACAAGGCTAGTAGCCCAAATAGATTGGTCAAATTCCAACAGCACTTCAAGGCAGCAGCAAGCAGCAAGCACCACACAGCAGGTATCGCGCAATGTATGTTGTATACACGATGATGGTGCAGCCGCGCGCAACAGATACACCTCAACCTGTGTTGTTACAGGTCCAGGCAGACATACGCGCTTACAGCATTCAGCATTGCATCATCCACACAGCAAATAGTATATAGGGTGCGCAATCGCGCGCGGGTAGCGCACAGTGCGTGCGCACGCGCAAAGCTGTTACGGCGCGGTACAGTGTCCCGCAAGGCAGGGTGCTTCTAATCGTAGTCCAGCAAGACCGGGAAACAAAAATTCGAAATTTTCAAATCGAATTTGGGCGGCCAAATTGGATGTCGTCTTTAACCTCTGAAGAAGTGATTTTTCGATGAACAGTAAACCCTAGGAGAGGAGTTTACGAAATATACCTTAGGCCATGACAGATTAATGAAATACAAGGAACTCCTGAACCGGACGAAACTCGAAATGTGAAGAAATTCCAAAGAAATTCGTTGCAGCAAGCAGCAGCACGAGCACGCCGTGAGTTTGCCACGGCTGCGTGCAGAGAAGGGCCGCTCAAGTATCAAGTGACAGGCCTTCTCTATTTTTCATGCTCGCCATCCTGGTGGGATTCAGGAGTTTGCATCTCGAATGTGACGATCAGTTTGAGTCCCAAGCCGAAGAAAGTGCAGTGGAACTGCTTTCACCTAAACTACTATTACTCGACGTGCCGAAGAAAGTGCAGTGGAGCACGTCTGTGACTAGAGGCATGGAGTGCCCAATGCTCTTTAACTATTCTTATACTTTAAATTTGTAGGAAAGCTCAATTTCAATTTTGAGTTAAATCATTTAGTCCCAAAAATGGATTGTAGTTAAGCATGTGAGCCACACATGGTCATTGGTGGAATGTTATTCCCCGATGAGTAGGAGCGTAGAACTGTCGATACAAAATGTAAAGCACTAGTCAATGTGGAGCATATGTTGGTGCACATCATGGTTGTAGTACAAAAAATTTAAATGACAACTTTGAAGACTGTAGGGGGAAAGCTTACTTGTGAATGATATTTTCACATTGGTTAGTTAATCATAAGGGATGAGGGAAACCAATCAAAGAGTGGCATTTGGCATGACCTCTAAAGGAAGTTGAGTTAAAATTATCAAGCCAGATGAGGTTGTCAATGACACCAACAATTGTTTTTAATATAAAGGTACGGATTTTTGGGAAGAGTTAACTTTTTTCCTTAACAGCCTGTTGGCCTAAAAAAATACATAACAAGAGGTAGGGTCAAGTGGTTGCTAAAGCACCTCATGTTGTGTAGTGCCTGTTGCACCCAATAATCCTTGAAAATCTAAATGGCCAAGTGCCTTTAATGCTCGATTGTACCCATAGCAAAACCTTGTTTCCAATGTGAAGAACCCTTAGTCGATGGTGAAATTTAGGCAAGGAAAGTTGAAAAAATGGATTCGTAACTTTGGAAAAGGAATGGCTCTAGGGAATGGGCATTAGAGTTCTAGCTCCAAACGCATCAACCATCGATGGAGTACTCAAACTACTCGAGCACACATAGTTGTTCAATATTTGTCTACTGGTGCACAAATTGGGAGTAGACCTTATGTGGCCTTCCTATAGTATTGAACAATCAACTTAGAACTATTGCCAAGATAAGGAATCTAATTATTTAATTACAACAAAGCATTGTGATGGGCTTCAAGCATGTTCACTCAATTGAATTCTACATAGTTCCATGAATGTCAAAGTGATGAAATTCAACAATATGTGGGTAAGAAACTTGGATTCACTATAACCCTCCTAAGATAGCTAAATGCCTCATCATCTAATTTATGATTCACATTAATTGATTAACAAGATTCCTATTGTTCTAGTCTACTATCTAGTGAAACCATACCCAAGGGAATGGGCTTGGTAGAATAAAATGGGAAAGAAGACCTTACTAAGCTTAATTCTAGTTCAACTTGTTGTGGGAGATAACATGACAACTAAATTGAGATACCACTATTAATAAAATTATTTTACTTTTTGTGTGAGACAAAGGTAAGGCCCAAACCCTCTTTTTGTCAAGCCCTAACTTGGTGGGTTAATTCTGATAGAAAATGTTGTCAGGTAGATGACTGAATGTGGTGGAACATCTATTAAAAGATAACAAAGGTCTAAGATGAGCTCAATGAGAATAGAAATCTCATGCGAAATAAAGGGGTAAAAGCTCATGTAATTCTAATTTATAGCATGGATGTAAAACCATGAAAACAGTGCCTATCATTCCTTTAGGCTTTGAAATTTTAGGATAAAGGTGTAAAAAAGTTACCATATGGATAACTAGTTAGTCGTAGCAAAGCATTCATAGCAATGTTGCTTTTTGATCCTTCAATTTTGGTTCTTTCTATCATTGTAAAGAAGAATTTATCAAGTGGTGGAATATTCATCCAAAAATAAGGAACTTGAGCTAGGTATACACCATTAGTAAGTCGTTAGTTTTGCTCTATTAATGAATGGGTCATGATAGTAATTCAACCTCGTATTAGAGGAACCATTGATTGACCAAATTGTTATTATGCTTGATTTAAAAGCTAGTGGCAAGAAGCTATTCTATAAAGGATTATGACTGAATACCTCTAAGTGAGAATGCATGCTAAAATGTGATGCTTAGGCCCACAATTATTTTATTGGAAAATAGTAAGGGCTTTGCTACCTAGGATTACATAAGCATGAACTTGCCTTATGTCATAGAAAGTTGTATAGCATGAGCACTATAAGAAATTATAGTTAAGTATGAACGATTGGTAGATTCTTTAACAGATGACTTACATGTGTGATAAGAGATTGTAACTGGTGAGGTGTCATTATCGTCATGATCTATTGAGATCGTACCCTATGTTGTACTAAATTCTTGCCCTTGATGACATTGACATGACAAAAGTTTAAAAACACCCCTTGCTCACTTACTCATTTGTAGGCTCGCTCACTTGCTTACTCTCTTTCACAATATGCTCGCTTATTCTACTTGCTCTAATTGTTGCAATACTTCATGCAGTACTTCATGTGCTATGTTATACGATACTTTGTGTGATACTAGAAGATTCACATTGTGCATGTCGGATGTTTGCCTAAGTGCAATGTTGAAATGTAGCATATTACCTGTCGTGGATGTTAGATGATGTAATATGAGAATTCTAGCACCTTGCCTTTTTAGAAATTGCCATGATCCACTGAGACGAAACCTTGTGTCAATAGATTGATCCCCACAAACCCAAAGATGTCACATAACATTCAAAAATTTTGCTTTCTTGCTCACTTCCATTATTAAAGTTTTACTTATTGTAGTTTTATATCCATAGCAAACAATTTCCCTTTTTTTACCCTATACATTGCTTGTCATTACTTGGGCACAGCTATGGAGTTGCTTTATTAGGATACTTACCATCTTCCTCGATGGAATTGCTGCAAATTGTAATCTAAAAAGGGTAATTTATAGGATGGAGTGGCCTATAACAAAGCATAAGTTTGATGGTGCAATATGCACCATGGCATGTTCATGCATGGCTATGGCCTAACCCATAAGCTGAGGTAGCTCTGCTCATGGTAGAGCACTAGACACGTTACAACATTGTGCTCATGTGTGGTAGCTAGTCCATGTTGGCACTTCCATATACCCTTTGCATGAGGCTTATTGAGCTCATGAAGTGTAAAGTTTTTTTTAGAGATTTTATGTTTCTGGCTAATTTCATAAGGATAAGGTGATGCCCTAATTGGTGACTTACCCTCTTTACAAAATTGTTGCAATATACAATCCAAAATGGGCAATTTGTAATATGATGCGACACATGCAGAAGTGAGAGTTGGATGATGTAATATGTACTATGAATTGTGCAGGCTAGGTTGCCACCCTAGTTATGGACTACCACAACTATACATGAAGCAAAGCACTTGGAACACTGCAGCATTGTTCAGGTACATGGAAGACAATCTACTCGTGCACCTATGACAACCAACGACCATGATGAGTGGGACTCACAAAGTGTAACTTTTTTAGAATTTTTAACACTATGTGTGTCTAGAACATGTATAAGGTGATGTCTTGTTGGAAGACTTGTCATTATTCTTATTTGAAGTTCCACACTTTACCCTCTACATTAGGCATTATGATGTGCAATTTTTCCCATATTCTAGGAAAGCTTTGTGCTACCAGGCATGGTAAGTAATTTTGTTACCATCCATGCCCTTGCCCTTCATGTGACACGTGGTCGTGTCCTGCTGACCAATGTGTGGGCTTTCTTCACTCAAATCATTTAATGTTTGAAAGGTGTAACTCATTATTGTCATCACTTTGGACAGTTAATGTAGGAATGTGGTGTCACTCTAATGGGAACTTGACCAGGTGTAAAATCAAATTATCAAACCTTCCTAACCACACTACTCTTTCTTTGGCATGGTGTTTGACCATGTCATAGTGAAAATTCTACCATGAAAAATGCACTCAATTATGTGTTTTTTGAGCATGTTGTTGCCTCTACATGGTGTGGTACATGGTGTCAAGCCTCACCTATAATTTTGTCCTCCTATGCATGTGGCATGGGGGGCCCAACAAGTATGACTTGTTAGTTGTAGAATTACAAGTTTTTTTAAATGATTAACACGATGTTGCTTGGTGGTTGGCCATGTTTTAAGCACATAGTTTGCTTTCTCTCAAATTGTTGATCTTGCACAAAACATTTTTTAGTTACATGAGTCATTCTTAACATCCTTAATTTGGAGAGATCAATACTCTTTCAATAATTTTAATGGTTTTTTGAATGATAAATGTTATTGTGGATCATTTCTATGCCCATGCCAGTTTTCTAAGGCATGGTGCTTCTCGTGCCACATGGGTGCTAGCTAAGACCTTCATCCTAAATTAGACCCTTGGTGCTTGTTTTTTTGTACATTTTTTAACCTCTTGGGCAATTTGATTGAATTAGATTGAGATGTCTTTTGGATAATTGATGTTCTTTTAGGTGCTACATCTTATTTCTTTGCTACTTCTTTTTGAGATTAGGCATAATGTGTCTGTCTTTGTCATGTAATGGAACCTTCCTAAGGCAGAAGTTCATATGTTCCCTATTGTCACGTCAACACAGTCTTGGAAGTCACTCCTTTTTGTCTTCATTCTCTACAAAGGAGGGTTATCAAACAATGATATTATCAAAAGACAACTTTTTAAAAGTAAAGGTATGGTATCCCAACATGGGATAATTCTCTCTTCCTTTGTAAAGCATCACTAAACAAGATGAACATGTTAATAATCACATGAGGTTCTACCTAGCAGTCTATTTTTGTATTATTAAGTAGTTAATCCTACCAATAGTCATATGCTTTTCTCTATAATTAAGCCATGAGATTCTATCTAGCACTTTACTTTTGTATTATTACCTTGTTGATCCTACCAGTAGTCATATGCTTTTCTCAATAATTAAGACATTCATGTGTAAGTATAAAATATATTAAACAATGAAACTATGAATGGCTCATTAAAACAATTATAGTTTGTCTAATGATACATGTTTCCTAGATAAACATTGTAATTATAGGGCTAATATGTGCCAAAAACCACAAGTTTTGATAGGGATGCATTTATTAAACAAAAGGACAATGTATGCTTTGACCTAGCATATTGACATTTCATGATTACTTTGAATAAATTAGAGAGCTCAATGAAAGCCCATGCTTTGGATACATTAGTGTGGGAGAACATCATAGGATTTCATTCTATTATGTTGGCCATTACGAGTAGAGTAGTGATTATGAGTGAAAGTTGTCAGCAATTATATTTCATAGTTAGGGGTGAAATTCTTGGATATATTAAATACAAATCATGATGAAAGAATTTTCCAAGGATGTCTTCATTAATAAAGAAAACAAAAGTTTCGGCCCTAAAGATAATCAAATCTCATCCTTATGTCCACCATGAACGATGCTGACCAAGGATAAGTGACATTTGCTCTTTTAACTTTGTTAGAACCTCATGAGAAATAAATTTCTTATGGTTCATTGATAAAGTAATGGACGAAGCCAAACTCATGCTCTCCTTAAATTGGTCTATACATAAAATCATTAAAATGACACAACTAAAATGACACAACTAAAATGGTTTGGTAAGGACCATTCCTAAGTCCAAAACATAAGCACACAAAAGTTTGTGATGAGTAACCCAATCTGTAGCGCCATTACCTTGGCACTTTAGGTGGGATAGTTTGAAGGGCTTTATACCCTAGTCATATGCAATGACACTATAGTAGGTACTATTATTTTCTTTAAAAAAACATTATAGGTTAACAGTAGTAAAAGCAATTATTGCAACTACCACTACTTTGACATTATGAATTAAAATTTTCAAAAGTTGCATTGCTTAAGAAATAATAATAAATTACATGACAGAAGCTCAAAAGAAACAAAAGTTTCCCCTACAATAATAATAGGTTTACAAATGTAATCCCATGCAATAATACCAATTCTAGCATTCAAGTCATCTTACATAACTACATTGCAATTAAAGTTATTCAAACTCAATAGGGCAAGACTCTAATAAGAGGTAATAAATGGCCCACTAAGGACTCCACAACTTCCTCTTGGCATGATTACAAAGTTGTATCAAGCAGTAGCTGCAATGCGCTTATTCTTTTGAAGTGTAGTTGAATGTATTACCTTTTCCTTATGTATCTACAAATTCATACAATGCAAAAAGTGGACTAATGATAAAGTAGCATAGTGGACTACTTTAGCAGTTATAGCCACTCATGCATTCAAGGATATCAAAATATGGAGCTCAAAAAAGGAACTGACATCCACAAAATTAATCCCAACAAGAATGAAGCAATCTCCTACAAAGCTATTGTACCAAAGTTCTTTCACAATATTGCACTCACATGATCAATGTTATGACTCTTCATTAGAAACAAGCTTATAGAAAATGTTCTGACATCTCAATCCCTCTTATAAAATAGTAGGAGCATGTAGAAATCAAATTTAACTCTAATCTCAATAGGAAAATATTTACTTGATGTTCCACTTGCACATTCCCAAACCTACGCGATCTCCTTGATGAATTATACCTTGAATACATGTTGTTTTATGTAGTAACTCCAACACCATATGCTCAATTAATTAGAAGCATAGCACATCCAATTCATTCAATTTAACTCAAGGAGAATATAAAACCTTAAATACCAAATTAGCTAGAAATAAATTTTGAAACATTTGTAATTAAAAACCACATACTCCATAAGCACCTCTACTACAAATGTCGGATTCTTCACATCTATGTCAAGATAGGTTTGCCAAGTAGCAATAGAAAGAATGTAAAGTTAATTATCCAAAAAAGGAAATAAAATTACTGACAATATTCCATCAAACCAATTTTTTGTGTTGCAAGGCATTGTAACTTAAGTAATTGACATGTATGAGATTTCACTACGAGGAAAACAAAAACTTTTATTTGTAATAACATATTTGTACATGAGGAACTTAACCTTCAAATAGTCTTTCCAAAAATTAACTCAGCTATAGTATTTTGTAATCAACACTAACTACCAGGTCAACAAACTGCAAACTTCGAATCCCACATAATCCTTGTATAGAGTTACAATTTCCTAATAGTAATAATGTATTATGCTATTGTTATTTGAACCACTACACAACTGATGATGAATAATTTTTTTAACTCTAAAATAGCATAGCTAGGAATTAATGTGTTGGCTAAGCAATAGTTGGTAATAATAACAAATATTGAGTTAATCATGACAATATTGACCATCATAATGGCCTTATCATCCATCTTGACATTGTTTTCAAATGATTAAAAATGAAAATGAAGTCTTCGTTACTCAAGATTGGCTGTTGCAATTCGTATGATGAGATATTTCAATTGAGTAGCTTGATTGACATGTAGTTTTTCTACAATAATGTTCTTAAACTTGTAGTGCATCGCCTTTGTAAATAACACACTTGATTTGTTTAAATTCACAACCTAAAATTAGTGATGCCCATATTGCTTCATAATTTCTTCATTGTACAACAAGTTATAGGAATTTAAATCAAGTCTTCATCAAAATAAAATCACTAATAAACGTAAGGGAAGAATGGTCAATTCTAAAACAAATAGAGGAAGCATAATCAAATTTTCCCTGAATGGGCCATAAGAGATATTTTGACACAATAATAAAGTGGTATGGTGAGAGAGGACTTCCATTTTCATGACTCTAATTGCTTTGATCCATTGTAGATAGATAATATTCAACATAATGCCAAATCTTGGTACAATAAAATAGGCCTTAATTCAATGGCATCAAAGAGTAGGGAATGACAAATGCATAATAATATCTATTATAAATTTCTAATTTACTATATGATAAGCCTCATTCATATTGAATTTTAGCTTAATAAAACCTTCTTTTGAAATAAATTGGTGCTAATGGGTAGTGATTTTCTAAATCAAAAGAATATTAATTATACCATGTTCTATCACATAAACAACATGCTCCTAAGTAGTGATATCTAGATGCCCAACCCTTGGTCTAGCCACCAATATTTTAGTAACAACATTACAAATAATTTCAAAGGTTTGCATGCTCTTTGAGCTTTAGGGATATGTATGACTAGTGTGTTTTTCCAACCTTTTGACATATAGCAATCTTTAAAGAATTATTTTACTACTATAATAATGTTCATCTATGTGATCTTGTGATAACCATGCAAAAACTTAGATTTAGTGACATCCATGCCAAGGGATTTATTTATTTTAATTGGCATTACCATAGGTTTGATCCCCTCATCCCTGGTTGGAGTCATAAGTGTAGCCACTTGTTCATCAATAGTTCTTCGAGGTTGGAACGGTAGAGGGTGTTCACACTTCGCATGGCTAAACCACTTCTTATTGAACTACTATATCAAAAATTCTTCAATCTATGTTAGGGAGGCCATTGCTTCCCCAATGTGACTTTTAAGTTTATGGATATAGTTTCCTTTGAAAGAAAAGGTAGATGCCACTTACAAAAAATGTATGTTTTGGTCCCTAACTATGGCCTAATTAAGATTAGCACACTACCACATCCATGTTTCTTCTAAAGCCATGGCTATTCGATAGAAAGCAATACATTTTGTTAAAAGATAATGTTCCAACATAGTTAAGCTATTCTTAGGTTCCTAAAGTTGTTGAAGCTTTTAAATTTTTTAATCTACTAGTGATGATACTGATAATGTTATGAAGTTCTATTACACTGCATTTCTTTAATTCAATTTGAAGTGAAAACTAGTGTATGGATCTCCAAGAGGGTGGAGAATTACAATCTTGACAATAATTTTTTATTATTTTAATAGTATTTATTTCTTAAAAGAAGTTTTGTTTGTAGAAAGCAATAATTATATATAATATTTATTTAATATGATAAAAAAATAAAGAGAAAAATTATTTGAGAGACCAGTATTTTTAGTTGGTTCAAATAAAATTAGAACCTATACTCACCCTCAACCAAGGACAAAAATAATGCCACTAATAGAAAATTATAACATGAGATTTCTTTCTTATGGTTCATCTCTGACCTACTAGCTTTTGTGGGTTCAAAGATAACCCAAGCTTTTGTGATCTAAACCATAACCTAATTTTTTATGTGATCAAATTGAATTTGTCTTTCATAAATTTTTCACCACCAAACACAAGGGAAAAAGAAAAAAATAACAAAACAAATAAGCTTTGATAAATTTGTACAAGTTTCTATACTTGTTTATTAAGAAAAAAAGATACAAAATCTTAACTTTAAGAAATGAAATGAGAATTTGAAAGTTTAGATGTCCAGGGCTTATTTGGAAAACATTGATGATTTCACAACAAGACGATGCTACTGCTAGTAGAATTTATGCTAGTTGAATATTAAGTATTATTTTGTAAAGATCTCAAAAATTGATTAATTTTTATAAATTATTCCATTTATAAGAGTTACATATCGTGAAAAAAAAAGTTTTATTATAACTTTTAGAAAAGGGGGTAAACATATTGAAAAGCAAAATCAAGAAGCTTTAAAAGCTTTTACAAACATGTTAAAATAATTTTTGAAAATAGCTATTGTTGTGGCTAAACAATTAGTCATTAAGAAAAATATATGTGGTCTATTTGAAATAAACAAAGGTGATACAGACTGTTAGATCAAATGCAGATTAAGTAGATGAGTTATGGATGGTCAGATCAATATTTATTTGATCTTTGCTATACGATCATGTCAGTTTAGATCTAGACCATTTCATTTAACAATGACAACGTTAGAGTTGAACTCAGTCATATAATTCAAGTACGATAATTAAGAGTTGTATGATTCATGGATAAGGTAGACAAAATTCTAGTCATCTGATATGTTATAATGTAGTTATTATTATGAGATCTAGGGATAACTCTTATGAAATTGATAGAATCAATAATAAACATTAGATCTAAAGGATCAAATGAATAATGGCATAGATGGCCATGAAAAATAAATAAAGTAGAGGTGAACTTCATAAAATGATAGTGAAAATGCATCATCTGATGGCTTTTAACACACCTTGTTGTAGATGTAGACAGGCACAAGGAATTTAGTCCCATATTATATAGAAATGTAAGTATTTAGACTTTATAGTCATTCATGTGGTACTAAAATTCAGAGCCCAATTAGCACTAAATCACCCCTTGTATGCTAAAAAATTCAACCGCTAGGCGTACTCATAACCAGAATGTGTTCGACCTGATTTTGTTATGAATTTTCCTAACCCAAGGCTTGTAATTGCCTAGTTCAGCTTGCTAGGCTAGAGAAGCTTTTCACTTTGACACAAGCTGGGATATGAAAAAATATATATATATATATATAATGATAAATTTAATAGAATTAATTTTTTTATTTAATTAAGATTTAGCAAACAAACTAACATGAAATTTTAAAAGGATATGATTTAACTAAGAGAAAGGTTATGAGATTAAAAAATAGAATTTTATTTATTTGCTAAATCAAGGAGATGATTGAATAATTTGATTCTTGAATATGAATTGAAATTGATATGAAATGGTGGTACCATAAAATCAACAAACAAACATTCTATTTCTTATTAAAAAAACATTTTTTTATGTTTGAAAATACTCCACAAATGAAGAGAGAATATTCCTAACTTGGGATACCATTCCTTAAGTTCTTAAACATTTCCTCTTGATAGTATCATTCTTTTTTGGTAAACCTCCTAAGTAGAGAATGATAACTAGAAGGAATGATTTCTAAGATCATGCTAACACGATAGTAAGGATAATAACACATTCAATAGCATTGTAGAACACCAAAAGTTTCAACACAAGAGAATGATGGTATCAACAAAATTGTTGAATGGAACCAACCCATCCAACAGAAGAGTAGGTATACAAAACGAAGCACAAAATGTATATAAAAAGAAGAACAAATGGTTTAATTAAGGAAGAAGGCCTTGGCTAGCTGTCGCATGACATGAGTATCAGTAACCCCTAGATAGTAAGAACAATCATAAAAATGATCCATATTGGTGTGCACAATTCAAACAACTATTAAAATGCATGAAAAATTAGTACACTTTTCAAATCAAAGATGTTTATTGGCTTATTTAACTAGAAAATGTTTTGGCCAAGATCATTGAAAAGAAATAAAGTAAACTACATGTTTAAAACATGGATAACCACCAAGAAATGCCATGATAATTGCTTAAAAAAGTTGTAATTCCACAACAAGTTGGTTCCACCTATTGGGCCACCATGATGCCTGTATAGAACGACAAAACACGAAGTGAGGCTTGACACCACCAATTGTACCACTGAAATGCAATAACATGCCCAACCAACACATGGCTATGCCCAATTTGCACCCAATGAAGTTTCATTATAACATGGGCAAACATCACACAGAACAAAGCCTAGAGTACTAAGGTGTAACAGTTCCATGTTACACCAAGTCAAGTCCTTATTATAATGACACCCATTTCATCATTAGCAGTCCTAAAAGATGGTAATGGTAAAAAAGGGTTGCACATTTTAGGCATAAAATGCTGCCCCTAAAAAAAGCTACCACATAAGCCATGGGGACGCCACCACACATCACACCATGAAGGGCTTGAGCACATACAACATGGAATTATCGAGTGCACATGGAGCCACCAAACTTTCAACATAACATTGGCAAAATTGAACCTCACAATGCCCAATGTATAAGGTAAGAG
>JAIUJO010000407.1:0-88879 GCA_023846275.1 Vanilla planifolia | reverse complement strand
TAGCTTTATATCGCTTTGATTTGGTTCAATTATATTGTTTGGACTTATCTTATTTCATCTTTATTATTTATTTAATTAATATTAAAATAAATTTACTATATTTATTCTTATTTACTTTTGTAAGTCATATTAATTCTAAACAACATTCAATCTAGATGAAACAAATTTTGTTAGACTTGTCTTAACGATTTCAAACCAATTAAATAATCTTTTAAGTATTTTTAAATTATTTGTTTTATAGTTTAGTATGCTAAAGGATTTATTTTGATTCATACCAAATTTGATGGTTGAGGATGGTACACTACATCACCTTGGAATCATGGAATTCAACTTTTTGTTGAAATTTCTCTAAATTCTACAAAGTTTTCGCCTAGAATTGCTTTTATTACAATGATTCTATTTCTCCTATATTGTGAACTTTACAACATTTTGTTATGGACATATTACTTATTTTAATTTATCTCATTTCAACTATATTATTAATTTATTTTTATTTGTGATTATTTAAATTTTTGTTTTAATTCTAAAAGTGGATTAATTGAGATGAAACAGTCATTGTTAAATTTGTCTTAACTTTATCAATCAAATTAAATATTTTTTTAATTATTTTTTAAAACTTTTAAAAAATTCATTTTCTAAGAGTTTTGTATATTTAACAAGATATTTTGATTCATAACTTATTTCATGATTGAGGATGTTATAATTGACCTTTTTAGTGTCTTGGGGTGTTGCTTTCTTATTAAATTAATCTCATTTCTTAAAATTTTTCATTTGATTTGGTTATATCACATTGAAACTTTGATTGTCGTCTTGGGTAACCCTTACATAAATTCGACTTTGTTATATAATGTTACTTCAATTTATCTAATTTTATCTTTAATATAAATTTACCACATTTGAAATAATAATTTACAATTTTTCAGTTATTTTTAGTAATTAAAAATATGGTCTGACAAACATGAAATAAAGTTGTGATATTCATCTCGATGAGAGCAACCTAATTACCTATTCATTTTTATAATTTTAAATATTGAAATTCCTAGTGTTTCTACAAACCATATGAGATATTTTCATTTGTAGTCCATTTGACAATCGAGGATTTTACACTAGATCTCGTTAGTATCTTTGAATGCAACTTCCTTATAGAATTCATCTCATTTGTTCAACTTTTTTACTTTAATTTTGTTATATTACTATATAATTCTACATCTATTTTGGTTGAACCATTCTATATCTTTGAATATGTTATATTACTTTACATTAACTCATTTCATTTTAGTTGTAATATATATTTTCATTATTTTGAAGAAATAAGTTTTTATTGTTTTTGTTTATTTATTTTAATAATTCATAATTATTCTAAACATTGTCTAAATGATATGAAAATAATGTCATTGTGTCATCTTGATAAGCTATATCTATATTAAAAAAATCTTTTTTATAGTTTGAAGAATTTTTTTTGTTAGTTTTTCATTGTTTATGATACATTTTATTTATAGCACTTTAGTATAAAGGTTTTTATACTCAATATCTTTAATATCATAAAATGCAACTTTCTAAGAAAATTATCTCATTTGCTCAAATTTTTAATTTTTATTTTGCATTACAAATATCTAATTCTTTGATCATGTGACACTTACAATGCTTTGATTTGGATATATTATACTGCATCAACTTATTTAATTTCAAATTTATTATAAATTTACTTGATAATAAAATAATAATTTATAATTTAATGTTTAATTATTTTTTATAATTCATAGTTAATCTAAAAATGTTTGATCAAGTTAGAATAAATATCATTAGATTCATCTAGATGTGCTTTATCCAATTTAATATTCATTTTTTTATCTAAAATATTTTATTTGTTGGGGTTTTTCACACTTCATAAGAAATTTTAAATCATACCTAATTTGATGATTGAAAATATTATACTCGATCTCCTCATTATTTTAGAATTAAACTTCTTGTAAATTTATTTAATATTTTTAAATTTTTACACTATTTTTATTATATTACCATGTAATTTTCAATCTTTTATATTTTCTTCCTTCCAACATTTTGATTTATTTATATTATAATTCTTTAATTTATTTCACTCTACCTTTATAATATGTTTACTTAATATTATGAAAATAGTCTGCTATAATTCAATCTTATATACCTTGGTGATTTATAATAATATAAATTGATGTCTTATAGAGGTGAAACAAGGGCATTGGACTCATCTTAACGAGCTCTATCTATTTAAATACTAATTTGTTGTACTTTTTAAATTAGTTTATAATACTTTTTTCTTATGTTTTAGTAGATACTTCGATTTGTACTAAACTTAATGATTAAGGATGTTGCACCTGATTGGCTTATCATTTTGGAATAGAAATTTCGAGTATAAGTTATCTCATTTCTTTGAATGTTTTACTTTAATTTTGTTATATTACTATGAAATATGAATTCTCCCCACATTTAGCCTTTACATCATTTTGATTTTGTTATATTATATTTTCTTAATTTTCCATATTTGGACTTTCATACATATTTATTTAAAATTAATTAAATATACATTTTTTATAATTTATAATTACTAGTAGTTCTAAATGCGAAGTGATAAAGATAAAAGAAATATCATTTGACTAATCTAATTGAGCTCTATCATATTTAAGTTATTTTAATATTTTTAATTATGTTATTTTCTTGAATTTGGACATGTTTTATAAGACATTCCAATTCTTTCCTTATTTGATGGTTGAGGATGTTGCAGACTATCCTCTAATTATCTTCAAATTTAGCTATCTCACACAATTTACTTCATTTGTTTAATATTTCACTTTGATTTGGTTATATTACTGTGAAACTCTAATTTCCCCCATTTAACTTTTACAATGCTTTGATTTTGTTGTACAACATTGATTAAATTTATCTCATTCTATCTTTAATATACAATTATTAAATATTAAAATAATAATTTTTTACTATTTATGCTTACCTATTAGTTTGTAGTAATTCTAAACGACATCTAGTTAAGATGAAAGTAACATCAGTGGGCACAACTTGAGCTGTCTCAAATTAAAGATTTGTTCTAATATCTTGAAATCGTTTATTTCCTTAA
Organism: Vanilla planifolia; assembly: GCA_023846275.1. NCBI lineage: Eukaryota > Viridiplantae > Streptophyta > Magnoliopsida > Asparagales > Orchidaceae > Vanilla > Vanilla planifolia. The sequence goes on along the minus strand of JAIUJO010000407.1, from coordinate 85,770 downwards.
ATGCTTTACAATACATTTTTATTTGCAGTGGATTTGTCGATCAAGGATGTTATGCAATTTCTTCTTCATATCTTGGAATGCAACTTTCTCATATAATTTGTTTTCTTTCATTAAATTTTGTGCTAAGATTTTCTTATATTAGAATGTAACTCAAAATGTTTCTATCGAGTGAGATTTACTTGTCTTTAATTTGGTAATATGATATAGCTTCAATATATCCCGTTTTTGTTTTCTATATATATTTATCTATTATTAAAATGATGATATATTTTTATTTAATCTTATTTTCTTTAAAAATTATACTAATTCTAGAAAAGTTTTGATTGAGATGAAGTGTCGTTAGACTCATTTCGATGAGCTTCATCCAATTAAATATTCATTTTAATAATTTGAAATATTTTACTTTCTAGATTTTTTTTAGTATGCATTATGAGATATTTCATTCATACCCCATTTGATGATCAAAGATAACACACTCAATCTCCTTAGTGTCTTGGAAAGTAATTTACCATAAAATTTATCACATTTCTTTTAGTATTTCGATTTGATTTGGTAATGTCACTATGGAAGTCAAATGCTCCTCTCATGTGACCCCATATATTGCTTCGATTTAGTTAAATCATGTTACTTTAAGTTTCCCATTTTAACTTTAATACATGTTTGCTTAATATTTAAATAACCATTTAATAATATTTTCACATAATTTATTCTATAATTTGTAGTATATCTAAGCAAGGTTTTATGGTGATGAATAAATATCATTAGAATTATCTTAATGAGCTCCATCCATTCAAATATTATTTTTTTTTATATATTTTACTTTTTGTATTTTTTCACCCTTTATGAGATATTTGCATACATTTTTTATTTGCCATTTGAGGATTTTATGCTACACCTTCTTAGTATCCTAAATTGAATTTTCCTATATAATTCATCTCATTTCTTCAACTTTTTAATTTTAATTTAGTTATAATAATATATAATTCTAAATCTCTTTTTATTTAACGATTACATCTCCTTGATTTGGTTTTATTATATTACCTTAATTTATCTTATCTCAATATTAATATATATTAACTTGATTTTAAAACACTAAATTATTATTATTATTCCTGCATACTTAATTCAATAAAAATAGTGATTTTGAACGAGATCTAATGGAGACTAGAAAAAATCATTATGCTTGTTTGAATGAGCATTGTCAAATTAAAATTATTATTTTTTATTTTAAATAATTTATTTTTTTATTTTTGGTATATTTTATGTGAGATTTTAATTAATGCCAGATAGGATAGTTAATGATGCTAATGCTTACCTTCTAAAAACCTTGGAATCCAACTTTCATTTATAATTTATCTCATTAATTAAACTTTTTTCCTTTAGTTTGATTGCATTTTTATATTACGCTAAATCTACTATCACATTAATTAAAATTTCTCCTTTTAGTTTTATTCTTAGTTTCCTTGGTATAAAAATAATAATTTTATTTTATTTATTCATTTTTAATTGGTGCTTTACTATTATTCTAAAGGCCTATTTAAGATAAAGAAAGTGTCATTAGAGTTGTCTCGATGAGCTTTATCTAATTAAAATCTTTATTATTATATTTTTAAATAATTTATATTTAGATTTTTTTGATACTTCATGAGATAATTTAATTCATATATGATTCAATGATTCAAAATAATACTCCAAACATCCTTTGCATCATGGAAGGAAACTTTCTTGCATAGTTGACCTCATTCAATATACTTTTTTGCTTTGATGTGTTATTTTGCTATGCAACACCAATTCTCCTATCATTTGGGCTTTATAATTCTTTAATTTGTTTATATTACTTTACTTCAATTTACGTCCTTTTAGCTTTAATGTATGTTGATTTAGCATCATGAAAATAATTTAGTTTTATTTATTGTTACTTATTTTTGTGTCATAGTAATTCCAAGTGAGGTTCCACAGAGATGAATATAATTTTAATGGAATTAACTCCATAAGACTGATCCAATTAAACATTTTTTATGTTTATAAATTATTTATAGTCTATTATTCTCATAAACCTTTACCAAACATTTTTATTCATACCATATTTGATGATTAAAATTGCTACACTCGATTTCATGAGTTTCTTGGAATGCAATTGCCCTATATAATTTGGGTCATTTCTTTGAATTGTTTTTTTTCTATTTGGTTATATTAATATTATGGTCAATATATGATATAATTTATTCTATAAATTTCTATTACTTGGTCATATTATATTACTTTGATTTATTTCATAACAAATTTAATATTCATTTATGTAATATTATAGTAATAATTTATTATTATTTGTGGTTATTTAATTTTATAATTCGTAATAACTTAAACGAGGTCCAACATAATGAAACAAGCATCATCAGAATAATCTTGATGAACAAAATCCAATTAAATGTTTACTTTTCTTATTATTTTATTTTATCGGGTATGCTTTGTGAAATATTTAAACTTGTATCTAATTTAATGTTAAATGTCATTACACTCAATGTTCTTAGCACTTTAGAATGCATCTTTCTTATCTAATTTTTCTTATTTCTTTAAATGTTTTCATTTGATTTAATTATATAACTATGAATCTCTAAATCTCCTTATTTGGCTAATATCAACCATTGACTTAGTTATATTACATTATTTGAGTTTGTCTCATTTTAGTATTGATATTTTTTTACTTAATATTAAAATTATAATTTATTACTATTTATTTTTACTTATTTTCTTGTTTTTGTAATTGAAAATGTGATTTTGTTAGACAAAATTAATATCATTGGAAATGTCTTAATGTGCCCTATCTAACAAAATATTCATTTGTAAAAACATTTTATTAATTTATTTTACTAGACATATTTTATGAGATATTTTAATTCATACTTAATTTAGTAATAGATGATATTACACTTGAACTCTTTAGTGTCTAGAATAAAGCTTTCCTATGTCATTTGTCTTATTTTTTAAATTTTCTTATTTTTATTTTATTATTATATGGTGAAACTCAAATTTCTTCCTAATGACCTTCATATTTCTATGGCTTGTTCACATTATATTACTTTAATTTATCTTATTTTGTTCTTTAAGATATATTTACATAATATTTAGATACAATGTTATTATTATTTTTATTATTTATTTTGTCTATTCATGATATTTTCAAACTAGGTCTAATGGAGATGAAACAACTATTGTTTTGCATGTTTTTAAAGATATCTTGATTAATACTTGATTTGATGATCGAAGTTATTAAACTCGACCTCCTCATTAACTTGGAATGCAATATTCCTGTACAATTTTTCTCATTTCTTTAAATATTTTATTTTTGTTAGGATATATTGATATGTAATACCAAATCTCATATTATTTGCTATATTATATAGCTTAAATTTTTCTCATTTTTGCTTTACTATTTATTTACATTGTATTATATTAGCAATTTATTATCATTTATGTTTATTCAATATTTTAAGGTATTTATTATGAATGTTATTTGATCGATAGAAAATAGACATCATTAGAATAGTGTTGATGAGCACTATTTACCAAAATATTCAGTTTTTTATTTTTTATTATTTTATATCATTAGGCATGCCTTATAAGACGTTTAACTTTCTACCTATTTTATTGTTAGTTATGTTGAACGTATTCTTTTTAGTGTCTTGAAATGTAATTTTTTTTACATAATTTGTGTAATTTTTGAAAATTTTTGTTTTGATTTGATTGTATTACTATGTTACTTTAAATCTCTACTTATTTGACCTATTGATTTCTTCGATTTAGTTATATTATATTATTTCACTTTCTATTATTTTATTATTGGTACTTTTTACTTAATATTAAAAATCTATTTATTATTATCTATGCTATTTAATTTTCTTGTTCATGATAATTCTAATTGTGGTCTAATCTTAATAAAACAAACATCATCACAATTATCTCATAGAAATTCTATAATTAAATAATCATTTTTGCAATTTTTTTAATTCTCATCCAATTTTCTAGTTGATGACAATAAACTCAGTCTCTTTAATGTTGTGGAAGTAACCTTTGCAACAAAATTTATCTAATTTCTTCAAATTTCTCATATTTATTTCATTATTTTGTAAACTTCATCTTATACTCTATTCTGACATTTTTATACGAAAACTAGTATGTGAATCCCATCTGAGGGGAGGATGGTGAATTGTGGAATTTAAAATAATATTTTATTACATTTTTTTTTTTAAAATTAACTTTATGTTCACAAAAAACCTTACCTTTATATATATATATATATATATATATATATATATATATATATATATATATATATATATATATATATATATTAACTTTAATATGAGAAACAAAAATGGAGTTAAAATTTAAAATAAGATAGTTTTATTTTTAGGTGGTTTAATTCAAATTAGAACATACATACACCCAAATCAAGCTAAGAAAAAACACAACTACAAAGGTTCACAACTTAAGTTATTTTCTTATAGTTCACCTCCAATCGACGAGCTCTTATGGGTTGAACTATAATATGAGCATTTAGAAGTTCATCTTTGACTCAACTTTTAATAAGATCAAACTAGACTAACTTTCACAAATGCTAGACCACCCAAGCTAATAGAAAAAGGAAAAATACAACAAGATAAAAATTTTGATAAATTTGTACAATTTTTTATGCATGTTGTTTATTGAAATAAGGTGCAACAATCTCAAATTTAAGAAGAGGAATGAGAAATTGAATGTTTAGAGGTACGAGGCTTAGTTGGAATAATTTGATTTTTTGAGAAGAATAGAGCATAGGTCCAACTAGTAGAATTTATGCCAATAGAATATTAAGCAGTACTTTGCTAAGATCTAAAAGATTCATTCATATTTATTAGTTATTTTATCTTAATTGGCTAAGTATTTATAAAAACATTTTGATTATACACAATTGAAGGTGTAGAAAAGCTATTTAAGAAGCTACTATTAAATTCCTTAAATAACTTCTCTAAAGGGCCTAAAACAATTTTTCATAAATGGCTAACAGAACAGTTAGGGAGTTTATTGTTTTGAAGGATGGACTGGATCTACTAGAGGAAATTAGAGAAGCTTTGGACTATTATATCAAAAATTGCGTAAGTAGAAGAGTTAAAACCTTATTTCAAGAAACTTTAGATGTGGGCCCCTTAACTAAGGTAGATAACATTTCAATTATTTGATAAATCAATGATTACATCAGGAATGGCCATAGTCATAAGTATGAAAGTTGATAATTTCAAGCCGAAAGATTAAAAGATAAATATTTCAAAGAGTAGAAATAACTAAAGTCGTCTAATGACGCTGGACTTAAGCTTTAATGTACTATCAAAGCATAGAAGCAAGATATAAAGGCATGTCAGATTGTAGTTGTCTGATCATCATTCGTTTGGGTGCAAATTGATGGAAGATGAGGGTGCATCACGATCACAACTTTTAAATGTAGAGGCAATCTCTACCATGAGATAACAAAGATGTGTGAATAGACGTGTAGAGTCGATCCTAATTTTTGATGCAGACAAGAACCTAAAGAATAATCCTACATTACAGTATCAGAAAAAATTTTCTACATCATAATTATTTAGGTGGGTGTTATATGTGAGCCTAATTGAGAAATGCTCCAACATTGTGTACTTAGAATTTCATCGCTTGAGGCTAGTAGATATGTATAAGTTATTATGGATTGAACCAAAAGAATACGCATACTCAGTTCAAGTGCTCCCTAGCTTGATCTTTTTCTCTACTCAATCACGTTCAAGAATGTAGTATCACAAAGATCATGCCAGATTCAATTTGTTTGACAATCATCTAACGCGAACATTGATAGTGGTTCCTGCATAGGCTTGCTCCTCAAGAGAGTTTGCAATTTAACAATTGATTTAACATAAAATTTTCATAGGATGTAAAATTTTTTTTAATCAAGGAAACGATTGAGGATTAAAAAATGGAATCTTATTTGTTTGCTAAATCAAAGATATGATTAAACAATTGGATGCTTCAAGAAGGTTTGAAGTTGAGATGAACAGATAGTTCCTTATAATCAACTAACTAAATGTTTTATTTAGTATTAGAAAAAACCTTATCAAAATTGAATCGCATGTTTGCAATTCTAGAAGCTTTTTGAGCCCTCCATAGTTCTTTGATTACAACTAATTCACCATCTTTAAAGTTTAGTTGCTTCTTTTTAAAAAAAAATTGATTTATAATAAATGAGCTCATTAGAATAAATTCTTAAACATTTATGAATTGAATATTAAACACAAGGATGACCTTATAATATCATCACTTTTAGTGATGGTAACGCAAAGTGGTCTAGATAAAAATATAATAAAAAAAATTATTATGATAAAAGATATTAAAAATGAAAAGTTTTATGCACCTCCTTACTCATTCTCTACCTTACTTCATGCTCCCCCTCACTTATCCAAACAATATAACTCTTCCCCTTTGATAATATCAAAAGTGAGATATAATTTATATATTCTCTATTACACCTAATTGTTTCCTTATGATTTGAAATTTTTTTGTTAGAAGAGATTTAGTGATAATGTTAGCCAATTCTTGTTTGATAGGAATATATTCAAATTCTACTAATCCTTTTGCTACTTCATCTCTAATAAAAAGGTATTTTATATCACTGTGTTTGGTCCTACAATGATGAACCTTATTCTTAGATAAGCCCAAGGCACTAATATGATAAAATCTAATTGGAATATGTGAGAGATCTAAACGACAATCTTGAAGTCAATTCGCTTAATGTAATGCTTGGGCAGCATAACTTTTGTCGCAACATACTCCACTTCTGTGGCCAATAAAGTTATGCAATTTTGCTATTTGTTTGAACATGAAATTAGATAAATTTTTAATATTCGTCATGTATCTAACGTACTTTTCCCATCTACCCTAGAACCTACAAAGTCTAATTCTATGTAACATATAAAATCATTTCAAACAGTATTTCAATAGTATCATAAACACAAATTCATTATACCTTTTAAAAATTTCATGGTTTATTAAGTTGTCTCTAGACGTCTTTCCTTAGGATTTGATGTGAATCTAGCACATAAGAAAACATTAAATAAGGTGTATATTCAATTTCTCATTAAATAAGACCTCTACAAAGTTTTTGTTCAATACGCTTCTCATTTTCGTTTTAGCTAAATGAATAAATTGATGCATTAGAATCTCTTTATGTTTTATGTTTTTATACGAAAATTCACAAATAATTCCTTGAAATTCTTAGTTTGTGAAATAAAATTCTCTTTTTTTTAATTTCCTAACTTATAATCCAAAGTAGAAATTCATCCCACCTATCATACTCATCTCAAACTCTCTTATTGTTAAGTCACTAATTTCTTTACACAATTTTATTTATTCTTCCAAACATTTTGTCATTAACTTGAACTTGCACAAGTAGTAAATATCATTTAAAGGTATTTAAGAATCATATTTTATGTACTTTTCCTTTCAAAAATCCACTATCAACAAAATAATTAATTAATTTATGATACCATGCAAAGGGGGCTTGCTTAAGGTCATAAAGTGTACACTTAAGCGTATATACACAATCACCATGTGCATGTCAAAACCCCCATGCTGTTCTCATGCACACATTCTTCTATTATCCTATTTAAAAATACACCTTTTACATTCATTTGGAAATATATAGAAGATTTATGACATGAATATACAAAAAGAAGTTGAATGGTCGCTAATTTTGCTATAGGGGTAAATGACTCCACAAATCAATCCCTTGAACCTGATCATAACCATTAGTAAAAATTCTAGCTTTGTTTCTAATTATTGCTTCACTTTTATCAAATATATTTTTGAATACTCATTTGGTTAGAATTGTTTGTTGAACACTAGTCCTAAAAACTAATTCTCATGCTTTGTTTCTTTAAATATGGCCCGATTTTATTTATTACCTAAACCCAATAGTTATCCTTAAGTACTCATATAGATACTAGTTCAAAGAAAGAAAGAAAAACAATGTGATCAATTTATGTTATAAAAGCTATAGTCATAACATCAAGATTAATATTTACTACTATTAATTCCTTTATATGTGAACCTTGATACTTCTAATCTTTTGGTAACTAATGACTAATCTCTTCTCCTTTTTTACATTGTATTTTGCCTTTACCCTCTCCCAAGTCTATGTTATTTAAAGACTTTATTTCTTCATTTAAATTTTTAATATTTGTCACCTAAATAGACACATCAAACACTACGTTAATTGCTTTCCCAATATTTAGAAAGTACATGTTGTAAACCCTATAAGCTTTCCAAAAGAGGAGTATCCTAAGAACATACCTACACTTGCTTTTTCACTAATCATGCTCAAGTTGGCTCTTTCATTAAGAATTATACATTTACACCTATAAACATGAAAGTAGCTAATATATGACTTTTCTTTTTAAATAACTCATGAGAGGTATTCTTAAGTATTAGCCTTAAATTAATTTTATTTATTATGTAATAGGCCCTATTAATTGCCTCAACATAAAAGTAATTTGGAAGATTATATTCCACTAACATTATTGTATTAATGGCTATTGAGGTTCTTTTTTTTAATAATCCCTTTTTGTTGAGGTGTATAAAAACATGCAAATTGATGCCTTATTCATTTGTCTTTACTATAATTTGGAAATCCATATTCTTAAATTCACTACCATTTTCACTTTGAATATAAATTAATTTGTGATTGGTTTGTCTTTTTATACCTTTTATCAAATTAAAAACATTTTCAAATGTCTAACTTTTGTTATTAAAAATACAACCCAAGTATACTTAGAAAGTCATCACTAATTACAAATCTATATTTTTTCCACTTAAACTCAAAGATTATATGGGTTAAAAAATGTCTAAGTAAATTATCTATAAAGGCCTATCGATGGTTTTAATTTTTAGGTTTAAAGTAAGATTTAGATTGCTTTCTTGTTTGGATTGTTTTACATATTTTTTACCTAGTTTGTTATGTTTGGGCCCCTCAATGTGTATCTAGCTTATTTATTTTTCTAAGATTGAATAACATTCATCACCTTATCATCTATGCCATAAATTATTTTCACATGAATGTGTAGCAAGGCATTATATTTTGGTAACTTCTAATTTTTCAAAACCTTTTGTTTTACCATCTAATAATGTTTTATCATCTTTCAAAATTTTGTAACATTGAGTTCAAAATTAATAAATAGCCATTACATTGTGATTAACTAATGCTAGTTAAGTTAAATTATAATCCATCAATTAAATAAAACATTCCAAATTGTGAGATTAAGCATATTTATATTACCAATTCTAATTGCTTTCTTCTTAGAGTTTTCTTCTAGTGTCACTTATCAATTTGATCCATGTTTTATTGATATAAAAATTAATTAATTTCTAATCATATTCCTTGCATAACCACTATCCAACACCAAAGAGCTAGATCTTGAATTTTTTCTTTTTGCATGGCTATATAAATTTTAAAATTTTAATATTATAATCATAAAATTTAACTTTTATTTTCTTAGTTTGTATGCCTTAATTTACACATAATTCTTAGGTATATTATTTCTATCCTATGAATGTCTCCAAAGCCCTATATCTCCACCCCATAGTTATGGAGACATCAGATATCAATTATTTTATTCTCTAATATTAAGAACAAAAGACATCCTAGGTTGAGCCCTAATATTCTTCATAGGAGTATTAATGTCATTCTTAATTACCCATTTAAAACAAGGTATCGAACTAGACGTGTTTTCATAATGTTAAAATTCCTGATGGTATGCCCTTTTTACAAGAACAAAAGCCCATAAAATTCGAAACATTGTTCATATGTCCGAAAGAAGATATATATATATATGCTTAGAAATACAATGCGAAGCAATAGACATTTTTACATCTTCAAGAGAATAATTTTTTTAAACGAGTAATTTCTTTTCTCAAAGAGGGAATCTCAACAATTGTAGAATTTCTTCACACAAATTTCAAGTATTTCTATTTTTTCTCATCCTCTTTCAAAAAAAGGCTAAAAGGTAAAATTTTTATTTATAAATTTTTTTAATTCTTCATGTTTGGCCATTGGAGATGTTAAAGCACTAATAACTTTTGCATAGCATTTTCAAAAGGTTTAGGAGGCCAACAACATACTTCATGCTCTTCTTCTACATTAAATGTGCTTGAATCTTCATCATTTTCCTAGAAGCATTCATCTATTCCTCCTTAATATTTAAAGTTGAGTTGTCCAAATCGTTTGATGCACTCCAAGTAGCTTGAAAATCTTTCTTCTTCTTCTTTCTCTTCTTTTTCTTTTGCTTTGTTTTGGTGTCCCTGAATTTTATCTAGTATTGCCAATTTGGCCACAATCATAACAACTTGGTGCTTGAATCTTCTCCATTCTTTTCTTATTTTGTAAATTCAGATTTATAAACTTTTTTGCCAAATTGTTTGCTAAACATTTAACATGAAAATTTGCCACTTCCTCCATATCCATGGAAGAGATGAATGCCACATTTGAAACTTCTTGACTTGCTTTGAATGCTAATTATTCCTCTTTTCTTGCTAGTGGAAACCTCCCCTTTAGCTCTCTATTCTTCTTGATTTTACTTGTTAATGATTCTCCTCTTTAGCTCTCTTTTCCTTTGATTTGCTTATTTATAGTGAAACTCTAACTCTTTCCTTGTGTAAGCTTTACATCTATTTGGTTTGCTCATATTATATTACTTTAGTTTATCTATTTTTAGTGGTAATATATATTTTCATACTATTATAATAATAATTCATTGTTTTTTTTATTATTTACATAGGTAATTAATGGTAATTCATGAAAGAAACATTGCTAGATTCTACTCCATGAGCTTTATCTAATTTAAAATTCAATTTAATAATTTCAAAAATGATAATTAAAAGGTTATTATGCAGTCATTATAAGGTATTTTAATTCATGCATTATTTAACGATTGAGGATACTATGCTTGATCTCCTTATCATCTTATAATACAACTATCCTTTGCAATTTGTCTTATTTCTTCAAATTCTTTTCTTTGATTTTGTTGTATCACTATGTAATTCTAAATCTTATCTTCTTTTACCTTTAGATGCCCTTAGTTTTGTTATATTATATTATTTTTAAGTACCTCATCACAACTTTAGCATATGTTTACTTTATTTCAAAGAAATTATTTTTTATTATTTATGTTTCTTCACTTATATGATTTTTAAAATTTCAAATGATATTTGATTGAAAAAACTAAAATGTTGTTAGAATTGTTTTGACTACTTTTCTTTAATTAAATATTTTTTGTAATTTTATATATTTTTCTTTTCAAAATTTTTATCCATTTTAAGATACATTTTGATTCATTCTTTTTTTGACAAAAAACATTTAATCTTCATAGTATTTTGGAATGCAATTTTCTTGTACAGTTTATCTCTTTTCTTAAGATTTTTTTCCTCGTTTTATGTTGTAGTATTATGAAACTATAATTATCCTATTGTTTGTCTTTTAAATTTTTTATAGTTTTTTTATGTTGCATTACTTTAATTCATCTTATTTCAACCTTAATATATGTTTACCTAATATTAAAAAAAAATTTACTGTTACTTATGTTTATTTAATTATACAATTAATAGTAATTCAAAATGAGTTCTAAATAACATTAAATAAACATGATTGGACTGCTATTGATGAGCTCTATCAATGAAAGAATTTTGTTATATATTTTTAACTATTTTTAAGGCCTTTAGTATGCTTTATGAGACACTAAATTCATTACCAAATTTAGGATCAAGAATGTTACCCTTGATTTCTAATGTATCCTAGAATTTAGCTTTCTTATAAAATTTATATTACTTCTTCAAATATTTTACATTGACTTGGTTCTATTAATATTAGGCCCTAATTCATCTCTCTTGTGACCTTTACGTCATTTTGATTTGGGTATATTTAATTTTTTCAACTTATCTTATTTCATTATTATGATATTTTTACTTTTGTTTTTAAATAATATTTTATTTATAAGTGTGCTTATTTAGCTTAATAAATAGTACTACTTCCAGACAAAGTTTAATCAAGATGAAATAAACATCATTGGACTTGTTTAGAATTTTCACATATTTTGTCTTCTACAACTTTGGCTTGTTTTACAAGATATTTTAAATCTTACCTTATTTGATGGAGAATGTTTCACTTGATCTTCTTAGTATCTTAGTATTAAAATTCTTGTAAAATTTATCTAATTTAATCAAATCTTTTTGTTTAATTACTTTTGTATTTATATATGTTCTAAACAAGGTTTGATGGCAAAGAAAAAGCATCATTAGACGAATTGTGGCCAAGACTACGTTATTAAGTATTCACTTTTTTATTTACAAAACTATTACTGTTTAAGAAGATGAAATGCTTTGTAAGTCATTTTTATTTGTACTTAATTTAATGATCATCGTTAATGCACTCAATCTTCTCTGTATCATGAGCTGTAACTTTCTCATAAAATGTATCTCATTTTTACAATTATTTTTGCTTTCAATTGGTTATATTACATATTAAATCAAAATCTACTCTTTTGTGACCTTTACATCACCTTGATTTGGTTAAAACATATTTCTGTAATTTATCTTATTTTAGTTTAAATATATATTTGTAATATTAAAATAATAATTTAGTAATATTCATTATTATTTATTATGGTAATTTGTAGTTTTTACAAATAAGGTTTGATCAAGATGAGACAAATGTCATTGAAGTAATCTAGATGTTCCCTGGCCAATTATATATACATTTTAATATTTTTTTCAATTTTTTTATTTTAATGTTTTAAAATTCTTCATGAGATATTTCAAGACCAATCAGGTTGTTGCATTGGATCACCTTAATACATTGGAATGTAACTTTCATGAACAATTTTTGTCATTTGCTCAAATTTATTGCTTTCATTTGGTTATATTACATTGAATGTCTAATTGTTCTCTTATGTGACCATAACATCACTATAATTTTGATATAATATAATGCTTCAACTTTCCTTATTTTAGTTTTAATATGCATTTACTAAATAATAAAACAATACTATATGACAGTTTGTGGTTTTTTATTGTAGCAATTTGTAGTTATTTTCTATAAGGTTTAATCAAGAAGAAACACATGACATTGGACTCTTCACATTTAAATCTTTCCAATTAAATATTTATTTTTCATATATTTTTTAAATTTTTATGATTTTGTCATGGTTTTTTACATATTTTTATTCATACCTTATTTGATTACTGAGAACGTCAAACTACATTTCTTGAGTACCTTGTGATGTAGATTTATTGTAAAATTTATCTCTTTTTCGAGGTATTTTACTTTTATGTTTTAATATTACAATGTAACAATAAATTTTCTTTTATGTGTCTTTACATTGCCTTGATTTTGTTATGTTACATTACTTGAATTTACCTCATTTTTGTTTTAATATAAATTTACTTAATTTGAAAATATCACTTTGTTTTTTTATGATTTTTTACTTTGGAAATAGGTAGTAATTCCTAATATGGTCAAATTGAATGATATTAGTGTCATTAGACTAGTCTAGTCTCAATCAAATTTAAAATTAATTTTTATGTTCTTCAACATTTTATTTTCTTAAATTTTTGCATGTTCTATAAAATATTTCAACTACTACGTCATTTGATGGTCAAAGATATTATACAAACTCATATTATTATATTGAAGTAGACTTTCTTATTCAATTTATCTTATTTTTTCAAATTTTAGCTTTGATTTCATTATATTATAATGAGATTATATTTCTCTTACCCCTACATTTCTTTTATTTAATTATAATACATTGCTTGAATTTATCTCACTTCAATTTAAATATAAATTTGCTCAATTTTAAAAAAAAAATTTGTACTATTTATGCTTATTTACCTTGGAAAGTTGTTATTCCTGACCAGGTCTGATCAAGATGAACAAATATTACTAGACTCATTTCAATGAGCTCAACTCAATTAAATATCAATATTAATATTTTTTAATTTTTTAATGTTAAAAAAGATAATTCAATGCATACAAGATTTTATGATCAAGGGCATTACATTTAATCTCCCTGATATTTTTGATTGAAACATTGATATGTAATTTATATCTTTTTTCCAATTATTTTTATTTGTTTGATAATACAACTTTGTAACTCTAAATCTCCTCAATTGTAATCTTCATATCGCCATCATTTTGTTGTGTAATAATGCTTAAATTTACTTCGCTTAATCTTTAAAATATATTTACTTCATATTTAAAAAAATTATTATTTTTTAAGCATATATATAGTTGTAGTTTGTAGTAATTCCAAATGAGGTCTAATTGAAAGGAAAAACATCATTGGACTCATTAGGACATGCTGTATCAATTTATATATTTAGTTTTATATTTTTATATATTTCCTTATTTACAATTTTATCATCATATATGAAACAATTTGATTCATACCTTATTTAACAATCAAGCATGTCATTCTTTATCAACTTCATATCTTTGAATGCAACTTTCTTGTGTAATGTTTCTCATTTGCTTAAATGTTTTGCTTAGATTTAGCAACATTATAATGAAACTTTAATTGTCCTCTTATGTCACTTTTACATTGCTTTGATTTGCATATATTATATTACTTTAGTTTTTGTTATTTTAGCTTTGATATATATATTTATTTACCTAATATTAAAATAATAATTTTTTGTTATTTAAGGTTAATCACAATGGTAATTCATAATATTTTCACATAACGTTTCATAGATACAAAGAACACATCGTGGGACACATCTCGAGTAACTCTAGTAATTAAATATTTAATTTTATATTTCAAAAATTTTATTATAATTAGTTTTTTCATCATTCATAAGAACGTTTAGTTCATGACTAATTTTCTAATCAAGAATGTTACACTCAATCTCTTTTGTATCTTAGAATGCAAGTAACCAACAAAATTTAGCACATTCTTTGAAATTTTTTCTTTTTGATTTTATTAATAACTATTCAAGTAAAAATCTCCTCCCTATTATTTTTACATCAATTTGATTTTGTTGTATTACATCTCATCAATTTAACTAATTTTGTAAATTATATTTATATTATTAATATTTTAATAATAATTTATTATTATTTATTTATATTTTATTTGGCCATTTAAAGTTATTCTAGACATGGTATATCTTGATGAGACAAACATTATTTGACAAATATTTAATAGCTCTTTCTAATAAAATATTCATTTTCATATTTTTGAAAAATTTTATTTTCTACTATTTTAGAATGCTTTGTGAAACATATCTATATTTTTATGATTTGATGATTGAGGACGTTACACATGATCTCATCACAATATTAGAATGCAACTTTATTACAAACTTTATCTCATTTCTTGAAATATTTCCCATAGATTTTGATATATTATAATGGAACTATAATTTTCTTGTAATGTGACATTTATATTTCTTTGATGTGGCTATGTTATATTCTTTTAATTTATATCATTTTGGATTCGATATATATTTTCTCAGTATTAAATATTAAAGTTCTTTATTTATTTTCTCATTTAATTTGGCAACTCAATGTAATTTAGAATTAGCTCTGTCAAAATAAATTTTTATTTTTATATTTTTATGGTAATTCACACTCTATATGATAATTGAAGATGTTGTACTTGATTCTATTATTATATTGGAATGCAAGTTTTTCATATGATATATCAATTTTAATCAAACTTTTTGTTATTATTTAAAAATTATAATGTAACTCTAAATCTCCTATCAATTAACCCTTAAGTATCATTGATTTGATTTGATTTTATTGCTTCTATTTATCTTTTTTTAGCATTTATACTAATTTATTTAACATCAAAGTAATATTTTATTATTATTTATTCTTATTTACTATAAAAATTACATGTAATGCAAAAGGAGAATAGATCAAGATGAAAAACATGTCTGTATGCTTGTCTCGATTAGCTTTATCCAATTAAATATTCATTTTTATATTTTTTAATATTTTATTTTCTTTGTTATGGCTTATGTTCTGAGATGATTTGATACATACCTAATTTGACAAATGAGTAAGTTACACTTGATCTCCTCCGTATCTTAGATTACAATATTTTCAAATGATTTATTTTAGTTCCTTAAAGTTTTGGCTTCAATTAAGTTATTTCATTATTTAACTCTAATTCTTCTCTTGTAACATTTACATTACTTTGATTTGGATTAATTGCTTCAATTTATCCCATTTTACTCTTATTATTATTTAATATTAAAATGAAACATTTTCCTATTTATGAATTAACAAACTAAATATGTAGAAAACATATTAAATTTTAATTTTAATACTACTTTGGTATATATAAATATTGAAATCAGATACATTTCAGAATGTGATAATAACAAATCAAAATGATGTAAAAGTTACATAGAAAGAGATTTTTATTTATATAATATAGCAAAAAAATTAAATAAAGAAGTGGCACTCCAACAAACTATGAAAATCAGGTATAACATCCTCAATTGCAAAATTAAGTAAAAATAAAATTGTCTCTTAAAGCAAGAAGAAATCATAAAAAAATTAAATAATTGAAAATATAATAATTAATTCTTAATTAACAAGAGCCCAACAATAAGAGTCCAACAACAACATTTTTGTATCAGTCTAACCTCGCTTTGAATTATCATGAGTTACGAAACAAAATAAAAAATATTTTCATATTATTAATAAAATATATGATAAACTTGTAATAAGAAACATTGAAATAGTCTAACATTACTATATCAAAATGATGTAATGGTGACATGAGAGGTGGATTAAGGTTTAAAGCAATATACCAAATCAACATACTAAGGAGATTGAGTGTAACATTGTTGATGAAAAAATAATGTACAAACAAAAATATCTTACAAAATGAGTAGAACCATAAAAATAAAATAGTTAAAAATATCAAAAAAAAAATTTAATTTGATAGAGTACTATAAGTTGTTTCGAACTTTACTATTTCATCTCCAATGGATCACACTAAGATTGGTATGAATTATAAAGTAAGTAAACCCAATAATAAAAAATAATTTAAAATTAATTAAATATATTTTAAACATTAAAATAAATAATTTATTGCAATGTAATAAATATAACTAGGGAAATGAAGGTCATGTAATACAATATTTACAATTATAAAGCAATATAACAAAATCAAAGTGAAAATTTTTAGAAAATGTGATAAGTTGTTGTTAAAAAGTTCTATTTTAAGAAAACAAAGAGGATAAGATCCTCAAATGGGAAAAAGGTTACTATTGAAATACCTTTTAAAGCATACAAAATCCTAATAAGTAAACTATTTAAAAACATAAAAAATAAAAATTGAATAGGATAAAGATCACTGAGATGTGTGCTTTTACATCTGCTTCATCTCAATTAGACATTAGTTTCGAATTACCACTAATTTACTAAGTAAATAAGAAAAAATAATAATAAAAATATTTCTATGATATTATTTAAATGTACGATAAAGTTGAAAAAAGATAAATTGAAAGCATTATAATACATCTAAATCAATATGATGATTGGATCATGCAAGCATAGATTTACTATTACGTGGTATTATGGCCTCATAAAATCATAAAATTTCAAGAAATAAAATAAGTTATATAAAAAACATTGTATTCCAATATGCTAAGGAGGTCAAGTTTAACAATCTTGATCATTTAAATAAGTACGAATATAAAAGTCTCATAAAGTAAGCAAAAAACATAAAAAATGGAGTAATTAAAAAATATTAAAAAAAGTTTCATTTGATAGGGCTCATTAACCTAAAGTCCAAAAATATTTATACCCCATTTCGAATTACTATAAATAACTAATGTAAATAAGTAAATAATAATGAATTAGTTTTTCAAATCAAGTAAATATATATTAAAGTTGAAATAAGATAATTGAAGTGATGTGCCATAACTAAATCAATACAATGTAAAGGTTAAGCAAGATGAGATCGAGGGTTACAAAGCAACACAACCAAACAAAGTACGAACCAAAATGTCATGTAAAATATGATAGAAATTACAAAAATAAATTATTTTTAAACATTAGAAAGAATATTTAATTGAATATAGTTATTTGAGATGATTCAAATGACATCTTTTTCGCCTCCATAGAATCTCATTTGAAATTATTATGAATTACCAATATACATAAGCATAAATAATTTTAAACTATAATTTTAAAATGAAGTGAATATACATTAAAACTAAAATGAGCTAAAATATAGCATTGGAATATAAAAAATCAATGTTTTTTCACGTCACATATGAGTTTATTCATAGTAGCATAGTAATATAAGTAAATCAAAGAACAAACTTTTGAAGAAATGTGATAAATTATATGAGAAAGTTAATTTTTCTCTGTCATCAAATTAGGTAGAAATAAAAGAAACTCATAAAGTGTACTAAAAAAATTAAATATATAATATTCAAAAATATTAAAAAAAATAATATTTAACTAGATAGAGGATATCAAGATCAGACAAACATTGCGTGTTTCATCTTGATGGGAACACATTTGTCATTATTACATAGTACTAAAATTGGTAGCATAAATTATAATAAATTATTTAGCTAATATATAATAAAACTTTAATAAGAAAAACCGATGCAATGTAATATAACAAAATAAAAGTAACTTAAATGATAAATAATAATAGGTAAAATAAATATGTCAAAAGGAAGCATTCTAAGAAATAAGGCAAAGTGTATAAAAAAATGCTTTCAAAGATATTACGAAGCTTGATTGTAATATCATTAGTTATTTAATAAAGTATTAATCAAAATGTCTCATATAGTGAGCCAAAACCATAGCAGAAAAGATTTAAAAAAATAATAAATAAATATTTGGTTTGATGGAGCTTATTTAGTTGAATCAAAGAATTGTTGGTTTCATCTCAATCAATCCTCATTTGGAATTACATTCAATAATAAATATAAATTGGTATAAAAAATAAAAAAAATAGTTATTTTCATTTAGAGTAAATATATATTAAAGTTAAAATAAGATAAATTAAACCAATGCAATATATTCAATTAAAAGATTTATAAAGTCACATGAGATGAGATTTAAAGTTACATAGTAATATCACGAAACAAAAAAATTTCAGAAAATGGTATAATTTTTTAAGTTGCAATCCAGTATAATAAAGACATCGAGTGTAACAAATCTTATCCTCAAAACAAATATGAATTTATATGAATCATACAACTTGCCAAAACCCTATTAAATGAAATATCTTAAAATTTTAAAAAACTTTTATGTGAAAAGAAATTATAGAATTGAGTCTAATAACAATTATTTCAACATCATCAAATCTTGTTTGAAATTATTTCAAGTTACCTAAATATATAAGTTCAAATAATAATTCAATATTATTTCATTATTTTAAAAATATATATTAAAATTAAAATGACATAAATTGTAGCAATAAAATTTAAGAACATGAAAGCTTTGTAATGATCAAATAAGAGGAGCCTTAGAGTTGCGTTGTAATAGGACCAAAGCAAATCATAAAATTTGAAGAAGTGAGATAAATTATTTGGGCTTGTCGCATTCTAATATACAAGCGGGACCAAGCAATACAAGCATGATTTTGAAATCAGGTATGAATTGAAATGTCTCCTAAAGGGTGCTAAAATCCCTAGAATGAAAGCTTTACAAAAAATGAATATTTAATTAGGTGGAACTAAAAAATGAATGTTTCATTATTGTTTGACATCATCTAGAATTAATGCAACTTATAAAAGTAAATAAGAATAAAAATAAATAAATTATTATTTTAACATTAAGTATATATAAATTAAGGGTTAAATGAAATAAATTATAGTAATGCTATACAAACCAATCAAAGTATTATAAATATAACATGAGAAGAGATTTAGAGTTATATGGTAATATCTCCAAATCAATGCAAAAACTTTGATTAAATATGATAAATTGTGTACAAAAGCTAAATTCCAAGATAATATGGAGATTAAGTGTAACATTCTCAACCTTCAATTAAAACAATAATTTAAAATCTTATAAAGTATGTCAAACACTTAGAAACTAAATTATTTTAAGATATATAAGAGAATATTTGATTGCACAAAACTCATTAAGATAAGCAAAAAAAAAGTTGTTTTATCAAGATAGCACCTTGTTTGGAATTACCATATTTTACCAAGGTAAATGAATAAAAATACTAATAAATTTCAATTTTAGTACTAACTCAATAAATATAAAAATTGAAATATGAATAATTCAAATAATATAATATTTAACCATGTAAAATGATGTAATGATCACATGAGTGGTGATTTAAAGTGACATTGTAATATATCCAATTCAAAGAAAAACATTTTATGAAATAAAATAAATAATATAAGAATGTTGCATTCAAAGATATTAAAGAGATCAATCTTAAATTCCTTAATCATCAAATAATATAAGAATTAAAATCATTCACAAAGCTTGCCAAAACTCAAGGAAAAATATATTGAAAAATTAAAAAATGAATATGTACTTTCATAGTGCTCATTGAGATGATTTTAATAATGATTGTTTCATTCAAATAAGACCTTATTTGAAATTAGAGTAAATAAATAACATAAACATGAATAATTAAAAGTAAGTTATCATTTTGACATTAAACAAATTAAATTATAGTAGAAATTAGTTAAATTGAGGCAATGTTGTATAACAAAATAAAAGGAAAAACGTAGTAACAATGGCAAATTATTTAGAATTGCTACAAATTGAAAAAAAGGATAAAGTAAAATAATAATAAACTACTATTCTTAATATTAGAAAAACATAAATTAATGCTCAAATGTGATGAATTAAAATAATATAGAATAATAAAATCAAGGAGACATGAAGGTGAAATAATAGAATATTTAGGGTTACATAATTAACCAAATCAAAGAAAAAAAAAATTTAAAAATGGGATAAAATATATGAGAAAGTTTCACTGCAAGATTTGAAGGAAAGTTTGTGTACCATCCTTTATTATTAAATGAGGCACGAGTCAAAATACCTCTTAATGTTTTTATAACACTAGATAATGTTATATTTAAAAATATAAAAAGAATACTTAAAATGATAAAGATTTTAAAGATGAGTCCAAAGTTGCTTGCTTTTGTCTTGATGTGATCTCATTTATGATACTTTGAATCACCAAAGTGGATATAAACAAAAAAAATATTTCTTTAATATTAAAAATATATATACTAAATTTTTAATGAGGTAAATTGAAGAATTATAATATTACCAAATCATAGTGTGCAAGTGTCACACTAAAGAGGATTTAGTCTTTTATAAAAATATAAACAAACCAAATAAGAGAAAATTGTATTCTAAGGAAATATAGCAACTAAGTTTATCATTCTTGTTCTAAAATTAGGTACAATAAAAAATTCCTACTAAAGTCTACTAAAACTTTATAAAATAAAATATTAAAAAGATGCAAAAATGAATAGATATTTGGATTGACCAGAACAAGATGAGTCAAACAAAGTATATTTCACCTCCATCAAACCTTGTTAGGAATTACTTTTAATTGCTAGATTAAATAAAAATAAATAATAATGAATTGTTATTTCATTATTATGTACATATATATTAAAGATGAAGCACGTTTAATTGAAGTCTCATATCCAATTCAATTTAGAGTTCCATAGTAATATAAGCAAATGAAGGTGAAAAATTTTAAGAAATAAGAAACTTTTGTTTGGAAATGTTGCATTACAATAACTAGGAAGATCAAGAGTAGCATCTACAATCATCAAATCATGTATGAATAAAACTTTCTTAAAAGACATGCAAAAATCTTTTTAAAAAACTTTCCCAAAAATAAAAAAGAATATTTTATTTAATAATGCTCATTGATATGATTCCAATGATGTCTGTTTTACCACAAACAAATGTATTTATAATTAGAAAAATAAAAAAATTAAATAAACATAAATAACAAAGTTTTTGAAATACTAAGTTTAATATATTTAAGCAAAAAAAAAGATTATTTGAAGTAGTCAAATATAACGAGATCAAACTGATGTTCTGGTCATATAATAAGAATTTTAAAGTATATAAAAATATGGCAAAATCGAAGAATAAATTAGATAAATTGTATTAAAAATACATTCCGTGATACTAAGTGAATTGAGTATAACAACCTCTTTTGTTAAATAATGTATGAGTAAAAATGCATTGTAAAACATTTAAAACTTTAAAAAATAATATATTTAAAAATATAAAATAAATATTAAGTAGATATTGGTTAGTAAGATGAGTCCAATAATATTTATTTCTTCTTAAACAAGAATTGTTTAAAATTATTAAAAACTAGAAGATGATAATTATACTTAATAATAAATTATTATTTTAATATCATGTAAATGATAGTTTATGATGAAATGAGTTAAATTGAATAAGTATAACATAAACAAATCAAAGTAATTTTTTTGAAAAATGGGATACATTTTGTTGGAAAGTTGCATTTCATGAAATAAAGGAGATCAAGCATTACATCGAATCATGTTTGCTTTGACTCAATCTGGCCCCATTGAGAAGTACTATGTATTACTCAAATAAAAAACAACAAATAGCAATAAATTATTATTTTTATATCTGGTAAATATATAATAAATTATAAAATAATAAATTAAAGAAATATAATATAGCCAAGTTAAAATGATGTCTTAGTCATAAGGGAGGGAATTAGATTTTTAAAGTAATATAACCAATTCAAAAAAATAGAAAATAATGAGATAAATTGTATAAGAATGCATTCCATTATAATAAAGACATCAAGTGCAACATCCTCATTTAGAAAATAAATAACAAATCAAAACGAATTCCAAAGTGTACTAAAACCATTCTTATTAAAGTATTTAAAATTAATTAATAAACATTTAGTTTAATAGAACTAGTCAAGATGAATCTAACAACTTTTATTTTACTCTATTAGATGTTATTAGAAATTACAATAAGTTACCAAATTAAAAAATCATAATTAATAATAATTACTATTTTAATATTAAGTAAATATATATTAATACTAAAATGAGTTAGATTGAAGTAGATAACATATTAAATTCAAAGCAATTAAAACTCACTTGACAAAAAGTTTGAAATTGTAATGTAATTTATCCAAATCAAAGTGAAAATTTTGAGGAAACAAAAAACATTATATTGGAATATTACATTCAAATATACTGAGAAGATCAAGAGCAAGATCTACTATCATCGAATCAAGTTTTAATAAAACATTCATACAAAATATGTCAAATCTTCATAAATAATATTTGAAAATATAAAATTGAATATTTAGTTGGGTAAGGCTCATCAACATCAATCCAAGGATGTTGGTTTTGTTTCAATCGCACATCTTTTGGAATTACTAAAAAATACCAAATTGAATAAACCTAAGTAATATAATTTTTTTAAATAGTAAATTGAATGTATTTAACTAGAAAAAAATGAATCTAAAGTAATGCAATATAATAAGCTATGAATGATATAGTGGTTATAAAGCATTATTTTCAAAGCTATATAGAAATATAACGTAATCAAAGAAAAACATTTAATAAAGTCTGATAAATTGTATTCAAAAGTTGCATTCCAAGATACTAAGGAAATCGATTATAATAACCTTGATCGTTAAAAAAGGTATAAATAAAAATATCTCACAAAATATGACAAAATATTAGAAAATAAAAATATTTAAAAAAATTAGATTGGTATTTGTCACTAAGATATGTCCAATGATATTTGTTTCTTTTTCATCGTACCTTGTTTGAAATTACTACAAATTTCCAATGTAAATAAATATGCATTATCATAAATTCTATTTTTAATATCAAGTTAATAAAAATTTAATTTGCATTGAGACAATTTTTTTAAGCATGAATATAATATAAGAAAATAAAAGAAAGTTTTTTAAGAAATGAGACAATTTTGTAGGGAAGATACATCAGAAGAATAAATATGATCAAGCATAACATAATATGATGTTTATTTCAATATGATCAAGCATAACATAATTTATGTAAGCATAAGTAATAAAAAAATTTTATTTTTAATTTTTGATAAATATATAATGTTTTTAAAAAATAGATAAATTGAAGTAATATATTTTAACAAAATCAAAGCAATGTAATGGTCATAAGAGAGGATAATTAAAGTTTTATAGTAATGTAGAAAAATAAAAAAAATTGAAAAAATGAGATACATTTTATGGCAAAGATGCATTGCAAAAAAATAAAAATTCCATCTATATTTTTCTATTCCTCTCCTCTTTTTTATTGAATATTGAATCCTTTTTTTATTTGTGCTATGATTACTGGTTAGTTGTCTAATTGTCTAAGCGGTAATTAAGACAACGAGTATAATACTATTTTTTGTAAAATTAAGCCCTGATGGAAATGTATTGTAAAATATGTCAAAACCCTTGTAAACAAAATAATTGAAATTAATTAGTAAATGTTTAGCATAATAGAACTCGTCGAGCAAAATCTAACAACTTCAATTTCATCTCCATTTGATAGTTTTCAAAACTAATCTAAGTTACAAAAGTGAATAATCACAAATAATAATAAATTATTATTTTATTGTTAAGTATATATATTAAAGCTAAATTTAGGTAAAATTAAGTAAACTCGTAAAGATTAATGGAAGTGATGTAAAATTTTAATGATAGTCAATTTTGAATAGCATAATAATATTACCAAATAAAACGAAAAAGGTTTTAAGAAACTTTGTAAATTATATGTGACTATTACGTTCTGAGATAAAAACAACATCAAGTGTAACATATCAATCTTGAACTTGTGGAATATAAAATTATCTCAAAAACTAAACAAAAACTTTAGGTAATAAACATTGAAATAAATAAAAAATTTTTAATAAAATAGAACTCATCGAGAGTAGTCTACCTAAGTTTTTTCATGTTTATAGGACATTGTTTGAATTTACTATGACATAACGAAGAAAATAAAGAAACTAACGATAAATTACTTTTAAATAATAATTAAATATATTTAAAGTAAATATTTAAAAATAATAAATTCTATTCAATCTAATTCTAAAATATATATATGCATGAAAAATTAAAGAATTATTATTCTAATGTCAATATATATGTATTACCACTAAAATGAGAAAAGATGAGGAAATCTATTAAAACGAAATCAAAAGAATGCAAAGTTTGCAAGAGAGTACAATTAGATTTCTATATCAATATAGCAAAGTTAAATAAAAACAATTTTAGAAAAATAAGGAAATTTTTACTAAAATGTTGAAATCTATTACTTTAAATACATCAAATGTAATATTCATAATCATCAAATTAGTTACAAAGTGAAATGACATTTATAGCATGCCAAAACAATATAAAATAAATAATTTAAAAATATCAATTTAAGTATAAAATTGAGTAAAGCTTATCAATGCAAGTCTTAGGAGTTTTTTTAATTTAAAAAATTAGATAAACTTTAAAATATAATATATAATTATTTTAATACATTATAAATATACCATATGTTGAAGAGAGATTAAATGATACAATATAATATGACAAAATGTAATTGATGTAGAGGTCACATGATAGAGAATTATGTTTTCATTATAATTTAAACAAATAAAAGTAAAAAGGATGAACAAATGAGATAAATTGTTTATAAAAAGTTACATTTGAAGGAAACTATGATGATCAAGTATAATATTCTCAATCATCAGACAAGTACAACTTAAAAAATCTCATAATACATGTTGAATACCATCAATGTCAAATAACCCAAAATTTACAAGTGAATTTTAAATTACATACAGCTCTTTGAGATGAGTCAAATAAGTTTTACTTTATCTCTTTCATGTCACATTTTTAATTATTATGAATTATAAAACAAAATAAATATAAAGAAATATAAATTTCTATTTAAATATATAGTAAGAATATATTAACATTAACTAACACGAAATTTTTAAAATAATATAAATTATAAAGATAATTAATATAAATTATTACTTAACCATTCTCGATCATCAAAATAAGCAATAATCTAAATGTTTCATAATGCATGGAAAAATTATTATTTGAAATACTATAAATTTTAATTTTTAATATTTATATATTTTAATTTATTGAGTTTCACATCCTTTGTTAGCATTTTTATTTTAGCCAAACTTACAAATTGAGGATGTCATAGTTGACTTCTTTTAATATCTTGAAACTTCACCTTTTTGATATAATTTATCTTATTTCTTCAAAGCTATCATTTTTATTTAGTTATAATACCATATAACTTTTAATCATCTCCCATATGATTTTTTCTATTACTTTAATTCAGTTGTATTATATTGCTTGAATTTCTCATATTTTAGCATTAATGTAAATGTTCTTTATATTAAAATAATACTATATTATTACTTTTTGCCATTTGTTTTTTGTAATTCCCAAATTTCTAATTGATGTAAAGTCGAGATAAAGTAAATGTCATTAGACTCATGCCAACAAACTTTAAAAAATTAAATATTATTTTTTTTATTAGATGTTTTATGAGACATTTTGATTCATATTTGATTTGATGATTAAGGAAACTACAATCAACCTCTTTAAATCTTGGATTACACCTTTTCCAAAAAATTCATCTAATCACTTGAAATACCTCCCTCTCTTTTGTTATATTAGTGTTTAACTTTAAATCTTCTATCGTGTGACTGGCACATTTCTTTCATTTAGATATTTTACAACGATTAACCTTTTTTTTAATTTAGTTCTAATATGCATTACTTAATAATAGTATAATATTTTATTTTTTATGCTTATTTAATTTGATAATTTGTAGTAATCATAAACATTATTTGACAGAGACAAAATTAAGGTATGTTGACTAATCATAATGAGCTATATTCAATTAAGTGTTTCTTCTTTAAATAACCTTAAAGGGTTTTGGCATGCCCTTCAAGATTGTTTGATTCATATATGATTTAATAATTGATGATATTATAATGAACTCCTTAGTGTCCTATAGTGAAACTTTCCCTTAAACATTATGTCATTTCTTGGAAGTTTTTGTTTTAATTTCATAATATTACTATGAAATTCTAGTCCATTTTTTGTGACATTTGTATCACAATGATTTAATTAGAATACATTACTATAATCTCATAATAGCTGCAATATTCTTTACAAAATATTAATTTATAATTATTTATGCTTATTTAATTGTGTAACTCTCAAAATTACAAAAAAGGCCCATTTACGAACAAACAAACATTTTGGTCTCATTTTGACAACTCCATATAATTAAATTTTAATTTCCAAATTTTCAAATATGTTATTCTCTAGAGTTTTACCATGCTCAATAAGATATTTTGGTGCTACCTAAAATAATGGTAGATGATTTTACACTATCTCTTTAATGTCTTTGTATCCAACTTTCTCACATAATTTATCATATTTAATCAATGGATTCTCTTTAATTATTTTTATTATTATGTATCACCAAATCCCACTCATGTGACCCACATATAACTTTCTCTTTATTAAATTACAATGTTTTAATTTATCTCTTTTCATCTATAACATATGTTAACTTAATAATGAAATAAATATTTATTATTGTTTAAACATATCTGCTTTCCTTAATTAGTAATAGTTAAAAATAATGTCCATTTGAAATAAAAAAATGTTGTTTGCTCACCTCAAAAAGCTTTATCCAGTTAAATTTTCATTTTTTTATATATTTTTTAATTTTGCATTTCTAAGGTTTTGGAACGTTTTATGAAACATTTTCATATGAAGAAGACATAATGATTAACAATGTACGCTAGATCTCCTTAGTATAATTTATCTCATTTATAAATATTTTTCACATTGATTTGTTTATATTACAATGCAATTTTAAATATTCTTTCATGTGACCTTTACATCATTTTGATTTGGTTAAATTTTTTTACCTTAATTTATCTCATTTCAACTTTATTGTAACTTTTCCTAATGTTTAAATAATAATTTATTATTATTTACATTTAATTACTTATGTAAATCATAGTAATTACGACAAGGCCTACTAGAAATGAAATAAATTTTGTTGGGCTTAACAATTTCTATCTAATTAAATATTAATTTAATATTTTAAAATATTTTTTAGTTTTAAAAACTTTTAACTATCATAACAAAACTTTTTTTCCCCACTTAAGCGACTTTAACATTGTTTTAATTTTATGACATTACCTTACTTCAATTTAGCTCATTTCAATGTTAATGTATGAATCTTTAAAATTAAAATAATAATTTTATTTTATTTATGTGTAATTAATTTAATAATTTGTAGTAATTCAAATCTAGGTCTAAATTGGACAAATTAAATGTCATTGTAGTCATATTGATGACCTTAATCAATCTAAAAAATCAGCTTCAAATTTTAAAATTATTTATTTTCTTGGCTATTGACTTGTTTTATTAGTAATTTTTTTTGTGCCTTATTTGATGATCAAGGATGTTATGCTCAATTTCTTTGTGCCATGTAATAGAACTTTGTCATCCAATTTATGTTATTTCTTAAAATGTTTCCACTTTTAATTTGTCATATTACTATGAATATTTAATTCTCCTCTTATGTAACAAATATTTTACTATGATATGGTTATATTGTATTGCTTTGATTAATCTTTTTTTATCATTTTTATATTTTTACTAAATATTAAAATATATTTTATTACTTATTATGATTATTTTCTTTATTATAGAAATTCCAATTGAGGTCTAATCAACACTACAGAAATATCGTTAAACTCATCACGACGAGCTCTAATATGTTAAGTGCTTACTATTATAATTTTAAATATTTTCTTTCTTTTTGAAATTTTTTGTACTTTATAAGACATTTTTATTAATACCTAATTTGATTATTAAGAATGTTATATTTAATCATTTTAGTACCTTGTACTACAACTTTCTTATACATGTTATCTCATTTTTTCAAATCTTTTTCTTTGATTTAGATTTATTGCTAAAAAACTCTAATTCTTCTCTTGTATGATTGATTCATTGCTTCGATTTGGCTATGCTATTTTACTTCAACTAATCTCATTTTAGCTTTGTTGTAGAATAATTTAATAACGACTAATTATTATTATTTATCCTTATTTACTTCAGTGATTTGTAGAAGTTCAAATTGATGTCAAATAGATACAAAATAAATGTCATTTGGCTAATCTAAATTAGCACTAATTAATTAATTTATTTTTTTATATTTCAAGACTTTTTTTGGCTTTATGGCTTACTTAAAAAGGCACTTTGATTTGTACTTTACTTGAAATCAAGAATTTTACTCTCTATCTCCTTAATACCTTCAAATGCCACTGAACCACGTAATGTATCTTGTTTATCCAATTCTTTTTGTTTGATTTGGTGAGAATGTTATGAAGCTCTAATTCTCTTCTCATGTGCCTATACATCTCTTTGATTTGTTTATATTGTGTTGTTTCAATCTATCTTATTTCAACTTTAAAACTTATCAAGTTTATTTTGAAATAATAATTTGTTATTATTTTTGTTCATTTACTATATTAATTCATAGTATTTCTAAACAATGTCCATCATGGAATAAGAAAAGGTCAATGGATTCAAATTGATAGGCTCAACTTCATTAAATATTCTTTTATATTCTTAAATATGTTATTTTCATAAGTTTTGGCATTCTTTATGACACATTTTAATTTGTACATAATTTGACGATTACGAATGTTTCACTTGATCTCCTTAACATCTTGGAATACAAGATTCCCCAACAATTTATGTCATTTCTTCAATTTTTTCTATTTGAATTAGTTGTATTATTATGTAACACTAAATCCTCTATAATGTGAACATTAGGTCCGAATGATTTGGTTTTATCATGACATGCTAGAACAACTTAATTATTCAATGTTTCAATTTACAAATCTTTTTTTAAAATTTTTGCATTCTTCATAAGTCATTTTGACTCTTAGTAGATTTGATTATCTAAGATGTTACCCTTGATCTTCTTAGTATCTTCAAATGAAACTTTTCCATTGAATGAATCCAAATTCCTCAAATGTTTTGCTTGGGCCTAATTAAATTACTATATAATTGTAAATCTCTTACATTGTGACACTTACATTACTTTGATTTTGTTGTATTACCTTACTTCATTTTCTCTTATTTAAGGATTAATATGTATCTATTTAATACTAAAATAATACTATTTTTTAAAAAAATTTCATAATTCATATTAATTCTAAGTGAGATCCAATGAAAGAAAACAAATATCATGTTACTCATCTTTTGTACTATATGTAACAAAATATTAATTTTTATATTTTCAAATATTTTATTTTTATGGTTTTGAAATTGATTTTGACGTTTTAGTTTCTATTTGATTTGATGATTGAGAATTCTAAAGTTCATCATCTTAGTATCATGGAATGTGATGTTATAACAAAATCTTTCTTATCTTTTCAAATCTTTCATTTCCATTTCGTTATATTACTAAGAAACTTTAGTTCTCCTTTCATGTGACCTTTACATTACATTGATTTTTTACTATAACTTTGTGTCAATTTATCTTATTTCATGTTTAATATATATTTAGTTATTCTAAAATTTATAATTTGTTATGATTTATATTGATTTACAATCATAATTTGCATTATTTCTAAACAAGATTGATGGAAACTAAGTAAACTTCAATGGACTCATTTCATGAGCACTTTCAAATTAAATATAAGTTTTTATATTTAAAACTTCTTTTAACTTTTAGTATTTGATATTTTTTTACTAGTTATTTTTATTTGTAGTTGATTTGATGATTAAGAATGTTGTGCTCAATGTTATTATTTTCTTCAAATGTTTTGCTTTGATTTTTTTTATAGTACTTTTTAATACTAAATCTCCTCTTGTGCAACATTTTGATTAATTTGATTAGATTATATTATGTTATTCAAATGTATCTAATTTTAAATTTAATATATATTTATGTAAAATTAAAATAATAATTTCTTATTATTTATGATGATTTAATTTTTTAATTCATAGTAACTCAAAGTATTTTTTGATCAAGTTCAAACAAATTTTAAAGGACTCTTATTGATGAGCTCCATCCAATTAAAAATCATTTTTTAATTTTCAAACATTATATTTCCTCGTACTTTTATCGTATTTTCTAAGACAATATGGTTTGCATCTAATTTTATGAAGGAGAACACTTTACACGATCTCTTTAGAATCTTAAATATCTCAGAATACAACTTTCCCATGCATATATCCCTTTTTTATAATTGTTTTGTATTGATTTTCTTATATAACAACATAACTCTTGTTATGGACTCATATGACTTCTGCATTACTTTAACTTTGCCATATTACAATGCTTTAATTTATTTCATTTAAAGTTGAATATATATTTACCTAATAATAAAATAATATTTTATTATTTTATATAATTATTTATATTAATAATTAGTAGAAAATCCAAACGAGGTTCAATGAGATGAAAATGTCATTATCAAACTTATCTTGATGAACTCTATGTAATTAAATATTCATTTTATGTATTTAAATGTTTCATTTTCTATGATATTTCCATGTTTTACAAAACATCATTATTCGTACCTAATTTGATGAAAGAGGAAGTTACCTTCGATATCCTCAGTAACTTGGTATATAACTTTCAAGTATAACTTTTTCATTTTTTTGAAGTTTTTGCTTTAATTTTTTATATTACTATGTGACTATTAATCTTCTCTTTTGTTTCCTATCTTATTTTTAATTTTTTTACTTAATATTATAATAATATTTTTTTTGTTTGGGATTGTTTAAATTTTTAATTCATGACAATTCCAAATGAAGTTGAATCGAGATAAAACAAATGTTTATGGACATGTCTTGGGGAGCCCTAACAAATTAAACTTTAATTTTTATATCATTAAATATTTCATATTCTAAAGTTTTCACAACATTTACATGACATTACAATTTGTACATGATTTTGAAATCAAAGATGTTACACCTGATAACCTTAATGTCTTGGTGTGAAATTCTCCTATAAGATATATCTCTTTTCTTAAAACTTTTTTACTTCATCAATTTGGTTATTTTTATTATTTAGCGATAAATCTCCACACATGGCACTTCTACATCACTCTATATTTCTTCTATTATATTATTCAAATTTTCCAATTCTACTTTATTATATAATTAGTATTAAAACAATAAGTTATTATTATTTATGTGCATTTAAATTGGTAACTCATAGTAGTTGTAGACGATTTTTTATGGAGGCAAAAAAACATAATTCGACTACCTCAATGAACTCTGCCAATTTCAATTTTTGTTTCTTTTTTTAAATATTTTATTTTTAATTATTTTTGCATTCTATATGTGGAATTTCAAATTGGATCTCTTTTGACTAATGAGGAACTTATACACAATTTTCTTAGTATTATGAAATGCAACTTTGCTATGAAATATTTCTCATTTTCGTAAACATTTCAATTTTATTTGGTTATTTTACTATGTAGCCGAAATCATCTTCCTTTGTGACCTTTAAATTTCATTGATTTGGTTATATTACATTGCTTCAATCTATCTCATGTTAGCTTTAACAAATGTTTAGTTTATTTTGAGGTAGTAATTTGTCATTACTTATGCTTATTTACTTAGATAATTCATAGTAATGTTCATTGTAGTTAGATTGAAACAAAATGAACATTGGACTCATCTCAATATGATATATCCTATTAAAAATTATTTCTATATACTTCAATTTTTATTTTTTATGGTTTTGCATGCTTTGTGAGACATTTCAATTTATCCTACTTTAATGGTCTAGGAAGTTACACTTGATCTCCTTAATATCTTGAAATAAAACTTTGCCATGCAATGTTATTTCTTCAAATTTAGTATTTTATTTGGTTGAATTGTTATTAAACTAAAATTCTCTTTTAATGAAATGATTGCATCACTTAAATTTGAACATATTATATTGCCTTAATTTATCTCATTAAGCTTTAAAATATATTAACTAAAACAAAAAAGTTTTATTAAAGATTATTTAGCAAAACTCTTTTCTATTAGAGATAAACTAAAATTCGTTGGCCTACTCTCTTTGAACTTTATTCAAATAAATATTTATTTCTATATAAAACTAATAGCTAATTTGTTTTAGGCTTATTTCATTTTGTAATTCAAAATAGTTCCAAATGTGGTCCATTATAGATGAAACAAACACTATTGGACTTATTGAAGAGCTTTATTTAATTGAATATTCATTTTTTTATTTTAAATTTTTGTTATGTCTAAGGTATGATGTATAAGAGATTTCAATTTTTATCATATTTGATGATACAAGATGTTAAAATCGATCTCCATAGTATCTTGGAGTGAAACTTTCTCGTATAATTTCTCTCATGTATTTAATTGTTTTTTGCTTTAATTTGGTTATATTGCTATGAATCTATTATTCTCCTCTTGTTTGAGTTTTACATCACTTTGATTTTGTTTGCCATATTTAATTTTTATTTACATAATCAAAGCATTATTAAATATTTATGAAATAAGTTTAAAAATTAATTTATTATTATTAATACTTATTTATTTTGGTAATTTTTTGTAATCCCAAATGAACTAAGATCATAATAAAACGTATTCATTATTTAAATAAAAATAAAAAGTTTATTTATATAATTTTCGATTTTTAATTTTATATTATTTTGGAAAAATTAACAATGTATTTCTTTTCATACCATATTTAACAAACAGTTTACTTGAATTTTTTAGTACCTTGCAAAGCAATTATATAATGTTTCTCATTTTTTCAAACCTTTTGTTTTGATTTGTTTATATTAATATTAAACTCCTATTTTTCTGTCGTGAAACTCGACCTTTATTTTATTTGGTATTATAATATTGCATTAATTTGTAATAATTTAGATTTAAAATTTATTACGAAATATAAAATGATAATTTATTATTTATTTTGAGAATTTATAGCAATCCCAATTATGGTTTGATAAAAAAGAAGCAAACATCATTTGACCCATCTGAGAGGTCTATCCAACTTTTGTATTATTTTGTGCATTAATAAATACTATAAATTATTTGTTTTTGTCATGTTATTAGAGATATTTTGATCTTCACAATCAAAGATGTTACACTTGATCCCTTTAATGTCTAAGAATGGAACTTTCTTGCATAAAGTATTTCATTTATTCAAATTCTTTTTCTTTGGTTTGGAAATGTTATTATGAAACTATAGATCTTCGTATGTGTGACCATTATATTTCTTTTCTTTGGTTTTATTATCTTTGTTTAGTTTATCTCATTTAAGCTTCAATTTAAATTTCATTAACATTAAAATAATAATTCCTTATTATTTATGCTTATTTACTATGAAAATTTTTATTTTTTCAAGATGAGATTCGATCAACATGAAGCAAGCCTAATTGGACTTCACTTGGCAAGCTTTATTTAATCAAATATTCATTATTGTATATTAAAACATTTTATTTTCTAACGTTTTATGATGTTTGTAAAGCATTTTGATTTTTACCTGATTTGATGATGAAGGACATTATATTTGATAATCTTTTTATCTAAAAATGAAACTTTTTGTATATAATTACATAATATTATAGCCATATTTTTTATTTTTTGTGCTCTTTTATTTTGGAAATTCATTGTAATTCCAAGATAGAATCCATTAAGATGAAACAATTGTTGCTTGAGTTGCCATGAGGAGCTCTATACAAATAAATATTTGTTTTTATATTTTTTAAATATTTTATTTTATTAGAATTTTTTATGCTTTATGAGACATTTTGAATCATACTTGATTTGATGATCGTTGATTTTACACTAGATCTTCTGATTATATTTTAATGCCACGTTTTCATAAAATTTACTTACTTTTTTAACTTTTATTTTGTTGTATTACTATAATCTATAAATCTTGTCTTATGTGATGTTTATATCACTTTTATTTTATTATATTAAAATACATCAATTTATCTCATTCTTGCTTTAACTTATATTTACTTAGTATTATTATAATATTTAATTATCATTTATGTTTATCTATTTTGCTAATTTTAAGTAATACTAAATAAGCTTCTATATAGATGAGATAAATATCATTGGACTCATGTCAATGTGCATTATGAAATTAAATATTTATTATTATATCTTTTAAATTTTTAACTTTCATAATTTTCAACTTAATTTAGGATATATTTTGATTAGAACTTGATTTGATGAATAAATATGTTGCACTCAATCACCTTAGAGTCATAGAAAGAAACATTATTGATTAATTTATACTATTTCTTCTAAGTTTTCACTTTGATTTTATTTTATTACATGAAATTTTAAATATGTCATGTCATTATATTGCTTTAATTTGTCTCATTTTAATATTAATATATACATTTATATTGTTCAAAATAATAATTTATTATTATTTATACTTTTTTTGTAATTCATAGTAATTTAAAACAAAGTCTGATTGATCTAAAAAACTTTGTTAGACACAACTTGAATAGCTTATTCTAATTAAATAATAATTTTAATATTGAAAATTATTTTATTTTCTTTTGTTTTGGAAATCTTTTTTATTCATTTTTATTTTTGAAAAATTTAATACTCAAGGGTGTTACAATTTATGTTCTTAGTACCTTGGAAGGCAATTCTCCCTCGTGATTTGCTCCATTATTTTCTGTTTGACATAGCTTTCCTATTATGTAACTCTAAATCCCTCTTATGTGAATACTATATTTCTCTAATGTTTATATATTATATAATTTTAATTTATCATATTTTAGCTTGAATATATTTTTACTTAATATTTTAAATAATAACTTATTATTATTTATTCTTACTTTGAAATCATAGAAATTTCAAAGGGGGTTTGGTCGAGATAAGACAAACATCATTGGAAAAAATTCAATGAACTCTAAACAACTTAGCGCTCACTTTTATATATTCAAATATATTATTTTTATTGTTCTTGCTTGCTTTGCAAGATAATGAGAATAATTTTGGCTCAATTGAATCACAATTGGAATTACTATGAGTTACTAAAATAAAAAAGCATAAATAATAATAATTTATTATTTTTATCATGGGATATATATTTAATGGTGAAAGGAGATAAAATATAACACAACAAATTCAAAGTGAATAATCTGGAAAAATGAGATAAATTTTATTAGAAAGTTGTATTATGAGAAACTCAAGAGATCGAGCATAACATATTATATTTTATAATTAGGTATAAATAAAAACTTCTCAAAAAAATGCAGAATACTTGAAAATAAAATACTAATATATATAAAGGAAGATGAACATTAAACAAAATAAGTCTCATTAATATGACTTCAACAATGTTTTATTCATCTTGATTGAACATTGCATGAAATTATTGAGAATAAATAAATTAAATAAATATAAATATATTAATTTTTTAAATATTTGGAAAATATATACTCAAGTGAAAATAACATAAATTAATATAATATAACCAAATCAAGCCCATATAAAAGTCACATTAGAAAAGATGTATAGTTAAAACACAACTTGAAAAAATTCTAAGTGATAATGATTGAAAATATGAGATAAATGTTATAAGAATGTTACATTCTATGATACTAAAGAGATCAAATGTGATATTATCAATTGTGAAATAAGGTATCAATAAAAATTACTCGTAGTGCATTCAAAAACTCAAGAAAAAATATCCAAAGAAACATAAAAATCAATATTTTATTTGATAATGCTTAAGTCAAATGACATTTGTTTGTCCTAAATTAGATAGCATTTGGAATTATTATGAATTATTAGGCATAAATATTAACAAGTTATTATTTAATGTTAAGTTAATATATATTAAATATAAAATGTGATAAATTGAAAAAATAAAATTAAATTAAAATAGGATAATATAGATGATTTATGAGAGAAAATTTAGAGTTTCATAGTAATACACCCAAATCAATGAAAAATATTTAAGAAATATGATAAATTATATGGTCAAGTTGCATTACAAGATACTTAGGATATTAATTATAAGGTCCTTGATTATCAAATCTAGTAAAATCCCAATATCACATAAGGCCCAAACATTTCCTAAAATATGATATATTAAAAAAAGAAATGAATATTGTATTAAATAGAAGTCATTCAGACCATTCTAAAAATGTTAGTTCCCTTCCACAAGATCTTGATTTTAATTACTATGAATTAATGAAATAACATCAAATAAATAAAAATATATTTTTTAATATTTTGCACAAATATATAAAAGCTAAAACTATATAATTGAATTAATATAATATAACAAAATCGTATTGCTATAATGGTCACATAAGCCAAGATAAACATATTCCAAGTTATTAAGTTGTTTGAATGTTACATCCTCAATTGAATAAATATGTTGGAATTAAAATGCCTTGCATAGAATTAAATAACAAAGGAAAATAAAAAATTTTAAATAATGAAAATGAATATTTAATTTAATATTTATTTAGATTTGTCTAATAATTATTTTTTTCTTCTTATTTGGACCTAATTTTGAATTTCTATGAATTAACTTAGAAAGAAAGTAATAATAATAATAAATTATTTTTTATTCTTTGGTAAATTTATATTAAAGCTAAAATAAGATGAATTAAAGTAATTTAATGCAACCAAATGAAATCCAGGTAAAGGTGACTTAAGAGTAGATGTAGCATTACATAGTAATCTAATGAAACATAGAGCAAAATATAATGAAATGACAAATTGTATAAGTTGGATTACAAGAAACAAAGAAGATCGAGTTTAATGACTACAATTGTCAAACGAAAACAAATTGAAATATCTTGTAAGATGTGAAAACATACTACAAAATAAAAAATATTTATAAATTTTAGAATAAATTTTTAATTTGATAAGCTCATCAAGATGATTCTAGTGATGTTTTCCTCATGTTTAATGGAAATTGTTTGGAATTTTTCTAAATTAGAAAAGAAAATAAGTATAAACAATAATAATATATTATTTTGTTATTAAGAAAATATATATTAAAGTAGAATTGAAATAAATTAAAAGAATTTAAGATAACCAAATGAAGTTTAAAATTGAATATTTAATTAAATAAAGCTTATTGTGACCAGTCCAACGACATTTGTTTGTTCTTGATTAGACAATATTTATAATTTCTATGAGTCACAAAAGTAAATAAGCATGAATAATAATAAATTATTTTTTTGTTAAATAAATACATATTAAAGTTGAAATGAGTTAAATTTCAAAAATTTAGCAAAACTAAAATTGATATGAAGGACATAAGAGAACATATTTTGAGTTATTTAATATTATAATGAAAAAAACAAAAACATTTGATGAATTGAGATAGATTGCATAGGAAAGTTGCATTCAAAGATATTCAAGTGATCTAGTGAGGTATTATTGATCATCAAACAATGTACAAATAAATATATTTAGCAAATGATGCAATGGCCATATAATTTATTTTTTAAAAATGTACAAATTATTATTTAATTTGATAGTGCTTGTTTAGATGTGTCCAACAGAAGATTAATAACTATTTGCTGAAATATCAAAATAAATTTTCAAAAAGAATAATAATTATTATTTAAATATTATGTGAATATATATTAAAAAAATTAGATAAGTTGAGGCAATATAATATAACTGAATTGAAGAAAAAATTATAAGAGAATGGATAAATTGTGTAGAAAATTTACATTTCAAAATACTACGAAGTTCAACCATAAATCATGAAATTAGATATCAATCAAATGCATCATAAATTGTACGAAAATCATAGAAAAGAAAATATTTTTAAAAAATTGAATATATAGTTTTGTAGAGCTCATGAAGGTGGCTCAATCCACTTTTCTTCCAACTCCATTTCACTTTGCATGAATTATTATGAGTTACTCAAGGAAATAAATGATAACAAGCTGTCATTTTAATATTGAACAATTATATATAAAATAAAAAAATATAAAAAATTGAACAATATAATATAACAAAATCAAGGTGATGTGGACGTCGTGCTAAAAAATATCTAGAGTTACATATAGATATCTAAAAAATTAAAGAGAACAATTAGCATAAAAGAGATAAATTTTAATGAAATGTTACATTCTTAGATATTAAGGAGGTCAAGTGTAACATCTTAGATAAAAACATAGGTATGAATTGAAATGATCTATAGAGTAGGCACCTTGAAAGAAAAAATTAGGTAATACTGAAATGAATGTTTAATTGAATAAAGCTCCCTGCGATGAGTCTAAAAAAGTTTGTTGTGCCTCCATCGAACCATGTTTGGAACTACAATAAATTACCAAAATAAAGAAGCATAAGTAATACATAATTACTAGATTTGTTATGTAAATATATATTAAAGTTGAATGAGATAAATTGGAGTAATGTAACTTAATGAAACAAAAACAATATAAAAGTCACACAAGAAAAGATTTATAATTACATCATAACAAAAAAATTGGAAAAACATTTGATGAAATGATATAAATTACTTGAAAAATTTGCACTATAGGATAAAAGGGAGCTCGAATGCATTATCCTTAATCATTAAGCCACATACAATTCAAAATGTCTCATAAAGCAAGCCAAACCCAATAAAATTAAACATTTAAAAATATAAAAATGTATATATATTTGTATTACCAAAATAAATAAGAATAAATATAATATTATTTTATAATAAAATATATATTGAAATTAAAATGTGATCAGATGAATTAATGCAATATAATTAAATTAATGTGAAATAAAGGTCACATGATAACAGATTTAGAATTATGTAGTAATATTTGAAAATTAATGAAAAACTTTTTACCAAGCTTACTGATCATAAACTACGACCATAATTTTTTTCTAATGTTCGCTCCATGTAGGATCATCAAATCAACACCCTAATTAGTAATGGTATTATTATATTACAATATAACTTTAAATCTCTTCTTAAGTGACCTTTATAATGCGTTACTTGGTTAAATTATATTACATCAATTAATCTTTTTTTGTTTTAACATATATTTTCTTAAAATTTAAAAATAATTTATTATTATGTA
Source organism: Vanilla planifolia (assembly GCA_023846275.1). Taxonomy (NCBI): domain Eukaryota; kingdom Viridiplantae; phylum Streptophyta; class Magnoliopsida; order Asparagales; family Orchidaceae; genus Vanilla; species Vanilla planifolia. The sequence continues at coordinate 45,581 of JAIUJO010000407.1, read as the reverse complement.
TGCTAATTTACTTTGGAAATTCAAAGAAAATTCAAACAACATCTGTTTGAGACTTAACAGACACCATTAAACTTTGTCTCAAAAAGATTTATCAAATAAAATAATCATTGTTATACTTTTTTATATAATTGTAATGTTTTGACATGCTCTATGAGATATTTAAAATCGCACATAATTTGATTTTATATAATTACATTACACCAAATTATTTCTTTTTAGTTTTGACATATCATTGCATAATATTAATATGTTTACTTTCTTTAGCAATTTCCAAAAATTCCAAAAAAGGTCTAACCATAATGAGAATTTTTAAAATTTTAAACATTTAAATATTTTAAAAACTTTTAAGAGTTTTCACATGTTTTAAGATACATTTGATTCAAACTTTGTTAAACTATTTAGAATGTCACACTTGATCTCTTTGAAAACTCAAAATGCAACTTTGTAGTAAACATATCACATTTTTTTAAAATTTTATTTTGATTTGGATTAATTACTATGAAACTTTAATTTTTCTCTTGTGTAACCTTGCATTGTCATGAGTTAAATATATTATCTTGCTTAGATTATCTTATTCAATATTTATTTTATATTTATTATTTTTAAAAAAATTACTTCTTAAGCTTCATTCTTATTTTATTTGAAAATTCACATTAATTCCCAAATAAATATATAATTTAAATGAAACAAAGTCATCAAGATCATCATAATGAGATATATCAAGTTAAATATTTATTTATATTTTTAATAATATTTCTTTAAGGTTTTGACATACGTTAGGAAGTATTTTGATTAGTACCTAATTTAGCGATCAAAAAAGTTATATTCTATCGTTTTAGTATCATAGAATGTAGTTTTTCTACACTATTTAGCACATTTCTTGTAAGTTTTTGAAAATACTTGGCTTTATTATGTTTCCTAAATTTAACTCATCTCAATTTTAATAAATTTTTATCTATTATTTCAGCAATATATTATTATTATTTATTCTTTTTTATATTAGTAATTCATTCTAATCCTGAATAAGGCATAATTGAGACAAAAAGGATATTGTTAAACTCGTCTAAAAGAAATAAATAAAAATAAATATGTTTTTGTTTTTTAATTCTTGTTTTGCTTTAGATTTGCAAGATATTTAATTCGTATTTTATGTGATGATCAAGGATTTCACAAATGATTTACTAAGTACTATGGGATGTAATTTTCTTACATAATTATTCCCATTTCTTCAAAATAGTCACTTGATTTGGTTATATTTCATTACTTTCATACTTGATTATACATTAACTTAATATTAAAATAATAATTTATTCTTTTTTAAGCTTATCTATTATGGTAATTTATAGTATTCTAAATGATGTCTGGTTGAGATGAAACAAATATCATCGAACTCCCTTACATAGGAGTAGGGATTAGGGATATTTATTTTTTAGATTTTTTTTTTGTAAAATTTTGGCATGCTTTATTCAAGACATTGACTTAGACCTGTGTTATGTTATGGCAATATTATGCTCTGTTTTCATAATATCTTGGAGTATAATCTTCCAAAGAAATTTGCCCCTTTAATATTCTACATTAATTTTATTTTATCAAAAATACTCCTAAATCTCCTCTTATGTGACATTTAGATTGATTTGATTTAGTTAAAAATTATCTCATTTTAACTTTATTACTCAATTTTATAATATTAAAATAATATGGTTTTTTTAAATTACATGGCTTATATTCATTTAATTCTAGATTTTTTAATTTTTAATAAATTAAAAATAAAAATTTATTATTAGTTTTTTATTTAAGCTTTTTCTTACACTACTCTTGAAGTAGATCTATGTCAACATGATCAAATAATGGTCATTACATTCATCATGAGAAACACTCTTATTAAATATTCGTTCTTATTTGTTTTTAAATATTTTACTTTCTACTGTTTTGGTAAATTTTTTGACACTTTGGTTCACACTTGATTTGACTATAAATGGTCATACATTAACACACCTTATCAACTTGGAATTCAAATTGCTCATATAATTTATATTATTTTTGTTTATATTTGTCTCCTTCATCATGTTATATTGCTATGAAGCTATTATTTTTATCTATTACGACATCACATATGTTTACTAATATTATATTAGTTAAATTTATCACATTTTATCATTAATATATAGTTATTTAAGAATATTAAAAAAAATTATTTATGAATGTTTAATTGGTTAAATAATGATTATTCTAAATGAGATCAAATTGATACAAATCAAATGTCAATAGAATTATCTCTATTTGCTCTATCTATCCAATTATATTTTTTAAAATTTTAATATTTATTTTCTAGCATTTTTTTATGTTTTACAAGAAATTTTGATTTGTAATTAAATTGATAGTTAAAGACAATATTTAATTTCCTTAGTAACTTGAATACAACTTTTTCGTATAACCTATCTCATCTTTTTTAATTTTTTTTCTATGATTTGTCTATTTTATTACAAAACAATATATCTTGTATTTTCTTACAAGTTTTTTGTTTTTATTTATTTATAAAGCTACAAAACTACAATTCTCTAATTGTGTGATATTTCTATAAGTCTTTTGTGTAATATTTCTATAATTTATCTCATTTTCAGCTTTATTAGACATTTAAATTATCATCTTATTTGATGAACGAACAAGTTTATACTTGATCTTCTTAGTATCTTAGAATGCAATGTTTTATAAAATTTATCTCATTTCTTCAAATTTGTTTCTTGGATTTGACAAATCATTATGAAACTAACTTTATGATATGACATTGACATGGCTTAGAATTTGTAATATCATATTATTTTCATTATATCTTTAAGATTTAATATTTATTTATCTAATATTAAAATAATAATTTAATATTATTGAAGCATATTTATTTTCATAATTCATTTAAATTCTAAGCTTAGGCTAATCAATAGGAAACAAACTTAGAAGAGCTCAACATAAGTTGCATTAACCAATCAAATATTTATTTTTTATATTATAAATGAATGTTTAGGATTTTTGTATAATTTACAAAACATCTCAATTCATAAATGTTCTGAAGTTTGGGATGTTACATTTGCTCTGCATAAATATTACTATGTGACTCTACTTCTCTACTCATGTGACATTTATGTTTAATTTATTTGGTTCTTTTATGTTGTTTTAATTTATCTTATGTTTTTTAAATTTATTAATGCATTATATTTTAATATTAAATTTTTATTATCTATAACTGTTTACATTGACATTTTGTAAGTCTTCTAAATAAAGTCTGATAAAGAGAAATCGTAATGAACTCTAAATGTTTATTTAATATTTTTTTTAATATAGTTTTTATAGTTTTGGAATGTTGAATGGCTTATTTTTATTTTTATATGATTTTGCATTCAATTATTGTACACTCTATAATTTTAGTACCTCGTAATTAAAATTTCTCACATAGTTTCTATCATTTTTTAAAATTTTCCACTATATTTTTATTATATTATATTGTATCAACTTATCTCATTCCAATATTAGTATATATTTCATAAATATTATGAAAATATTAGATTACTACGTTTGCTTAGTGACTCTCATAATTCTCTAAATTTTGAAAAAGGTCCATTGAAGACAAAAACATTATTGGAGAAGTCCTAATGAACCCTTTAAAATTTAACAATCATCATTATATTTTAAGTATCTTATACTCAAAGGCTTTGGTATGATTTCGAGGAATAATTATTTGTGAATATTTTATGTTATATATGAAATTAGACTTTATCTCCTTACTATTTTTGAATGCAAGTTTCTCAAGTAGTTTGTCCCATTTTTCTAAACTTTTTATTACTTATGTTAAATATGTAACGTTAAATGTCCTCTCATATGAAATTTACATTCATTTGATTTTATTGTGCTATATTACATCAATTTATCTAATTTTATAGTTAATATTTATTTGCATAGTATGAAAATGATAATATATAATTATGAACTCTTTTATGTATTAGTAATTATATAATTTTAAAGATGGTCTAACTGAGATGAAACAAACTTATTTGGTGTAATCTCATCATGTTTTGATCAAATCAAACAATTATTTCTAAATTTCTAATTTATTTTAGGATTTTTACGAGATTCATAAGACATTTGATTTGTACCTAATTTAATGATCAAAGAGGTCACTCATGTTCTCCTCACTAACTTCGAATGTAACTCTTTAATATAATTTATCTATATTTTTATAACTTCTTTGTTTGATTTAATTATATTATATTTTTTTAATTTATCTCATTTTATCTTTACCATATTTTTACTTAATATTAAAATAATATTTTAATATTATTCATGCTTATTTCTATTTGTAAATCAAAGAAATTCGAGATTAGGATAAAACAATATAAAAGAAATGTTGATAGAATCATCGTGACAAGCTCTGTAAAAAAATTCATTCTGTACATTTAAAAAAATTAATTTCTAAGATTTTGGCATATTTTATGAAATTTTTTAGTTTGTGCTTATATTAACAATTAAGAATGTTACACATTATCTCTTTATTATGTTTCAATGAAATTTTAAATATAATTCATGCAATTTTTTCAAATGTTTTTCCCTAATTTTTTGTATTATTATATATCTTTGAATCTTCCCCCATCTAACCTTTATTATGCCTTATTTGCACATATTATATTTCTTCAATTTTTCTTAATTTAACTTTAATATTTATTTAGAGAATATTAAAATAATAATTTATTATTATTTATGATTATTTATGTTTGTAATTAACTATAATTTCAATTGAGGTGTGACTGATACATAACATCACTAAACCCATCTCGATGACTTTATTAAACTAAATATTCAATTTTTATTATTTAATAATATTATATTTTTATTTGTGCTTATTTAATTAGATAACTCCTAATAATTCCAAGCTAGGACTCATGGAGATAACACAAATATTGTCGGTTTTGTCAGATCAAGTTGTATCAAATTAAATATTCACTTTTCTTTTTATATATATATTTTAATTTTCTATCATAAATTAAAAGGAATTTAAACTTATTTCCAATTTGTTGATAAGGAATATTATACTCTATGTTCTTTGTATCTTGAAATAAAATATTCTTGTATAATTTATCTCATTTACTCAAAAAAGTTTTCTTTGCCTTAATTATATTGCACTGCTTCATTTTGTACCATTTTTGGTTCAATATAATTTTAGTTAATATTGGAAATAATAATTTATTATTATTTATCATTTTTTACCTTGGTAATTATATTATTTCAAAGCAATGCCTAATGGAGATTAAATACATAATTTTTGACGAGTCTAAAACAGATATAGAAAATTTAATATTACTTTTGTATATTTTCAATTTTTTTAGGGTTTTAGCATGGTTTACAAGCTTCATCAAATAAAATATTCATTTTTAATGTTTTCATTATTATATTTTCTAAGATTTTTTTATGTTTTATGATATTTGATTTGTATCTTTTATCATATATAAATAATATTATAATATATCACCTTAGTACCTTTGAATTAAAATTTCTCAGTAATTTACCTCATTCTCGCTTGATTACATTATTATATAACTCTAAATATTCTATAGTGTTACTTTTACAATTCTTTATTTGGTTATGTTACATTGCCTAAATTTCTAACATTTAATTTTTAATATATATTTCTATAATATTAACAAAATTCTTTATTATTACTTATGTTTAATTAGAATAATATCAATCAATTAAGCTCTTAATGAGGTTTTATTTAGACATATGATATGACATTATACACCTCATAATAAGCTTTGACAAATTAAATATTTATTTAATGTTTTCTTTAAAAATATTTTTTCCATGATTTTTGGAAGTTTAATGAAGCCTTTTAGTATGCATATGATTTTTTTATCAAGCCTATTATGCTTAATTTCATTATTATCTAGGAATAGAACTTTTTTTATGCTTTATCTCATTTCTTCAAGCTTTTTTGTTTTCATTGATACTATTTACCTCATTGTAGATTTATTATATATGCACATATTATTTGAATAATAGTTAATTTTTATTATACTTTTTAATTTAGTAATTCAAAGTGTTTTTGCACAAGTTCTAATCAAGACGAAACAAACATGATAGACTATTGTAATGCTATCAATTTAGTAAAATATCATTTTTAAAAAATTGAACATATTTTTTATATTGCTTTGGCATGTTTTAAGAACCATTTTTATTCAGAAAGATTTTATGATTAAGAAATTTACACTCTCTCATCTTATTAGCAAGAAATACACCTTTCCTATACAATTTACTAATTTCTTCAATTTTATTTATTTTGATTGGGTTATATTATGTTGTTTTAATATAACTACTTTTAGCTTTAATATTTATTTATTTAATATAAAATTTATAGATTATTATTTTTTCTCCTTTTTTACAATGGTAATTCATAGTAAATCAAGACGATGTACAGTGGAAATTTAAAAAATGTCGTTAGACTCTTGTGAACAAGTTATGTCAAATTAAAATTTTTTATGCTTTTAAAAGTTTTAACAATTCAAAATACTTTACAACAGATTTCATATGTACTACATTTGATGATCGAGGATATCAAAATTCATCTGCTTGGTATCTTATAATTTAACTTTCTCATACAATTTTTCACATTTGTTTAGAACGTTTTCCTTAGGTTTTTCTAATTATATTACTTCAATTTATCTTAGTTTACCTTTATTATATGTGCACTTTATATAAAAAAGTTATTAAGTTATTTTAAACCATATTTATAATTTTAATTCATGGTAATTCAATGAAAGGTTTTATCAAAATTAAAAATTATCATTGGATGAACCTCGATAATCTCTATAAAATTAAATATTTATTTTTATACTTTTAAATATTTCATTTTCTAAGATTTTGGCAACCCTTACACAACATTTTGATTTGTATCTATATCAATAATTAAGATGTTACACTTTATCTTCGTAGTATCATGGAGTGGAACATTTGAATACAATTTATTTGATTTCTTAAAATTATTTTCTCTTATTTTTTATCTTACTACATATTCTAAATCTTGTCATGTGTGATCATTATAATATGCTATTAATATACATTACACTACTTCAATTTCCCTCATTTTAGCTTTAACATGAACTACTTTACTTTAAAATAACAATTTATTATTATTATGATTATTCATTTGGTAATTCACACCAATTCCAAATGATGTCTCATTGACACATGACTGATGTCATTAAACTCATCTAGTTAAGATCTATCAAATTACAAATTCATTGGTATATTCTTTAGTATATTTCATCTATGCCTTTAGTACTCTTAGTAAGGCATTTCAATTCTAGCTTGTATTTACAAAAAAAATGATACACTCATCCTTCTTATTATCTCAAAATTCAAGCTTCGCATTCAATATATCTAATCACTTGAAATTTTTCATTTTAATTTGGTTATGTTAATATGTAAATCTAAATCTGTACTCATGTGAGTTTCACATATATTTTATTTAGTTATATTACATTGCATGAATTATTCTCATTTTAGCCTTAACTTATCATTGCTTAATATTCTTACATTAGTAATTCTCAACAATTTTGGAGGATGTGTGCTCTAGATAAAAAAAAATATTGTTGAACTCAACTTGATGAGCTCTATCAAATTAAACATGACTTTTTATTTTTAATTTTCTTAAAGTATTCACATGTTTTTTGAGACAATGAATTCATTCTTTCTCATTCAATTTATCCCATTTCTTTAAAATATTTAGTATTATTTCGTTGTATTATTATGAAATTTTAATTCTCCATTAGCGTAACATTAATATTGCTATGATTTTTTTATATTGGGGTACTTACACATAATTTACTCAAGAGTTTTTATATATTTATTTATTATTAACTATATTGCGTTACTTACACATATATTATTCAAGATTTTTTATACATTTATTTATTATTATCATAAAATTTATTTAATGTATATGCCTATTTAATTGGATGATTCACTATAATTCAAAATTATGCATGATAAAGACGAAACAAAAGTTGCCAGAATCGTGGTGACCATCTCTATCAATTTATATATTTATTTTTATTCTTTTAAATACCTTTTTGAAAGGTTTCTACATGCTTTAAAACTCATTCCAAGTTGTACCTGGTTAGATAAATTAGAATGTTAACCCATTATTCTTTATTTCTTAGAATGCAATGTTCTTTCATAATTTAACTCCTTCAAATTTTTCTTTTTGGTTTAGTAATGTTATGTTGCTTGAAATTATTATATTTTAGCTTTGATTTTTAAAATAAGTTTTATAATAATTTTTTTTTATTTTTTTATAGAGGTAATTCATAATAATTTTTTTCATAATTTTAAACATTTTTAAAAAATGAAGTTAGACTCATCTAAAAAAGTTATATCGAATTAAAACATCTCCTTCTATATTTGTAAAAATGTTTAACACTGACATTTGATTCATTCTCAATTGGATGATTAATAACACTATAGTTGATCTCCTAGGTATCAAGTAATGGAACTTTTAAAAAAATCCTTTTCTTTAAATTTCTTTCTTTGATTTTAATAGATTACATTAACCCAATTTCTCTCAAGTTAGCTTTATTTTTTATTTATTTAATATTAAAATAATAATATGTTATATGGAAGAAATGCTGTTCAGCTCACCTTCATAAGATCTATTCTATTAAATATTCATTATTATTTTAAAATAATTTACTTTCATTTGTGTTTTTCACCCATTATAAGAAATTTCAATTCATTCTTTATTTGATGATCAAGGTATTACTTTCAAACCCCTTAGTATCTTGGAGTGAAAAATTCTCATATAATTTATATCCTCTATTGAATTTTTTCTTATTTTGTTATATTTCTAAGAAATAGTAACTTTCTCATATGTCAATATTATATCACTTTGATTTTATAACACTACATTATCTTAATTTATCTTATTTCACTTTTAATAAATATTTACTTAATATTTTCAAATAATATATTTCATATTTCATAATAATTCAAAATGAAGTCTAATATAGATGAAACAAATGCTGATGGTCATGTTTTGATGATCTTTAATAAATTGAATATTGACTTTTTTAATTTGCAAATATTTTATTTTCTTGCATGTTTACACATATTACAAGTTATTTCATTTTATACCTGATTAGATTTTTAGGGATGTTACACTCAATCTACTTAGCATTGTATACTTCAGTAATCTCATAAAATTTATTAAATTTCTTCAACTTAGAATCACCTCTTATGTTGCATTTATCTCATTTTTTATTTCTTTATATTACATTGTTTCATGCTTTCTTATTTAAACTTTAACATAGTCTATGTAATTTTAAAACCATATATTTTTAATTATTAATGAAATTTTTAATTTTAAAATTCACTTTAATGCAAAATGAGTCCATTTTAGATGAAAACAATAACATTGGACCTATCTTGACAAGCTATATCCAATAAAATGCTTGTTTTAATTTTTTTATTATTTATTCTCATGTAGTTTGCACATGTGTTTATATAGTTTGATTTTTATTTGATTTAATGTTCAAGGCTTTTCCCTTCATTGCAATAGTATCATGGAATTGAGGTTTCTCATAAAATTTACCTACTTTTTCAAATAGTTGTTTCAATTTTGTTATATTACTATGTCACTCTAAATCTTTGCTTGTGTAACTATTGTATCACCTTGATCAAAAATATTATAATGCTTCAATTTTTCTCATATCATCTTTAATATATATTTACTTAATGTTTAAATATTAATTTATTATTATTTATTCCAAACAAGGATTAATGGAGATTAAACAAATGTCATTAGGTTTTCTTAACAAGCTCCATGCAATAAATATGTAGTGTTATATTACTAAATATTTATTGTCTACAGCTTTGGCTAACTTCATAAGAAATTTTAGTTTATACATGAATTGATGACCGATATTATTACACTCTGTTTTCTTAATATCTTGGAACTCTACTTTACCTTGCAATTTTTGTCATTTCTACTAATTTTTTGCTTTAGTTTTTATGTATTACTAATTCAAAGAGATGTAATGACCACACTTACGAGGATTATGGCTACATAGTAATATAACTAAATGAAAGAAAAAAGTTTAAGAAGTAATACAAGTTATCTAAGAAAGATGTATTCTAAGATTCTACGATTGTCAAGTTTGACATCCTTAATGGTCAATTAAGGTACAAATCAAAACGTATTGTAAAGCATACAAAAATAAATTTGAATAAAATATTTAAAAATATAAAAATATATATTTATTTGCACAAAACTCCTTAAAACTACTCTAACATATTTTCTTGTCTTAAACAAATCGTGTCTAGAATAATGTGAATTGCAAATACAAATAAAAATAAGTCATAATAAATTATTATTGGAATATAAATTGACTTTACATTATGGTACAAAAGAGTTAAATTAAAGGAATATAATATAGCAAAATACAATTGATGGAAGAGTCATATGATTGAGAATTAGTGTTTAACAATATAATAACAAAAAAAGAAAAGTTTTGAAAGAATGATCAAGGTTATAGGGGATGCTACATTCCAAAATATTGTGGAGGTATACCATAACATTATCAATTTTAAAAAATTTACAATTAAAATGTCTGAAAAGGAATACTAAAACTCTTGAAAATAAAATAATTGAAAATATAAAAATAAATATTAAAATAAGTTTAATGATGCTAGTTTCGTATCCATCAAACCTAATTTAGAATAAATGATTACTAATGAAAACCAACATAAATAACAATAAAAATTACTTGAGAAGAAATTTAGGATTTCATAGTATTGTAGCCAAATCAAAGTGAACAGGTTGCAAAATAAAGATAAATTTTGTAAGAAAGTTGTATTCTAAGAATACGTAGAGATCAAGTATAACATCCTTGAGTGTTAATAAAGAATGAATCAAAATATCTTACAAAATATATGAAAACGTTGAAAATAAAATTTTTAAAAAATAAAAAAAATGAATATTTGATTCGATAAAACAAATCAAGTTGAGTCTAATGACAATTATTTCTTCTAATCAATCCTTATTTTGAAGTATAATATACTAAATAAGTAAATGAACACAAATAATAAAAAAAGTATTATTTAAGTAAAAATATATGAAAGTTGAATTAATGAAAATTTGAGCAATATAATATAACCAAATCAAAGTATTATAATATCCATGTTAGACTAGATTTAAAGTAACATAGTAATAAACCAAATAAATAAAATAAATTTAATGAAATGAGATAAATTGTAATGTAATGTTGCATTCCTTGATATTATGATGATAGATTACAACAACCTCATTCATGAAATTAGGTATGTATCAAACGGTCTCATGATTATGTCGAAGACCTAGAAATCAATAATTTTAAAATACAAAAAAGAATATTAATTATATAAAGCTATCGAAATTAGTATAATGATATTTTTCTCCATTGGACCTCATTTTGGATAACGACAATTGCCAGTGTAAATCATTATAAATAATAATTAATAATTTCAAAACATTAAATGGATATATATTAAAATAAAAATAAGATAAGCTGAATCATTGTAATATAAAAAAATAAAAATGATGTAATGTTTGCTAGAAAAAAACTTCGTGTTTCATAGTAATGTAACCAAATCAGTTTGATAGATTTCTAAAAATAGGATAAATTGTACTTTAAGGTTGAATTCCAAAATATGAACTAGGCCAATTGTAACATCCTTAATCATTACAACGAGAACGAATTTTATTATCTTGAAAATGGTTCTAAAAACATAGAAAATAACATGTTTAAAATTGTAGAAATATATATTAAATTCTATCAATCAACCATAGTTTGGAAAAACTATAAATTACAAAAATATATAAGCAAATGCAATAACAAAATATTAGATTAATATTAAGTAATATATAAAATGGAATTGAAACAAGAAAAATTAAAGTAATATAATAAAAAAGCAAAAATATTCCAAAGTTCTAAGGAGGGGAGAATATGAGATTCATAATAATATAACAAAAACAAAGTGAAAGATTTGCAAAAGTGAGATAACTATACAAAAAATTTGCATTTCAAAATACTATGGAGATGGAGTATAACATATTCAATAATTAAATCAGGTACAAATCTAATGGTTCACAAAGCCTAAAAAACTTTAAAAAAATTAAATATTTAGAAATATAAAAAATAATATTTAAGTTTATAGAGTTTTTTAAGTTCAATCAAATGACGTTTGTTTTATATTGATCCAACCTTCTTTAGAATTACTAGATATTGCAATGGTAAGCAAAAATAAAAATAAATTTTTAATTTAATGTTTAGTAAATTTATATTAAAACTAAAATGTGTTTAAATTAAGTAATGTAACACAACCAAGTGAAAGTGATGAAATGGTGACAAGAGAGGAGATTTAGAGTTACACAGTAATATAGCCAAATCAAAAAGAAAAATTTGGAAAATTAAGTAAATTGTACAAGTAATTTTTAGAGATACTAAGGAGATTTAGTGTAATATCCTTCACCACCTAATCAGGGATGAATAAACATTTCTTGTTATATGAATGAAAATGCTAGATACAAAAATGTTCCAAAATATAGATTAAAAAATTTAATTTGATAGACCTATTAAAGGCAACTACAACAATGCTTATTTCTACTTGATCAATACATGTTAGGAATTTCTACGACATATAAAAGTAAAAGTGCATTAATAATTATAAATTATCATTTCAATATTTATTATATTTATATTAAAGCCTAAATGAGGTAAATTCAAGTAATAAAATATACTTAAATCAAAGTTATGTATTAGTGATATGATAGAAGATTTTGAGTTACTTAATAATATAACCAAATCAAAGTGAAAACTTTAAATAAATACAATAAATTATACAGAAAATTTGAATTCAAAGATTTTGAGGAGTTTAAGGGTGATTCTAAAATGATCAAATTATGTATGAATGAAATCTATTATAATTTGTGCGAAAGCCATAAAAATAAAATTTTAAAAATATATGAAATAAAATTTAATTTTGATAAAGCTCATTAAGTGAGCCCCACGTTGTGTATTTCACTAGATGAAAACCTGATTAAAAACACTATAAAATGAGAATTTGCATGGAAAAGTTAGATTCCAAAAATTTGAGGACATTAATTACAACAACTAGGATCATTAAATAACTTACAAATTCAAATGCATAACAAAACATGCTGAAATAATACAAAATAATCTCTAAAAAAAGAAAAATTAATATAAAATTTTATTAAGATATTTTACCAAGTTAAATAGCATTTGTTTCATCTAAATTTAATATAATTTAGAATTATTACAAATAACCAACGTAAATTGTTTTAAATAACATTATGATTTTAATTTAAAATTTGTTCAAGTTGATATGTGATGAATTTAATCAATGTATTATAACAAAAATATGTTGATGTCAATGTACATGGGAGACATTTTTAATTATGTAGTAATATAAATAAATAAAAAATAAAAGAAATATGAAAAATTGTAAGCAAAAGTTGCTTTCTAAGAAAGTAAGGTGATTGAAAGTAACATCATTAATAGGAAAACAAGGTCTCAATTGAAATATACTATAAAGCATGCCAAAATCCTACAAAATAAAACATTTAAAAACATAAAATTGAACATTTATTTCGATAAGGCTAGTCATGATGAGTCAAACATCGTTTGTCTTATCTTGATTTGACCACATTTGTAATTATTACATATTATAATATTAAACAAGAATAAATAATAAAAAAATATTACTTTAATACTAAGAAAAAATATGCTAATTATGAAATTAGCTAACTTAAAGAAATGTAATATATGCAAATTGAAAGATGCAAACATCATATAGGAGGATATTTAGAGTTACTTAATAATGTAGCCAAATTAAAAAAATATAAAAATGAGAAAAATTATGTGGAAAACTTAATTTCCAGGAAACTAAGGAGATTAAGTGTTATGTTCTAGATCATCTAATCAGTTGCAAATCAAGATGCCATCTAAACTACATAAAAGATAGAAAATAAAATATTTAAAAATTTAGGAATAAATATTTGGTTGGATAAAGTTAATCAAGTTGCATCCAACAATACTTATTTCTTCTTGATCAGTCCATGTTCAGAGTTTCTATGAATTAAAATATGAATAAGTTTAAATAATAATAAATAACTGTTTTTATATTAAGTAAATATTTATTAAAGAAAAATAAGATAAATTAAAATAATGTCACAAAACATGCTTAATCAAACACAAAGCTCACAAGAGAGGAGATTTATAGTAACTTAGTAATATATCAAAATAAGAAAATTGAACAAATAAGATCAATTATTCAAGAAAATTATATTAAATGATATTAATGAGAAGTAAATTATTTGATGATCATTTAATCTTATTAAAATTTCTCAGAACTTCTACTAAAACAAAGAAATAAGAGATTAAAAATTGCAAAAGAATATTTATTTAAATTGACAGAGGTGGTCGAGACGAGTTCAATGACATTTGGTCGATCATGATTTGACCTCATTTTGAACTTCTATGAACTATCAAAGTAAATATTCATATAAACTAATAGGTTATTATTTTATTACTAAGAATATATATAATATTGTTGAAACGACAAAAACTAAAGAAATATAATATAATCAAATACAAGTAATTTAAAGGTCACATGAGATGCAATTTCAAACCATATAGTAATATAAACATATCAATTCGAAATATTTATTTAAATAAGATAAATTATACAAGAAACATTCAATCCAAGAAAATAAAGATATTATGTGTAGCATCCTTAATGACAAGGTTATGTACAAATCATAACATATAATAAATTATTTAAAAATGTAGAAATGTTTTTAAAAAATATAGAAATAAATATTTAGATTTATAGTCCTTGTTAATATGAGTCCAAACATGGTTAATTCATCTCGACAAACTTCATTTGCAATTACCACAAATTACAGAAGTAAATAGTAGAAATGCAAATAAATTACAATTCAAGTATTAAGTAAATACATAATTTAAAGATGAAAAAATGATAAATTGAATTAATTTAATATAACTAAATCAAAGTAATGTATGCATCATATGGGAGGAGATTTATAATTATATCATGATATAAAAAAATTTAAGAGAAAAAGTTTAAGAAAGAAGGTAAATTATATGGGAAAGTTTTTTCAACATATTAAGGAGACTGAGTGTGCATTCATCAATCATTAAATTTGGCATGAATTAAAATGTATAATAAAGTGTAACAAAATTAAAAAATCATATTTAGAAATATAAAAGTAAATATGTAATTGGATAGAGCTTTTTAAAATGAGACAGACTACATTTATTTAATTTTAATTCTATATGGTTTGTAATTATTGTGAATACCAAAAGAAAACATGTATAAATAAAATTAAACTATTATTTTAACATTAAGTATATATATATTAAAGTTGAAATGACACAAATTAAAAAATATGGTATAAACAAATTACGAATTATCATGTATGATGAGATTTTGTGTTAGTGACAACCAAATTGAGTGTAACGCCCTCAATCTTGAAATTAAGTGTGAATCAAAATATTTGGTAAGGCATGCAAAAACCCTAGAAAATAAATTATTTAAAATATGTAAAAGAAATAAGTGAAGGTCACATGTTAGGAGATTAAGAGTTACTTGGTAATATGTCTAAATTAAAGAAAGATATTTGAAAAAATTGGATGAATTATGCTATATTGTGGCATTTCATTACACTAAGGAAATTGGGTGCAACATCATCAAATGTTAAATCTCCTACAAGTTAAAATGTCTCCTAAAAATTTGTTATTGTCTTCCATTTTACCACACTTTCTCTTTGTTTTTTTTCAAAGAGATTAAGTACCCTATGAAATAAATAAATAGAATATATCGGTCAAGTGTTACTTTAAATTATTGTGAATTAAAAAAATTAATAAGAATAAAATATAACAATTTTTATTAATATTAATTAAATATATATTAAAGTTAAAACCAAATAAATTGGAAAAATATATTATATTCAAATCAAAGTGATTTAAAGGTAACATGAGAGAACATTAAGAGTTATGCAGTAATATAATCAAATCAAATAAAAAAAAGAAATGAGATGAATTATATATAAAATTGCATTACAATATTTGAAGGTGATCAAGTGTATTGCCCTTGAACATTAAATCAAGTGCAATTTGAAATATTTAAGGAAGCATGCCAAAACCTTAAGAAAAAGTTATTTAAGAAAATAGAAATGAATGGTTAATTGAATACAGCTGATCGAGGCAAGTACAATGCTATCTCTTTCATCTCAAGTAGATCTTGTTTGGAATTATTAAAGATTATCGTACTAAATTAGCAAAAATAATAAAAAAATTAAGTAATTTAATAAAATAAATTAAAGAAATGTAAAGATTAGATAAGAGCCAACTTATAATTATGTAGAATTATATCGAAGTGAAAGCAAAACATTTGAGAAAATAAGAAAAATTATATGGAAAACTAGCATATGAAGATACTAAAGAGTTATTGTGTAACATCTTTGATCTTAAAATTAGGACAGATCAAAATGATCCATAAAACATGGGAAAATTATAGGAAATAAAATGTTAACAAAAGTAGAAATGAACATTTAATGGGATAGAACCCATTCAAAGGTCTCCAACAAGATTTGTTAATCTCAAGCAAACCTCGCTAGAGTCACTACAAACTACAAAAGAAAATAAGCTAAATAATGATAAATTATTTCTGTAATGTATAGTAGATATGTATTGAAGCTAAAAAGAGATAAATATATGTAATCTCATATAGCTAAATTAAAGAAAAAAATTTGAAAAAAATGAAAAACATTGCATAAGAAAGTTGCTTCCCATGATACTAATGAGGGTTATGTAATATCCTAAATTATCAAATAATGTCTAAATGAAAATGACTCATAAATCATTCAAAAACCCATAATAATAAAAAATTCAAAAAATATTAAGTGAATATTTAATAAGATACAGCTTGTTAAGGCTAGTAAATGAAGAAGATATTTGAAGTTGTATAGTAACATAACCAAATAAAACAAAAAATCTTTAGAAATAAAATAAATTGCACTAAAGAGTTATATTCTAAGATACTAGGTATATGAAGTTTTAATATCCTTGATCACTAAGTAAACTACAAATTAAAATATCTTATAAAATATCATATAATGCTAAAAAAATAAAATATTTAAATATATGAAAAAGAGCATTTGGTTGGATAGAGGTCATTGAGATGAGTTAAATAAGGCTTGTCTCATTTTAGTTCAACTTGATTTGAAATTATTACGAATTATCAAATTAAACTTGAAATGGTATAAATTAGAGTAATGTAATATATCAAAATTAAGGCTTTGTAAAAGTCACTTGAGAGGAGATTTAGAGTTGGATAGTAATGCAACAAACAAAAAGTTAGAAATTTGAATAAACGAGATATACTATATAGGAAAAGCTTGCTTTAAGACACTGTAGAGAACAACTATGGCATCCCCGATCATCAAATTTGGTACAAATTCTAATATCTCATAGATTGTGTCAAAAAAATTGAAAACATATTTAATTAGATAGGGCTTGTCGAGATGAGTTCAAAGAAGCTTTTTTGTGTTTATCAAACCATGTTGGAATTACTGCTTATTTGAAAAGCAAATATGCATTAATCATAAAAACTAATTATTTAATGATAAGTAGTAATTAATAAATCTAAAATAATATAAATTAAACTATTCAAAATTATGAAATCAAAGTGATGTAAAGGCCACACGATATTAGATATAAAGTTTCATAGTAATAGATTAAATAAAATTAAAACATTCATCATTCTAAGATGCTAAAGAATCAATTATAACTTCCCTCGCCATCAAATATTGTACAAATGAAATTACCTAGTATAGCATACCAAAAACCTGAGAAATGGACATAAATAAAAATAAATTATTATTTTAATATTAAGTACAAATACATTAAAGATGAAATTAAATAAATTGAGTTTATGTAATATAATCCAAACAAAGCAATATAAAGGTCACATGGTATGATATTTTGAATTACTTAATAATATATCCAAATCAGAGAAAAATATTTTAAAAAATAAGATAAATTATATGAAAAAAATTTATTCTAACATAGGTAGGAGATGTATTGTCATCGTTGATCTTCAAATTTTGAACTAATTTAGAAATAAATATTTATTTGATTAGAGTTTATCAATAGAGCCCAACAAAATCTGTTTCATGTTGATCTATAATCTTTTGGAATTATAGTGAATTATTTAATTGAATATGAATAATTAATGATGGATTTAAATTTTAATGTTAATTAAATACATATTATTCATGCTGGTGGCATTGATTCTCTTTGAAATAAGGTGAGGGTTGAAAAGGAGAAGATTAAGTGTTACATAGTAATGTTGGAAAAGCAAATTAAGCCAATGTAATGGGTACACAAGAAGAGATTTGAGTTAAGTTTTAAAATAACAAAATTAAAGTAAACCCTTTAAAGAAATAAGATAAATTCCATGGAAAGTTTTATTCCATGGTACTAAGGAGATCAAGAGTAGCATTTCTTATCATTAAATCAGGTAAGAATCAAAATCTCTTTATAGCATGTTGTTGTCATGGAGAAAGAAAATAATAAAGAACTTCAAATTTAATATATAATAAAATAAAGCTACTCAAGAAGAGTCCAATTATATTTATTTTGTCTCAATTAGATCTCATTTATAATTACAATAAATTACAAAAGTAAATAGTGATAAATAATAAGAAATTATTTTTTAATACTAAATAAATATATATATTTTCTTTGAGAATAAGATAAATTTAAGCATTATGGTAAAACCAATGTAAGTTAATATAAATTTGCAGGATAGGATTTTTTGTGGTACGAAGTAAGGTGACTGAAATAAAGCAAAAACTTGGAACAAATAACATAAATTATACAAGAAACTTGTAATTAATTAAACTAAGAAGATATAATGTGGCATACTTGACGATCAAATTGGTTACAAATAAAAATATCTTTTATATCCCAAAGTAATAAAAAATAAAATATTTTAAGATATAGAATTGAATATTTAAATTGAACCTCGCATTAATCGAACCCCATTTGGAATTATTACAATGTACTAAACAAATGTAAGGCATAAATTGCTAAAGCAAAATAAGCATAAATTAAAAAAATATATTATTTTAAAATTGCTAAACATATATTGAAGCATAAATGAGATAAACTAATGCAATCAAACACAACCACATAAAAGCAACATAAAAGTGTAGCAGATGTATCATAAATCATGCCAAAATAAGAGAAAATATTTTTTAAAATATAAAAAATAATATATAATTGGATAGACTTCATCAAGGTGAGCCAAACGACATTTACTTTTCATTGGATCTCATTGGAATTACTACAAAATGTAGAAGTGAATAATTATAAATAATAATAAATTATTATTTAAATATTAGATAAATGTATAATAAAACTAAAATAGTATAAATTGAAATAATGTATTATTGTCAAATTAGAATGATTTAATAGCAACATATGAGAAGATTTTGAGTTACATAGTAATGAAAAAAATAAAAGTGAAAACTTTAAAGAAACAAGATAAATTGCAAAACAAAATGGCTTTCCTTAATAGTATAGAGATTGACTGTAACATCTTCAATTATAAAATCAGTGAAGAATCAAAATGTCTCTTACACCATCACAAAGCAATAAAAAATAAAATATTACAAAAATATAAAAATTGATTATTTGATTGGATGAGCACATGAAGATGAGTGTGTTGATGTTTGTCATTTCTCGATAAGACCTTCTTTGGAATTTGGTAAAATGAATCAACATAACATAAAGAAATTAAGGGTTTATAAAGGTCACATACGAGAAGATTTAGACATATAAAATGATTTAATAAAATCAATAAAATAAGTTGAAAAAAGAAAAACATTATGCTAGAAACTTGCATTCAAGGATACTAAAGAGATCGAGTGTAATACACTCAAACAAGAAATTAGGTATAAATCAAATGTCTCATAAAATATGTGAAAACCTAGAAAAAAAAATATTCATGATGTTAAAAAATATAAAGATAAAAAGAACACAAGAAGATGAGTCTATATATATTTATTTGGTGTATTGGATGACATTTAGTATTTCCATGAATTATCTTACTAAAAATGCTTAAACATAATAAAATATTATTTAATATTTGGAAAATTTAAATTAGAACTAAAATCACATTAATAAAAAACAATGTAAGATAACCAAACAAAGGTGGTGTAAAAGTCATAAGGGAGGAAATTTTGCGTTACATGGTTACACTACCAAATACAAGAAAAAATTTCAAGAAAATGAGGCAATTTGTATAGGAAAGTTGCATTGCATGATGCTAAGGAGGTCGTTAAATACAAATAAAATTTTTTCATAAGAAGTGACAAAATTATTGTGAAAAACTATTTAAAAATATAAAAACACATATTTAGATAAGTCATGCACATCAAGTAGAGCAGACAATGTTTGTTTCATCTCAATCCTTTAGAATTATTGGAAACTATCAGACTAATTAAGTGTAAAAAATAATAACTTATTATTCTAATGCTAAGTATACATTAATCTTGAAATCTCATAAATTGAAGAAATATAGCAAAACCAATTCAAGGTCTTCAAAGGGTCACATAAATCTAGATTTAGAGAAATCTAGTAATCCAATGATGTTTATTTCATCTTGATTAGACCTCATTTGGAATAAGATAAATTGAAGAAATATAAATATAATAAAATAAAAAAAATGTAACTATCAAGAGAAGAATTAATATTTCATAGTAAAATAAAAAATTCTTAGAGAAATTCTTTAAGAAATTAGATAAATTACACTATAAAGTTAAATTCAAAGATAATAAGTAGAGTGAGCATAGCTTCCTTAATAATCAAACTTTGCAAGAATTAAAATGTGTTGTTCAATATGTAAAAGAAAAATTGAAGTGATTTAAAGGCCACATGAGAATAAATTTAGAGTTACATAGTATTTTTTACTAGATAGTTACATAACAAGACACTTTGGAGAGATTATATAATATTATTCCTAAAATCTAGTATGAATAAAAATGTCTCGTAAAACAACTAAAACCATAAAAAATAGAATTTAGAAAAATTTTAAATTGAGGACTTCTATAAGTTAAGGCTTATTGGGTTGAGTAAAATGATACGTCTCATTTGAAAAAAATTGTTGTTTTAATGTTAAGTATATTATATATATACATATATTAAACCTTAAATGAGAAAAATTAAAACAATATATTATGACCAAATCAAAGTGATGCAATACTGACATGGAATGAGCTTCAAAATTGTATGATAATATCACAAAATCAAGTAAAATATTTCAATAGATGAGATAAATTATATAAGAAAGTTGTATTCTAAGATGCTGAGGAGATATAGAGTAAGTAGCATTATTGCTCAACAAATAAGGAAATAATCAAAATTACTCATTAAGAATTTTAAAGCCATAGAAAATAAAATACATAAAAATTACAAATTGAATAAAGCTCATCAAGATGAGTCCTACTACCATTGTTTTATTGCTTGGGAATTATTTTGAATTATACTGAAATATAAAAGTGTATAGGAATTAATAATAATAAGTTATTATTTTAATTAAATAGATAAAAATAAAAGTAATATAATATAACCAGATAAATGTGGCATAAAGGTTGCACAAGAGGAGACTTAGACTTTTGTAGTAATGCAACAAAATCATTACAATGTATTTGAATAAGCAAGAACAATCATAAGATAACTTTGCTAACTAAGATACCGAGGAGAAAATTAATAAAATTAAAAATGTAAAAATGTAGAATTGAACATTTGAGTACATAGAGTTTGTTGAGAGAGATCAAATGATGATTAATTCATCTTAGGCTTGGATTCATATTGAAGTTGTTTTGAATTACCAAAAGAATATTTAATAAATTTTTATTAAATCAATATAATATAAATATTACATAAGAGGAGATCTATAGCTACATGTAATATAACAAAATAAAAGAATCATTTTTTAAGAAATGAGACAAATATTATGGGAAAGTTGAATTCCTCGTATATTGAAATCATGTATAAATATAAATTTCTCTTAAAGCATGTCAAAATTAAAAACTCAAACATATTTAAAAATATAAGAATGAATATTTTAATTTCTGTAGATCATAACTACATGACTCTTACAATGTTTATTTAGATCAGGCCAAGTATTGAATCTCTATGAATAACTAAAGTAAATAAGCATAAATAAAAATAAATTATCTTTTTAAAGTGATTGAACTAGTAATTTGTCCCAATAAGAAATAAATAAGCACTAAATTACCTTGTATTGAGGTAATGTAATATATCCTTTTCAAAGTAATTTAAAGCTAACACAAGATAAAATTTTGAATGACTTAGAAATATGACAAATCAAAGTGAAAATTTTTAATAAATGAGATAAATTGTAACAGAATGTTACATTGCAAGAAGCTAAGTAGATTGAGTGTTAGATTCTCATCATCAAATTAGGTACTAATTTAAATTTCTCATAAATCAAGGAAAAACACAAGTAAATAAAATATTTGAAAATCTAGAAAAAAATACTTATAGGATAAAGCTTGTTAAGGTAAGTATAATGATTCTTATTTTGTCTCAATTGAAATCTCATTAGTACTTACTATACATTACTAAAATAAATAAGTAATAAAGTAATAAATTATTTTTTATATCAAGTAAATTTATATTAAATCACAATTTAGATTAACTAAAGCCATAGTATATGAACAAATTAAAGATATAAAAGGAAAAAGGGATGAAATTTTTAATGACATAGTAATTTAATCAAATCAGTGCAAAATCTTTGAAAAAATGAGATAAATTATATAGGGGAGTTACAGTTTATCATACAATAAATATGAAATATGATCTCTCAATCACCAAGTACATATCAAAATGTTTCATAAAATATGCCATGGCAAAAGAAAATTAAATGTTAAAAAATATTTTTAAAAACTTTAATCACATATAACTCATCATGAAAAGTCAATTAACATTTTTTCCTACATATCTAAAATCATATGGAATTATTGTTAATTACCAAATTAAACAAACATAAATAATATTCAATAATTATTTTGATATTTAGTAAATATATATTAGTACTAAAATTAGATAAATTAAAGAATTATAACTTTACCAAATCAAACTAAAATAAAGGTTACACCATAAAAGAATTAAAATTTCATATAAAAAAAAAATAAAAGGAAAAAATTGAAAAAAATGATAATAAATTGTATTAGAATGTTCTATTTCTAGATATTATGGAAATCGATTATAGTAGCATTATTCATCAAATCAAATATGAATAACACTACTTCATAAGGCATTCAAAATTTCTTCAAAAATAAATGAATAAAAAAATATAAAAAATGAATATTTAAAAGCATAGAACTCATTAAAATGGGCTTAATAATTTTTGCTTCATCTAAATAAAATAAATAAATGTTAAAGGTTAAAGAGATAAGTTGAATGAACATAATAAAACAAAATGAAAGTGATTTATGGGTCACATGAGAGCAAATTTAGATTTAAATATTAATATAAAAAAAGCAAAGAAAAAAAATGGAAGAAATGATATAAATTGCATAGGAAAATAACATTCCAAGATTCCTTGGAGATCAAGCTAACTTTCTCAATCATTAAATTAGAACTGAACTAAAATGTCTCATAAGTGAACTTAGGAACAAAATATTAAATATAAAAAATATTAAAAAAAATTAATATACAATTTGATGGAGCTCGTCAAAATGAGTCTAATGACTTTTGTTTCATCTAGACCTTCTTTCAAATTGCAGATAGTTTAGAATTAAATAAGCATAAATAAACAGTGAATTATAATTTTAGTATTAAGTAAATATATTATAAAGTTGAAGATAGAAAAATTTTAAAAAAATAAAATAACCAATCCAAACCATTGTATCTGTTTAACATCAAAATTTAAAATATTTAGAAATATAGAAATGATTATTTAATTGCATAGGTCTCATTGAGGCAAGTGAAAAATATTTTTTTCATCTTGATCACACCTTGTTTGTAATTGTTTCCAGTTACATTTTTTGATATGCATAAATAATAGTAATTTTATATTCTAATATCAAGTAAAGATACATTTAATCAAAAATAAGATAAATAAATGTAATGTAATATAACCAAATCAAAGTAGTGTAAAAGTCACATAAGAGAACAATTTGACTTCTCTTCCAAAATAGTTAAATTATTAAGAACATTTTGAAAAAATGCACAAATTACATTTTAAAGTGTACAAACATATTAAAGAGATCGACTATGAAATCCCATAATGCTTACTTTATCTTGATAAAAAATCTCTTGGAATTATGGAAAATTACAAAAAAAACCACAAATATTAATAAAGTTTTTAAAAATTAAAAATATTTTAAAGAAAAATGTCTTAAATTAAAGCAGTATAATAAATCCAAATCGAAGTATTGTAGAGGTTACACTTGAGAAGATTTACCATTACATAATAGTATAACCAAATTAAAGTGAAGATGTATAAAAAATGATATAAATTATACTATAAAAATTACATTCCAAGATATTATTATGTTTGAGTGCAAAATCTTATATTACAAAATTTTGTATGACATAAGGTTTCCCAAAAAGGCATGATGAAACTATTTATAATAAAACATTTAAAGGTATTAAATAATAATTTAATTAAGCACGACCTATTGAGCCCAACTATGCTTATTTTTCGTTCATTGATTTTCATTTGGATTTGATATGAATTACTAAAATAAATAAACATAATTAATAATAAATTATAATTTAAAAATCAGATAAGTTTATATTATTATTGAAATGAGATAAATTGAAGTAATATAATATAGCTAATACAAGGCATTGAAAAGGTCATATATTGGTGGATTTGGAGTAGCGTTGTAACAAAACAAATCAAAGCAAGACATTTGAGTCAAAATAATAAATTGTGTGGGAAAGTTGGATACCAAGACATTATGAATATCGAATGTAAAATTTTTTCTCATCAAATCTTGAATGAATTGATATATATAATAATCCAAGCTAGTGTCCTAAAAAATATCCCAAAAATTATAAAAATGAATAGTTTATCGGAGATAGGATGTCAAGATTGGTCAAATGACCTATGTTTAAACTTGATTAGATCTTGCTTAGAATTACTATGAATTATGAAGTTAACTAAGAAATTAATGTAATAAATAATTTGTTTAGTATTAAGTAAATATATATTAAAAATGACTTAAATTGAGGGTTTGTAATATAGAAAAAGCAAAGAGAAGTAAATGTCACAAAAGAGAACAATTAGATGTTTATTGCAATATGACTAAATGAATGAAAAGTCTTTGCAAAAAGGAGATAAACTAGATAAGGAAGTTTTAACCTGAGATTATAAAGCGAACGAATATAGTAACCTTAGCCATCAAATCTAGCAAGAAATAAAATTCCTCATGAAGTTTGCCAAACTCTTAGAATTGCTATCAGATCTAGTAAGAAATAAAATTCCTAATGAAGCTTGTTTCATCTTGATCAGACCTTGCTTCGAATTACTATGAATTTTCAAATAAAATATATGAAAACAATTAAAAATTATTAATTTAATATTAATTAAAAAATTATTAAAAAAATTAGGAAAATGAAAGAAATGTAATTTAACTAAATCAAAGTTATGTCAAGGTCACAAGAGGGAGGTTTAGAGTACTATAGTAGTATGGTAAAATCAAAGCTAAAAATAAGAAGAAATAAGATAAATTGTATGAGAAAGGTTTTTCCCAAGATATTAGAGAAATTTATTGTATTATTTTTAATTATCAAATTTTGCATGAATAAAAATGTTTCACAAAACATGATCAAAATTTAGAAAAAAATATTTAAAAATAATAGAAATAAATATTTAATTAGAGAGAGCTGATTGAGGTTAGTTATGTTGAAATGAGTTAAGTTGAAAATATTCAAAATAACAAAATCAAAGTAATATAAGATTCACATGAGAAGAGAGTTAGTCATTCATAGTAATATAATAAAATAAAAGTAGAGAATTTTGGTGAAATGATAGATTTTACAAGAAAGGTGGATTCCAAAAAACTAAGAAAATCAAGTGTAGCATCCTTAATGGTCAAATTAGGAATGAATAGAAAAGCTCATAAAATAAACCAAAACACTAGAAAATAAAATATTCAAAATTATTAAAAAAGAATATTTTATTAGAAAGAACTCATTAAGTTGATCCCAACATTATTTATTTAATCTCAACAAAACCTCAATTATTTATTATGAATTACAAAAATAAAAAAGAATAAATAATAAAAAATATATTTTTTAATATAAATAAAATAAAATACATATTAATGAAGCGTAAGATAAATTGAATCTATATAATAGAACTAAATCAAAGCTATGTAATGTTGAATTTAGAGAAGATCTAAACTTTCGTCATAATATAACAAAATCAAAGCAAAAAATTAGAAGAAATGAAATATGTTATAGATGAATGATTGATTCTTTGAACAAAGAAGATCGAGCTTGATTTGTTTAATCATCAAATATCATGCAAATTAAAATTCCTTTTAAATTATGTGAGAATCATATATAAGTGAAATATTTTAAAAATAACAAACGAATGTTTAATTTGATTGAGCTTATCAACTTCAGTCTAATGATGTTTATTTCATCAACATATACATCATTTTCAATTACTATGAATTACAACATAAATAAATAAAAAATAGTATGTTTCTTTGTTAATAACAAGTAAATATTTATTAAAATTAAAAGAAGATAAATTATAGCAATGTATATAACCAAATCATATTGACATAAAGATCACATGAGAAGGCATTTTTAGTCACATAATATTATAACCAAGTTAATGCAAAATATTTGATGAATTAGGATAGAATATATGAGAAAGTAGCAATCAAAGATAAAAAGATATCCAAGTTAGCATTCTTAATTGTCACATTAAGTAAGAATCAAAATATCCTATAAGGCATTCCCAAATACTAAAAAAATATAATATTTAAAATATATAAATTATTATTTATTATGATAAATGCCATTAAGATGAGTACAATGACATTTGTTTCATCCCATTCTAACCATCCATTTGTAACTACTATAAATTACCAAGTCAAATAAACATTAATAACTATAACATAATTTTCTTAATATTAAGTAAATATATAAAAGGTTGAAATGTGAAAAAATGCTGCAATAGAATAAAACCAAATCAAAGAATTAGAGAGGCAACATTAGAAGAGATTTGGAGTTACATAGTAATATAAGAAAATAAAGAAAAATTAAGGAATGTGGTAAATTAAATTTGAATGTTGAATTCAAAAATACTAAAGAGATATATCATGATATCCTTATTCATTATATGAGGTATGAAACAAAATGCCTAAAAAATATACTAGAATAATAAAAAATAAAACATTTTATATTTTAGAGAAAAATATTTAATTGGGCAAACCTTATTAAGTCAATTCCAATGATATTTGTTTCATCTTGATCAGACATATTTTGAAATAATTATAGAATAATAAATTAATTAAGATTCAATTATAAATTTATTTATTTTTATTTATTATGTATAAATTAAATTTTAACAAAGATAAATTAAAGCAAAGTTTTATAATCAAATCAAAGCCCATGCAAAGGTTAAACAAGGGAGGAATTTGCATTTCATAGTAATATAATAAATCGAATGAGAAAATATAAAGAAATGAGATAAATTGTATGTGGAATTTTCTTTCCAAGGTATTAAGATGATTGAGAATAAAATACTTAATCCTCAAAAAAAAGGAAAAATATCAGTGCCGCCTCAAGCATGTTGAAGCCATTGAAAAAAAACATAAAATTTTCAAATTGAATATTTTATTCTATAGAAGTTTCAAGAAAGGTCCAATAATATTTTTTTAGTGTTTATTAGTCATGATTTGGAATTTCTACAAAACTCAATAATAAATATCGATAAATAATAATAGAAAATCTAAGAATTATATTAGGTAAAAATCAAAATACCTCATAAACGTTAATAAAACAATAAAAATAAAATTTGTTAAAATTTTAAATTGGATAGAACTTATTGAGATGAATCCAATAATACTTCTTATAAGTTTGATCAGACCAACTTTAGAATTGTCACATAATACCAAAGCACACATGAAAAAATTAGAATAAACATTTATTCAAAAATAAAGTAAGTATATGTTAAAGTATAAATGAGATAAACTAAAGGAATATAACACAATAAAAGCAACAAATTTTAATGGTCCCACAATAAGTGATTTAGAGTTTCATAGTTATATAACCAATCCAAAAGAAAATATTTAAAAAATGAGATAAATGTTATAGAAGAAATTATAATCTATGATATTAAGGAGATCTAGCTTAAAATTTTTTACTATCAAATTAGTTTAGAATAAAAATGTCTTATAAATCATGTAAAAGCCAAATAAAAGAAAATGCATAAAAATGTTAAATTCAACAATTAATTTGACATAGCTCATCTAGAAAACTTTAACAAAATTTCTTTCTAAATGATCAAACCTTTTTTGTAATTAGTTGGAAATAAAAATGTATGTTAGCATAAATAATAACAAATTATAATTTTAATATTTAGTAAATATATATATATTAATTCTTAAATTAGACAAATTTAATAAATGTAACATAATTTAATAATGGTGATGTGAAAGTTACAAAGTGGCAATTTAGAATTTCATAGAAATATAGCAAAGTCAATAAAGAATATTTAAATAAATGAGATAAATTATACAAGAAAGTTAAATTTGAAAATGGTTAGGAGAAAAAGTGTAACACTTTTCATCATCAAATCATGTAAGAATCAAAAATTTCTAAAAACTATGCCAAAAACTAAGAAATAAAATAGGTAAAATCTTTAAATTAAATATTTCATTGAATTAAGTTTATTGCCATGAGTCCATTGACGTTTGTTTTGTGATGATCAAGCTATGTTTGGAATTAATATCAAAACAAAAAATACGTAGGCATTAACAATTATGAAATATTAGTTTAATATTTGGTAACTATATATTAAAAATCACTTAAGAAAAATTAAAGTAATATAATTTAATCAAATCAATATGAAATAATAGCATAAAAGAGAAGATTTAAAATTTCATAGAAGTATAACAAAATGAAATAATTATAAACAACATAAATTGTTTTGTGAACTTGCATACCAAGATACTATAAAGATCGAGTGTAATGTCCATAATCATCAAATTGTGTTAAAAATTAAATACCATGTAAAATATTTCAAAATAAAAATAAAATAAAATGAGTTTAGCAATTTCTTTTATATCAATTAAATATCATTTAGAATTAATATGAATTAACATAACAATTAAAAAATAGTTATAATAACATATAATATATGCATTAACTAAAAATAAATTAAAGCTAAAATGAGAGTTTTATAGTAATTAAGCAAAATAAAAGCAAAAAAGGTTTAAGAAATGATACAAATTGTGCGACAAATTTTCACTACAAGATACTAATAAGATCAAGTATAATATACTATATTCTGAAACCATGTTTGAATGAAAAAGCCTCATAAAGCATGTCAAAACTCTATAAAGTATTTTTGAAGTACATAAATAAAAGTTTAATCAAATAAAGCTCATCGAAATACATCCAATGATGCTTTTCAACATGATTAGGAATCAATTAAAATTATTAAGAATAACAAAAATTTAAATAAAAAGAAATAATAGTAAATTATTATATTGATACTAATTAAATATTATTTTAAATATTAAAGTAGATAAATTATTGTAATATAATATAACTAAACCAAAGTGATGCACAAAAGAGATAAAAATTTATTTACTAATATAACAAAAAAAATCAAGAACATTTAACAATTAAGGTAAATTGTATGAGAAAATTAAGTTCTTGATGATGAGCATATAATATCTAATACACTCAATAATCAAATAAGGTATTAATTAAAAATTTATTGTAAAACATTAAATTGTTAGAAAAAATTTATATATAAAATTGTATAGATGAATATTCAATTAGAAAGAGCATATCGAGCATAATCAAATAACATTCATTTCATCTCAATCAGATATCGTTTGGAGTTGCTATGAACTATAAAAGCAAACATGTAATAAATAAAAAGAAATTACTCTTCTTAATAACAAGTAAACATATATATCAAAGCTAAAATGAGATAACTTTAAGCACTATAATGTAACTAAACCAAAGTAATATGATGGCCACATGAGAAGACATTTGAAGCTACATAATAATTTGACCAAACAAAGAAACAATTGAAGAAATTAGATTAATTGTATAAGATAGATTCATTCCATGTCATTAAGGAGATATTATTTGACATCCTCTATCATCAA
This sequence comes from Vanilla planifolia, assembly GCA_023846275.1. NCBI lineage: Eukaryota > Viridiplantae > Streptophyta > Magnoliopsida > Asparagales > Orchidaceae > Vanilla > Vanilla planifolia. Next base: position 15,052 of record JAIUJO010000407.1, on the reverse strand, counting down.
ATTATGTACAAATCAAAATTCCTCAATAAACCTATCAAAGTCATGGAAAATAAAACAATTAAAAATTTTAAAAAGAATATTTAACTCATTAGAGCTTCTCAAGATGTGTCCAACAACCATTATTTTGTCTCAATCTAACCTCAATTATAGTTGCTTTGAAAAATAAAAATAAATTAACATAAATAAAAAATAATTATTACTTTTTATATTAGTAAATAGACATGAAAATTAAAGTGAGCTCAACTAAAATACTATAATATGACTAAATCAAAGGAAGTAAATGTGACATAAGAGGAGATTTTGAATTTCATAGTAATATCACCAAATCAAAGCAAAACATTAGAAAACTGAGATGAATATTTAATTGGATATAGTATCTTAAGATGAGTTTATCGCCATTTCCTTTGTCGTGATTGGACTTAGTCTAGACTCGTTGATAATTAAAAAAATAAATAAACAAAAAAAATAATAACATATTACTTAAATATTTAGTAAATATAAATTAAAGTTGAAAATATAAAAATTAAATAAGGTAACATAAATAAATCAAGGTAACGTAAAGGTCATATAAAGAAAAATGATAGTTACACAATAATATAATAAAAAATTTAAATGTTTGAACAAAATGATATAAACAATATGGAAAAGTTACATCCAAGAAGCGAAGGAGATCAAATGTAACATTTTCAATCATTAAATACAAAAAGAATTAAAATGCCTTGCAAAGCACAACAAATCCATAGAAAACAAAATATTTTTAAAAAAATTAAAATTTAATTAAAAAAATGAAGGAGAGTGCAACAAGCTTTTTATATCAGTTAGACATCATTTGGAATTTTTATGAGTTTGTAAATTACATAAGAACAATTGATAATAATTTATTTTCTTAATATTAAGTAAACACATATTTGCAATGGAATGACCTAAATTGAAGCAATGTAAGGAGCCAAATCAAAGTGATGTATAGGGCGCAAGAGAAGTGATTTAAGTTTACATAGTATTATAACTTAATAAATGAAAAATATTTTAAAAAATGAGATAAATTGTATAAGAAAAAAATAAATAATACTAAAGACATTGTGTGTAAGTTTCAAAATTATTAAATAAGGTATGAATAAAAATGTCTCATAAAATATGTCAAAACCATATAAACATGTTTAAAAATTTATAGAAATGAATATTTTGTTGAATGAGATTCATCTTGTTCAGTCCAAATTTTTTTTGTCATCATTAGACCTAATTTATTATTATTGCAAATTACATAAGTAACAATTCTCAATTTACAATAAGTTATTCCTTTAAGATTCAGAAAACACATGTTAAAGGTAATGCAGGATAAACTGAAGTAATGTAATATAATAAAATGAAAGTGATGCAAAGGTCATACGAGAGAAGATTTATGTCATTGATAAATGTCCAATGACATTTGTTCTATCTTCATTCAACCACACTCAAAATTACCAAACATTACCAAAATAAAAAACATAAATAATAATTAATTAATTAATTAAAGAAAAATAAAATGTATATCAAGGTTGAAGCCAAGTAATATAGCTTAAAAATAATGTAAAGTTCATATAAGAGAAAAATTAGTCTTCTATAGTAATAAAACTAAATCTAAGATGAAACATTTAAAGAAGTAAATAAAAAGGTTATAGGATGTTCCATTTCAAGATACTAAGAAAATCAAGTGATAAAAACGAATACTCATGTTAGGTAAAAATCAAAATGTCTAACAGAGCATGCTAGAACCATTAGAAAAAATATATAGAAATATAATGATGAATATTTAATTGGACAAAGCATGTGGAGATGAGTTCATCGATGTTTTTTCTTCACAAGCAAAACAAAATGTAGTAGGACAAAATCAAAGTGATGTAAATATAACATGATAAGAGATTTATTGTAACACAGTAATATGGCCTAATCAAAGGAAGATATTTCACAAAATGAGAAACTAAAATGTTTAAAAATAAAAAATTTTAATGCGATAAAGCTCGTCTAGATGTGTATAGTGATCCTTATTAGGTTTTGATTGTATCCCATTTTCAATAGCTGTAATTTAAAAATTTTAATAAGAATAAATAAATTTAAATTATTTCTTTAATCTTAATTACGTATTTGTACAAGTTAAAACTAAATAAATTAAATCAATGTAATAAAGCTAAAGCTAAGTGATGTAAAGGTCACATGAGGTAGAAATTTGAGTTTTTTAATAATATGACCAAATCAAAATAAAACAATTTTTTGCATTTTTAACAATTTTATTTTTTAAGATTTTGGCTCACTTCATAAGACATTTTGGTTAGCCTATTTTCGTGATCAATATTGTTACACTCAATATCATCAGTATTTTAGAGTGCACCTTTCTTATACAATTTATCATTTTAATTCAACTTTTCCAATTTTATTTTGTTATGTTACTATGCAAATCTAAATCTAAATTCATGTGATGCTTACATCACCTTGATTTAGTTATTTATATTGCTTCAATTTATTCTTTTAGTTTTAAAAAGTATTTGTACTTAGTAGTAAAATATTAATTTATAATTACATATGCTTATTTATTTTTCAAATTATATTTAATTCTAAATAACATACAACCAAGATGAAACAAACATCATTTCACTCATATTAACGACCTCTATCTAATTAAAGTTTCATTTTTATTTCATTAAATATATTTTATTCAATATTTTGACAAGCATTATGAGGCATTTAATTGACATCTAATTTTACGATAGTGATTATTATAGTTAATCTCTTTTGTGTCTTAGAATGTCAAATAGTCTTATAATTTTTCTTATTTTTTTAGAAGTTTTTGCTTATATTTGATTATATTACTGTGTAATTCTAAATGTTCTCTCATTTGATCTTCATAATGCTTTGATTTTTCTATATTATACTATTTTAATTTAATTAATCAAATTTTTCATATACATTTAATTAATATTAAAATAATTATTTATTATTAATAATTCTAATTTATTTTCAAAATTAATAGTGTTATCTAACCAAGTCCAACTCAAATGAAACAAATGTCATTTGACTTGTCATAATGTTGTTTATCCAATTAGATATTTATTTCTTATTTTTAAAATTTTTTATTAGTTTTTTGGCATGCTTTACTGGATATTTTTATTTTTAAATAAATTGACAATCAAGGATTGCACAATCGATCTCTTTATTGCTCAGTATGAAAGTTTCTCATACATTCTAAATCATTTAATCAAAATTTAACTTAGATTAGTTATACTAATATGTAAATCAAAATCTCTTGTTATGTGAGCTTTTCAACATTTTCTTTTGGATATATTTTATTGACTCAATTTATCTTATTTTTGTTTTAATAACAATTTACTAAATGATATATTAAATTTTTTTTTAATTTGATAACTCATAATAATTCCAAATCAGGTGTAATTGAATTGAAACATGACCTACTGAATTAATTAATAATTTTAATATTTCTAAGTACTTAAAGTTTTTGGGCATCATCATGCTTCTTGAGGTATTACGGTTCTTACCTAATTTGATAAGTGAAGATGCTACACTTAATCATCTTACCATCTTGTAATGCTTCTTTTTTAAACAATTTTGCTTATTTCATTAAATACTTTTCGTTAGTTTTATTATTTTATAATCCAACAATAAATCTCTTCTTGTGTGACTATTATATTGCTCGAATCTTTCTCGTTTTAGCTTTAAGATATATTTACTTAATAATAAAATAATAATTTCCTCAACATTAAGCTTATTATCTAATGTAATTTTTAGTAATCCAATGGAGGTTCGATGGAGAAGAAATAATGAATTTTGGACTTCTCTTAATGAGATCTATCAGTTAAATATTAATTTTAATATTTTAAAATATCTCATTTTCCTGAGATTTGGTGCACTTTATGAATGGAAGTGAAGTAATAATTATTGGACTTTTTGTGATAATCTATTTTAATTGAATATTTATTTTTATATTTTGAAACATTTTATTTTCTAAAGATTTGGTACACTTTATGATTTTTTTCTTTTGTACTTTAATATAATGATGGAGACTATTATACTGGATCTGGTTAGTGTCTTGTAATAAAACTTTCCTAAATAGTTTATTTCATTAATTCAAATTTTTTTCATTAGATTGTTAATGTTAGTTTTTACTCTAAATCTCCTTTTATGTGACCTTTACATCACTTTGATTTGATGTAATTTGTTTTGTTACTTATGCTTATCTTTTTTTGGTAACTCATAGTTAATCAAACTGGGTTCCAATCATGCCAAAATAGATGTCATTGGACTCACTATAATGAGCTCTATCGAATTAAATATTCATTTGTATATTTTTAAAAACATTATTTTCTTAGATTTTTTAACACATTTTGACATATTTCGATTTTTACATAATTTCTTGTTTGAAGGGTTTTTGCTTGATCTCTTTAGTACAATGAATGCAACTTTCTTATATAATGTATCTCATTTTTTTTCAAATTTTTTCGTTTTCATTACATCATGTTACTATGAAAATCTAATTCAACTATATTGTGACCATTACATTACTTTCACTAAGTATATTAGACACTACAATTTATTATATTACAACTTCATTTATTATATTCTCTTAATAATAAAGAAATAATTTATTATTTTTATGCTTATTTAATTTTATAACTTGTTGTAATTCAAAATGACATTTGATGGAGACACATATTATTGGACTCACCACAACAAGCTCAATATATTAAATATTCATTTATACATTATTAATTTATTTTCTTTAGTTTTGGCATACATCACTAGTAATTTTAATTCTTAGCTTTTTATGATAATGGGTATTCCACTTGTTCTCCTTAGATGCCTCGAATACAACTTTTCCAAACAACATATCTTATTGCATAATCCTTTTTACTTTGATTTGTTGTATAATAATTGAGATCTAATTAAGACGAAATATTAGTGGGCTCACCAAGACATACTTTATCTAGTCAAATATTAATCATTATACTATTTAACTTTTGATTTTATATTGTTTTTAAATGATTTTAGAAATTATTTGATGCATAATTGAATTGATAATCAAGAACGTTATGTTGGATATCCTTAGTTTCTTGGAAAGCAAATAACCATTAAAATTGATCTCATTTTTTCAAAATGTTTTGTGTTAATTTTTTTGCATCATGAAGTCATTCAAAATCTCCTCATGTGATATATACATCATCATGATTTCATTATATTACATTACTTAAATTAATCATATTTTAGCTTTAGTATATAATTGCTTAAGGTTATATTCATAATTTATTATCATTTATAATAATTCCAATTGTAATTTAGATTAATTTTGAAAGATATCCAATCGTCAAAAAGTTATCTTAGGGCTAATTTGATCAACCCCAATCAATGAAATTTAATTTTTTTATTTAAAAAAATTTTACAATCCAAAGTTCTGATAAACTTTACAAAACATTTCTATTTGTACCTAATATAATTATCTAAGATGCTACACTCAATCTCTTTAACGTATTTTAATGCATATTTTTAGTAAAGTTATCTCCATAAAAGTTTTTGCTTAAACTTGCTTATATTACTATGACACCATATTCACTAGATGTGTGACCTTTACATCATTTTGACTTGTTTAATTTAAAAGGTTTGAAATTAACTTATATCGAATTTAATATTTATTTACTTAAGATTAAACTAATTAGTTAATTTTATTTATACTAATTTAATATTGCAATAGAAAGTTATTCCAAATAAGGTATGATAAGGATGAAACGTAAGTCATTGGACTTTTCATAATGAGCTTTATTCAATTAAATATTCATTTTTATATCTTTAAATTTTTTACTTTCTTTGATTTAAACATGTTTTTTGCATATTTTTGTTCATTCTTGATTTGAAGATTATAAACGTTATGGTCAATCTTCTTGGTATTCTTAAATATAATTTTCTCATAAGATTTATTCTATTTTTTATTTTTTTCTATGATTAGTTTATGTTACCATGAAACTCTAAATATCTTATGTGTGACCCTTAAGTCACTTTTATTTCTACATATTATGTTACTTTTATTTATCCCAATTTAGACATAATATGAATTTACTTAAACATGAAATAACTATTTATTATAATTTATTCTTATTTACTTTGATAATTTATAGTAATTCAAACAAGGTATAATTAAGACAAAAAAATGTCATTGCACTTATCTCCATATAAATTATACAATTAAATATTTTTTTAATTTTTTAAATTTTTACATTATTTATGAAATATTTTGATTTGTACTAAATTTGATGATTGAGAATGTTACACTTGATATTATTAGTATCAGATTACAACTCTATAGTAAACATTTTACCATTTCTTCATATATTTCACTTTAATTTTTTTTATCATGTGGCTTTTAAATTACCTTGATTTGGTTGTATATATTTCCTTAATATATTTATTATTATTTATGCTTATTTAGTTTTTTTAATTTATGGCTATTTTGAATGAGGTGTAATCGATACAAAAAATATCGTTAGAAACATTTTGAGATGATTTATACATCAATTATTAATTTTTATTTTTATAAATATTATATTTTCTTTGTTTTTTCCAATTATATGAAATATTTTAATTTGTACATGATTTGATAACCAAAGATGTTACACACAATTTCTTTAGTATCTTTCAATGTAGTATTCCCATAAAACTTATCTAATTTTCAAGTTTTTCACTTTGATATTATTTTTTCATTCTAAAACTATCTTACTCCTCATTTATATTGCCTAAATTTAGTTATATTAAATTGATTTAGTACATCAAATTATAGGTTTAGTAGACATATTTACTTAATATTAAAGTAATAATTATGACTTTTATGCTTATTTAATTTTAATATTCATAGTAATTCCAAAGGATGTTTCATAGAGATGTAACAAACATCATTGTACTCTTCTCAAAGAGCTTTAGAAATTAAATACTAATATTTTTACCAAGGGTTTTGGCATACATTATGAGAAATTTTGATTCATACCATATTTCATGGTCTAAGATATTTTACTTGATCTTAATAGAATCTTAGAATGCAAATTTCATATAAAATTTATATCATCTTAATGTTTTTGCTTTTATTTAGTTTAACTACTATGTAACTCTCAATCTCCTCTTATAAGATCTTTTCAGTGCCTTGATAAACATATTAAACACTTTAGTTTAACTAATTTATCCTTTAATATATATTTAACAAATATTTTAAAATTAATATATTATTTTATGTACTTATTTAATTTTTAATTGGTTGCAATTTCAAATTAGTATAAGTAAGACAAAATAAATAATATATATGACACATATTTGTGATATTTATCCAATTAATTTTTTAATTTAAAATATTTATTTTATAATTCATACCATAGAATGTACTATTTTGGTATAATATATTTATTTTTTTAAACATGTTCACTTTGATTTGGTCAGCTTAATACGTCACTTTAATTCTCCTTTCATTTGATGTCTAAGTTACCATGATTTTGATATATTGTAATTCATCAAATTTTATAAATTTATTTTTAATATATATATATATATATATATATATATATATATATATATTTAAACTAAATTAATAATTGATTATTACTTATGCTTCTTTTCATTTATTTTTTGAATTAATTTTTAAACATGGTCTAGTCTAGAAAATGTAATCGTTATACTCATATCATCGAGCTCTATCTAATTAAATCTTTTTTATTTTACATATTTAATGTTCTAGGGTTTTTATAAGTTTTAAAACTGTTTTCATTTATACCTAATTTGATGATATAATGTTACACTCGAGCACCTTTGCATTTTTTAATACAAAAATTTATAAAAGTTATCTCTTTTTTCCATTTTTTGGGCTTTGATATGGACGTATTACAATGAAACTCTAATTCACCTCTCATGTAACCTTTAGAATTCATTGATTTAGTCACATTATAAAGCTCTAAAAAATCTTATATCAAACATTATATATTTACTTGATATTAAAAAAAATAATTATTATTGTTTCCTTTTAAATTTTTGTAATTCATATAGATTTCAAATGAGACCTTATTTAGATGAAATAAATGTCATTATGCTCATCTTGATGAGTTCTATCAAATTGAACATTCACTCTAATACCCTTAAATGTTTTTTCAAGGGTTTTAGTAAGATTTATGAGATATTTCCATTTGTATTTTATTTGATACTTAAACATATTACACATTATCCCACTAATATCATTGAATGCAACATTCCTATAAAATTTACCTTATTTGTCAAAGTTTGTTTTCTTTGATTTAGTATATTATTATGTAACCTTAAATCTCCATTTATTTGAGCTTTACATGCCTTTGATTTGATTATTTTACATAGCTTCAAATTATCACATTTCAATTTTAAATTTTTTTGCTTAAAAGTAAAATAATATTTTATTATTGTTTATGCTTATTTACTATTATAATTTGTAGCAATTTCAAATAAGGCTTTTTCAAGATAAAACAAATGTTATTTGACTCATCTCAATGTGCACTATTTATCAAAATATTAACATATATTTATAAATTTCTATTTTCTATGGCTTTGCCACTCTTTAAGAGACTTTTTAAATCATACATGATCTGATGATCAACGATGTTATACATGATTCCCCCATCATCATGGAACTTAATTTTCTGATATAATTGGTCTTATTTTATCAAATTGTTTGCTTTTGTATGTTTATATTACCAAAAAGTTCTTGTTCTACTCTTATATCACCTTTGCATCAATTTTACTTTATTCTATAACTTTAGTTAAAATTTTCTCGACTATAATAAATTTTTAATTTGTATTATAATAAAAATTTAGTATTGTTTTCTTATTGAATTTCATAATTCATTATAATTCTTAATTAGATCTCGTGGATACAAATCAATTGTTATTACAGAAGCACTTAATGAGGTTTATTCAATTAAATGTTTTCTTTACACAATATTTTCATAATATTGGCATGTTTTATGCAACATTTCTATTTGTATGTGATTTGATGATCATGAATGTCACACTTGATCTCCTTGGTATCTTGGAATGCAACTTTCCCATACAATTATCTTATTTCTTCAAATGTTTTGTTTAGATTTGGTAATATTACTATGCAGCTCTTGTTCTCCTTTGTTGTGACCATGACATTATGGTTATCAAGTTATCTTAAATTGATTTAATTTTGATATATATATATATGAGATAAATGTTGAATTAGTAAAATATTATTATTTATTATGATTAATTTTGAAATTGTTAGTAATTCCTAATGATGTCTATTGGGGTGATGAAACATCATTGACCTAATATGAATAAGCTCTAACAAATTAAATATTTACCTTTATGCTTTTAAAATTATACTTTTTTTAGCATGCTTTGTTGGACAATTCGTATGTGCCTAATTTGAAAATTGAGGATGTTATGCTTCTTCTCCTCAGTAACATTAAAGGCAACTTTCAAAAAAGTATTTCTCATTTATAAAACGTTTTCATTTTAATTTGGTTATTTTATAAAATAACTGCCATTCTTATCTCAATTAATATTTTCATTTCTTTGAATTAGATATATTATATTACTTCAAATTACCTTATTTAAAAATTAAATGTATATATATATACATAATTTGATACCAATAATTTATTATAATTTTTAATTTATTTTCTTAGCTTATTTTTTTGTAATCCCAAATGAGGTTTGGTTGAGAGAAAATAGGTGTCATTGCAATTTTCTTGATGAGCTCCTCTTAATTTATTTCTATAAATATAAATATTTTATTCATTATGATTTTGGCATGTATTGTAAGGCATTTTGATATGTTCCCTATTTAACGATTAAAAATGTTATTATAGATCTCTTTACTATCTTGGAGTACAAGTTTCTCCTAATGTTTATTTCATTTTTAAAAATGTTTGACATTAATTTAGTTATACTGCTATTCAATGCAAAGTCAATATCAGTTGACCTTCATAATGACTAAATTTTGTTGTATTATAGTATAACAATTTGTCTCAATTTAGCTTTAATATTACTTAATATTAAAAAAAATTATTTTTATAGAGATTTTTTAATTTTGTAATTTATAGTAATTCTAAATGAGGTTTAAGTGGGACAAGACAAAAGTTTTTTTCTTATGTTGATGAGCTCTACAAATTAAATATATATATTTTATATGTTCTAAATATTTATTTCTATCACATTCTAATAATTTATGAGATATTTTGATTCATACTTGATTTTATAATCATGAATATTAGACGAGGTCTCTTTAGTATCTTGGAACAACCTTCCCATAGAATATATTTTGTTTCACACATTTTTTCTTTGATGTGGTTATATGACTTTGTTACTCTAGATCTTTTCTCATATAATCTTTACAAGGCCTTGATTTGTTTATCTTACATTTCTTCAATATAATTTAATTTAGTATTAATGTACATTTTTACTTAATATAAAAACAATAATTTATTATTTGTTTTGCTTACTTACATTGAAATTCATAGTAATTGTAAACAATGTTTCTTGGTGATCAAACAAACATTATTGTACTCCTCTCGACTAGTTCTATCCACTAAATTATTTCTTTCTATATTTTTTAGACAATTTTTTCCTAATGTTTTTAGGTGCTTTTTGAGGTATGTTAGTGGTATCTAATTTGATGATTGAGGAACTTAGACACCACCTCGATAGCATATTGCTATGCAAAGTTTTGTAACAATTAACCTCATTTTTCTTATTTTTCAAATTTATTTTTTTATATTACTATGTAATTTCAAATGTTGCGTTCAATAACTTTCATTAGGTTTTGTAAAATTTCTTTAATATATGTTATTTTGAATTTAACATATATTTTCTTAATATTGAAAAATTATAAATTATTATTTATGATTATTAAATTTGGTAACTCATATTAATTCCTAATGAGGTCCAATGGAGAAATAACAAGCAACATTTAACTATTCATAACGAGCTCTATCACTTAAATGGTCGTTTTTAATATTTTTTAAAAATTTACTTTCAATATTTTTTTCCAAGCTTTATGACGCTTTTCAATTTACGCTTGTTTTAATGATGAAGGTTGTTACTTTTAATCTTCTTTGTGACTTAGAATGGAACTTTCCCTATAAAGTTATCTTAGCTTCTCAAAATTTCCTCTTAGATTTATTTATATCATAATGGAACTATAATTTTGCTCTCTTATGACCCATACATTAATTTGATCTAGTTATATTGCATTACTTTAGTTCATCCCTTTTCAACTTTTATACATATTTCCTTAATATTAAAATAATAACTTTTATTATTTATTCTTATTTGCTCCATAAAATAAGAAAAACTCTAAGTCAGGTATGAGCGAGAAGAAATAAGAGCTATTGGACTTATCTCTTCTTCTTCTAGTACAATTTCTTCTGCTTCTTCATCTTCTTCTTCTTTTTCTTCTTTTTCGTCTTCTTCATCTTAATCTTCTTCTTCTTCTTCTGCTGCTGCTTCTACATCTTCTGCTTCTTCTTCCTTTTCTTCTTCTTCTTCTTCTTCTTCTTTTAGTTTTCTAATTCTTCTTGTACTTCTACTACTTCTTCTACTTCTTCCGCCTCTTCTTCTTCCTTCTCTTCTTCTTCTTCTCCTACTCCTCTTCATCCCTTTTCTACTTCTTCTTTTTCTTCTTCTGCTTCTTATTCTCCTTCTTCATATTCATCATCATCGCCATCATCATCTTCTTCTTCTTCTTCTTCTTCTTCTTCTTCTCCTTCTTCTTCTCCTTCTTCTTCTTCTTCTCCTTCTTCTCCTTCTTCTTCTTCTTTTTCTTCTTCTTCTCTTCTTCTTCTTCTCCTTTTTCTTCTTCTTCTTCTTCTTACATTTTTTTGCTTCATCATTATCATAATTATCATCATTGCCTTCTTCTTCTTCTTCTTCTTCTTCTTCTTCTTCTTCTTCTTTTACTCCTTCTTTTACTCCATCTATTCTACAACTTCTTCTTCTTCTTCTTCTTCTTCTTCTTCTTCTTCTTTCCTCCTTTACCTCCTCCATCATCATCGTCTTCTTCTTCATCTTCTTCTTCTTCTTCATCTTCTTCTTCTTCTACCTCCTCTTCTCAATTTTCTCCCTCTTCTTCTTCTTCTTCTTCTTCCTCTTCTTCTTCTTCTTCTTCTTCCTCCTCCTCTTCTTCTTCTTCTTCTTCTTCTTCTTCTACTACTTCTCCTTCTCCTCCTCCTCGTTCACATCCTCCACCTCCTCCTCCTTCTTCTTCTACTTCTTCTTCTTCTTCTTCATATTCATCTTCTTCTTCTACTTCTTATTTCACTTCTTCTACTTCTTCTTCATATTATTATTCTTATTCTTCTTCTTTTTCTTCTTCTTCTTCTTCTTCATCTTCATCTTCGTCTTCCTCCTCCTCTCCTTCTTCTTCTTCTTCTTTGTCTTCTTCTTCCTCTTCTTCTTCTTCTTCTTTTTCTTCTTCTCCTTCATCGTCTTCTTCTACTTCTTCTTCCTCTTCTTCTTCTTCTTCTTCTTCTTCTTCTTCTTCTATGTCTTCTCTCTTTCTTTCTTTCTTTCTTTCCTCTTCTTCTTCTCCTACTTCTTCTTCTTCTTCTTCTTCTCTTCTTCTTCTACTTCATCTTCTTCCTCTTCTTCTTCTTCTTCTTCTTCTTCTTCTTCTTCATTTGCTTCTACTTCTACTTTTTCTTCTTCTTTTTCTTCTTCTTCTGCTTCTTCAATTTCTTCTTTTTCTTCATCTTCTACTTCATCTTCTTCTTTTTTTCTTCTTCTCCTTCTTCTACTTCTTATTGTCCTTCTTCCTATTCTTTTCCTTCTTCTAATACAACTAGTACTACTACTTCTTCTTATTCTATAACTACTACAACTTCTACTACTACTTGAATTTCTACTTCTTCATCTTCTTTTCTTCTTCTTCTCCCTCTTCTGCTTCTTCTTCTTCTTCTTCTTCCTATTCTTCTCCTTCTACTTATCCTTCTTCTTCTTCTTCTTCTCCTTCTTCTCCTTCTACTACCTTTTATACTCCTTCGTCTACTGCCTCATCTTCTTCCTCCTCTTCCACTTCTTCTTCTTCTTATTCCTCTTCTTCTTGCTCTGCTTCTTCTTCTCCTTCTTCTGCATCTTCTTCTTCATCATATTCTTCTTCTTCTTCTTCTTCTTCTTCTTCTATTACTTCTTCATCCTCCTCTTCTTCCTCTTCTTCTTTTTCTTCTTCTTTCTCTTCTTCATCCTCTTCTTCTTCTTCTTCTTATTCTTCTTCTTCTTATTATTTTTATTCTTCTTCTTTTTTCTTCTTCTTCGTCTTCCTCTTTTTCTTTATTTTCTTCTTCTTCTTTTTCTTGTTCTACTTCTTCTTCTACTTCTTCTTCTTCTTCTTCTTCTTCTACTTCTTCTTTTCTTCTTCATCTACTTTATCTTCTTCCTCTTCATCTTCCTTCTACTTCTACTTCTTCTTCTCCTTCTACTTCTACTTCTTCTTCTTCTTCTTCTTCCACTTCTTCTTCTACTTATACTTTTCGTCTTCTTCTTCTACTTCTTCTTCTTCTTCTTCTTCTTTTGCTACTTCTTCTTCCTCTTCTTCTTCTTCTTCTTCTAATACAACTAGTACTACAACTACTACTTCTACTACTACTTGTACTATTACTTCTTCTTTGACTTCTCCTTTTACTTCTTTTTCTTCTTCTGCTTCCTCTTCTTCTTCTATATTCTACTTTTTCTTCTTTTTTTCTTCTTCCTCTTCCCCTTCTACTACCTTTTCTTCTTCTTCTTCTACTTCCTCTTCTTCTTCTTCCACTTCTTCAACATCTTCTTCTCCTTCCTCTTCTTCTTCTTCTTTTTCTTCTTCATCTTCATCATCTTCTTCTTCTTCTTCATCTACTTCATCTTCTTATTCCTCTTCTTCAACTTCTTCTTCTTCTTCTACTTATCCTTTTTCTTCTTCTTCTTTATTTTCAACTTCTACTTCTGCTATGTCTTCTTCTTCTTCATCTAGTTCTACTTCTACTTCTCTTCTTCTTCTTTTTCTTCTTATACTACTACTACTACAACTTCCACTTTTTCATCTTCTTCTTCATCTTCTTCTTGTTCTTCTTCTTCTTCTTGTTCTTCTTCTTCTTCTTTACTACTTCTTCATCTTCTCCTCACCTCCTACTAGTCCTCCTTCACCAACTCCATCATCTACTTTTTCAACTTCTTCTTTTTCTTCACCTTCTTTTTCTTCTTCTTCTTCATCTTCTTCTCCTTCTTCTTCTTCTTCTTCTCCTTCTTCTTCTTCTTCTCATTCTTCTTCTACTCTTCCTACTTCTTCTTCTTCTTCTTCTTCTTCTTCTTCTTCTTCTACTTCTTCTTCTTCTTCTTCTTCTTCATCTTCTGCTTCTTCTTCTCTTCTTCTTCTTCTTCTTCTTCTTCTTCTTCTTCTTCTTCTTCTTCTTATTTTTCTTCTTCTTCTGCTTCAAATTCATCTTCTTCTTCTTCTTCTTCTTCTTCTTCTTCTTCTTCTTCTTCTTCTTCTTCTTCTTCTGCTATAATTCTTCATCTTCTTCTTCTTCTACTTCTTCTGCTTGTACTTCTTCTTCTTCTTCTTCTTCTTCTTCTTCTTCTTTTGCTTCTTCTTCTGCTTTTACTTCTTCTCTTCTTCTTCTTCTTCTTCTACTTCTTTTGCTTATTCTTCTTCTTCTTCTTCTTCTTCTTCTCTTCTTCTTCTTCTTCTTCTTCTTCTTCTTCTTCTTCTTCTTCTTCTTCTCTTCTTCTTCCCATCTCTTCTTCTTCCTCTTCTTCTTCTTCCTCTTCTTCTTCTTCTTCCTCTTCTTCTTCTCTCTCTTCCTCTTCTTCTTCTCCCTTTTCTTCTTCTTCTTCTTCTTCTTCTTCTTCTTTCTTCTTCTTCTTCTCTTCTTCTTCTCTTCTTTTCTTCTTCTTCTTCTTCTTCTTCTACTACTACTACTACTACTTCTTCTTCTTCTTCTTCTTCTTCTTCTCCTCCATCTTCTTCAACATCTTCATCTTCTTCTTCTTCTTCTTCTTCTTCTCTTCTTCT
>JAIUJO010002685.1:350000-353112 GCA_023846275.1 Vanilla planifolia | reverse complement strand
AATTCTTAATCCCTAATCACTAATCCCTTATCCTTGTCCTCAAATTCCTAATCTTAAATCTCTAATCTCTAAATCCTAATTCATAAATCCTAAACCCCAATCTGTAAATACTAATACCTAATCCTTAATCCCCTATACTTAATCCATAATCTATTAATGAATAACTCAAAATTCTTAATTCCTAATCTAAACTTGAAATCTTAATTATTAATCCTAATTCTTAATCCTTAATCCTTAAACCCTAATCACTAATCCTTAATCCTTAAACCTAATCACTAATCCATAATCCTTAATTCCTAATTCTTAATCTTCAATCCTTATTCCTTAAACCCTAATCTCTAATCCTTATTCCCTAAACAATAATCTTGAACCCCTCATTCCCTAATTCCTAATCTCAAAAAAAAAATACCAAATTCTTAATCCCTAAGTTGTCACACACTAGTCCATAATCTGTCTTCTTGTTATTCTTCTTCCTCTTCCTCTTTCACTTCTTCTTCTTTCTCTTCTTCTTCTTTCTTGTCTTCTTCCTGTTCCTCTTCATATTCTTTCTCAAATTTCTCTTTTCTTCTTCTTCTTCATCTTATTCCTCCCCTTTGTCTCATTCTTCTACTTCTTCTTCTTTCTCTTCCTCCTCTCCTCGCTCTTCTACTTCTTCTTCCCCTTCTTCCTTTTCTTCATCTTCTCCTTCTTGTTCTTGTTCCTCTTGTTCTTCTTCTTCGTATTCTTCTTCTTCTTCTTCTTCTTCTTCTTCTCTTTCCTATTCTTCATCTTCTTCTTCTTCTTCTTCTTCTTCCTCTTCTTCTTCCACTTCATTTTCTTCTTCTCCTTCTTCTTCTTCTTCTTCTTCCTCTTCTTCTTCTTCTTCTCTTCTCTTTCTTCTTCTGCTTCTTCTTCTTCTTCTTCTTCTTCTTCTTCTTCTTCTTCCTCATCTTCTTCTTTCGCTTCTTCTACTTCTTCTTCTTCTTCTTCCTCCTCTTCTTCTTCTTTTCTTCTTCTTCTTCTTCTCCTTCATCATCTTCTTCTTCTTCTTCTTCTTCAATTTTTTTCTTATTCTTCTTCTTCTTCTTCTTCCTCACCTCCTTCATCTTGTGCTTTTACTTCTTTACCTTCTTTATCCTCCTCTCTTTCTTCTTTATGTACTTCTTCTTCTTCTTCCTCCTCCTCTTGTTACTTATTTTGCTCTTCTTTTTCTTCCTCTTTTTTTTTCTTCTTCCTCTTTTTCCTTGTCTTCCTCTCCTTCTTGTTCTTCATCTCCCTCTTGAATTTTTTCTTCCTCAAGTTTCTCTTCTTCTTATTATTCTTCTTCTTCTCCTTCTTCTTTTTCTTATTCTTCCTTTCCTTCTTCTTCTTCTTCTTCTTCTACTTCTTCTTACTCTTCCTTTTCTTCATCTTCATCTCTACTTCATCTTCTACTTCTTCTTCTTCTCCTTCTTCCTCTCCTTCCCTCTCGACTTCTTCTTCTTCTTCTCCTTCTCTTTTTCCTTCCCCTTCTCCTTCTCCTTCTTGTTCTTTTCTTCCTCCTTTCTTTCTCCTTCTCCTTCTCCTTCTTCTACTTCTTCTTCTACATTTTTCTTCCCTCTTCTTTCTTATCTTTCTTTCTTCATTCTTTTTTCTTCTTTTTCTTCCTTTTTTCGTATTCCTTCCTCGATCCATCTTCATTCTTCCTTCTTCAATCTTGTGTCTTCCATCTTCCTTCTTCCTTCTTGCTTCTTGCTTCTTCCTTCTTCCTTCTTCCTTCTTCATTCATTTTCCTTCTTCTTTCTTTTTTCTTCTTTCTTCTTTCTTCTTCCTTCTGCTTCTTTCTTCTTATTCCTTCGAAGTTCCTCTTTCTTTCTTTTTAATTTTTCTTCTATCTTCATCGTCTTCTCCTTCTATACTACAACTACTTCTTCTACTTCGTCTTCTTCTTTCTACTTCTTCATCTTCTACTTGTTCTTCTTCTTCACTTCATCTTTTCTTCTACTTCTTTGACTTCTTCATCTTCTACTTCTTTGGTTTCCTCTTCTTCTTCATCTTCTTGTTCTTCTTCTCTTCTTCTTTTTGTCTTCTTCTTCTTCTTCTTCTCTTTCTCTTCTTCTTCTTCTTCTTCTTCTTCTTCTTCTTCCTCTTCTTCTTCTACTTCTTCTTTTTCTTCTTCATCTTTATTTTCCTCTTCTTCTTCTTCTTCAACTTCATCTTCATCTTCTTCTTCCTTTTCTTCTTTTCCATCTTCTTCTACTTCTTCTTCTTCTTCTTCCTTTTTTTTCTTCCTTTTCTTCTTCCTCTTCACCTTCCTCTACTTGTTTTTTTTCTTTTTCTTCTACTTCTTCTTCTTCTCCTCCTCCTCCTTATTCTTATTCTTCTTCCTTTTCTATTTCTTTTTCTTCTATTTCTTCTTCTTCCTCTCCTCCTTCTCTTTCTTTTTCTTTTTCTTTTTTTTCTTCTTCTTTTGCTTCTTCTTCTTCTTCTCCTCCTCCTCCTTCTTCTTATTCTTCTTCATCTTCTTCTTCTACTTCTTCTTCTTCTCTTCTTTCGTTCTTCTTCTTCATCATCTGACTCTTCTTCTTCTTTTTCTTCTTCTTTTTCCTCTTCAACTTTTTATTCTTCTTTCTCTTCTTCTTCTTCTTCTTCTACTTTTTCACCTTCTATTTCTTCTTCTTTTTCTTACTCTTGTCCTTCTCCTTCTTCTTTCTTTCTAATCCTTTACCCCAAATCCATAATCCTTAATATTTAATACCTAATCTCTAATTCTTAATCCCTAATCCTTAATCTATAATTACTAATCCCCTGTTTCTAATCTTGAATTCTTATCCTGAATTCCTAATCTTAATCTCTATTCTCTTATCCCTAATTCATAATCCTTAAATCCTAATCCATAATACCTAATCCTCAATAGTTAAACCCTAATCCTTTAATCTCTAATTTCTAATTCCTAATCCATAATCTAGTACATAATACCTAATTCCTAAACCTTATTCCCAAATCTCTATTCTTTAATCACAAATCACTAAACCCTTGCCCTAATTCTTAATACTTAGTCCCAAATCTCTAATCCCTAAAACCTAATCACTAATCCATATATCCAAATCCCTCCCACCCCGATGCTTAATCACAAATCCCTAATACTTAATTC
>JAIUJO010002685.1:332500-345000 GCA_023846275.1 Vanilla planifolia | reverse complement strand
ATCTTGATCACTTAACCTCTAATCCCTAATCTCTAATCTCTAATCCCAAATCCAACATCACTAATCCCTAATCTCTAACTCTTAAATCTATTTCCTAATTCTCAATCTAAAATCCCTAATCCTTAGTAATAAATCCCTTAATTCTTAATTCTTAATCTTTATTCTATAATTATTAAACCCTTCATCCCTAATCCCTAATCTCTAATCATTAATCCCTAATCTCTAATCATTAGTCCCTAATCCCATTCCCTTTTACTTTTCCCAAATCTCTACTCCCAAATCCATAATCCCTAATCCATAAACCCTAACCCCTAATTGTTGACCCCCCAAATCCTTAATCCCTAATCCCTAATCTCTCCCTCCCCATTATTTTATCACTATTACCGTATACATAATCCCTAATCCAACATTCCTTATTCCCTAAACTCTAATCCCTAACCCTTTACCCCTGATCCCGAATCATTAATCCATCTCTTCTTCCTCTTCTTGTTTATCTTCTTCCTCTTCTTCTTCTTCTTCTTCCTCCTCTTCTTCTTCCACATCTTCACCTTTTTCTTCTTCCCCACCTTCTTTTTCTTCTTCTTCTTCTTCTTCTTCCTCATCATATTCTTCTTTTTCTTACTTTTCTTGCTTTTCTTCTTCTTCATAATTTTCATCTTCTTCTTTTTCTTCTTCATCATCATCATCTTCTTCTTCTATGTCTTCTTCTTTTTCCTCTTCTTGTTTTTCCTCTTCTTCTTCCACTACTTGTTCTTCTTCTTTCTTCTTCTTCTTCTTCTTCTTCTTCTTATTCTTCTTCTTCTTCTCCTCCTTGTTCTTATGCTTCTTCATCTTCTATTTCTTCTTCTTCTTCTTCTTCTTCTTCTTCTTCTTCTTCTTCTCCTTCTCCTTCTTTTCTTCTTCCTCTTCTTCTTCTTCTTCTTCTCCTCCTTCTCCTCCTATTTCTTCTTCTTCTTCTTCTTCATCATCTCCTTCTTCTTCTTCTTTTTGTTCTTTTCTTCTTCTTGTTCTTCTTCTTCTTCTTCTTCTTCTTCTCCTCCTCTTCTTCTTCTTTGTCTTCTTCTTCTTTTTTGTCTTCATCATCATCATCACCTTTTAATTCTTCTTCTTCTTCTTCTTACACTAGTTCTTCACCATCTTCTTCTTATGCTGTTTCTTCTAGTTCTTCACCTTCTTCTTCTTCTTGTTCTTCTTCTCTTACTCTTCTCCCTCTCCTTCTTTCTTCTCCCTTTTTCTAAATCTCTAATTCTTAATCCCTTAATCTCTAATCCTTAATCTATAATCTATAATCTTGAATCTTATATCCCTAATCTCTAATCTTTAATCCTTAATCCCTAATCTCTATTCTCTAATCCCCAATCCTTAATCCTAAATCCCTAATCTCAAAATCTTTATCCTTAATAATAAATTGCTTAGTTCTTAATTCTTGTTCACTAATCTTTAATAAGTAAGCCCTTCTTCATTAATACTTAATATCATATGTTTAGTCCCTAACCCTTAACACTTTATCCCTAATCCCTAATACATTTCTTCTTCCTCTTCTTCTTCTACTTCTTCTTTTGCCACTTCTTCTTCATCTTCTTCTTCTTCCTCTTTTTCTTCTTCTTCCTTTTCTTTTACATCTTCTTCCTCTTCATCCTCATCTTCCTCTCCCTCTTCTTCTTCTTTCTCCACATCTTCTTCTTCTTTCTGTTCTTCTTCCTCTTCTTCATCATCTTCTTCTTCTTCTTCTTCCTCCACTTAATCTTCTGCTTCTTCTACGTCTTCTTTTTCTTCCTCTTCTTCATTACCCTCTTCTCCTTCTTCTTCTTCCTCTACTTCGTCCTCTTCTTCTTCCTCAAATTGTTTTTCTTCTTTTTCTTCTTCTTCTTCTTTTTCTTATTCTTTTACTTCTTCTTCTTATTCTTTTTCCTTTTCTATTTCTTTTTCTTATTCTTCTTCTTCAACTTCTTCTCCTTCTTCTTTTTTTTCTTCATCTTCTTCTTCTTCTTCTTCTTCTTGTCTTCTTTCTCTTCTTCTTTTCTTCTTATTCTTCTTCTTGTTTTTCTTCTTCATCTTCCTCTTATTCTTCTTTTTCTTCTTCTTTTTCCACTTCATCATCTTCTTCTTCTTCTTCTTACACTTCTTTTTCTCCTTCTTTCTTTTCCCTAATCTCTCATCTGTAATCCTTAATCCCTTAATCTCTAATCCCTAATCTTTAATCTTAAATCCTATATCCCTAATCTCTAATATTTAATCCTTAATACCTAATCTGTATTCCTAAATCGCTATACTTAATCCTAAATCCCTAATCTCAAAACATGAATTCTTAATAATTAATTCAATAATTCTTAATCCCAAATCTCTAATCCCTAGTCATTAATCCCTTCATCCTTAATCCCCTCCTCTTTAATCCCTAATCTCTAATCACAAATCACATTTATTTATTCCCTAATCCTGACTCCCTAATCCTAAACACTAATTACTAACTCCAAAATCTCTAACTCCAAATACTTAATCCCTCCTCCATAATCTTTAAATGATATTCCCTTATACCTAACCCCTAATCCTTCATTTCTTAATCCCTCATCCTTAAACTCTAATCCCTAATCCCTGATTCATCTATTCTTCTTCTTCATCTTTTATAACTTTCTCTTCCTCTTCTTCTTCTCCTTCCTGTTGTTCCTTACCTTCTTCCTCATCTTTGTATTCTACTTCTTTTGCTTCTTACTTATCTTCCTATTCTACTTTTTCTTTTTCTTCTTCTTCTTCTTTTTCTTCTTCCTCCTCCTCGTCCTCCTCTTCTTCTTCTTCTTCTACGTCTTCTTCATCTTCTTCGTTTTCTTTTACCTCTTCTTCTTCTTCTTGTTTATATTCTTCATATTCTTCTTCTTCTTTCCCTTACTTTTCTCCTTCATCTTCTTCTTCTTCTTATTCTTCTTCTTTTTCTACTTCTTCTTATTCTTCATCTTCTTTTACTTCTTCTTCTTGTTCTTCTTCCTCCCCTTCTTTCTCATCTTTTTCTTATTCTTCTCCTTCTCTTTCTCCTTCTCCTTCTCCATCCCCTTCTCCTTCTCCTTCTTCTACTCTTCCTTCTCGCTCTCCTCTTCCTCCTTCTCCTTCTCCTTCTTCTCCTCCTCCTCCTTCTTCTTCTTCTTTCTTCTTTCTTCTTTCTTATTTTTTCTTTCTTCTTTTTTCTTTCTTCTTTTTAATTTCTTCTTTGTTCTTCATTCCTTCTTTCTATTTTCTTCTATCTTCTTTCTTCTTTCTTCTTTCTGCTTTCTTCTTCTCATTCTTACTTCTTTCTTTCTTCTTCTTTGTTTCTTTCTTCTTCTTCTATTTTCTTCAACGTCTTCTTCTTCTTCTCTTTCTTTTTTTTTCATCTCCTCCTTCTTTTTCCCAAAGCCATAATACTTAATCTCTAATCTGTCTTCCTTGCACCTTCCTTCTTTCTTCTCCCATCTTCATTCTTCATTCTTCTTTCGATGTTCTTCTTTCTTCTTTATTTTTCCACTTCTTCTTCCTCTTCTTTTTTTCCTTCTTTTTCCTCTTTTTCTTCTTCCTTCTAACTTCCTCTGTCTTCCTTCATCCATCTAACTTCTTCTTTCTTCCTTCTTCCTTCTTTCTACCTTCTTCTTCTTCCATCTTCCTTCTTTTTATTCCAAAATCCCTAATCCCTAATCCTTAATCCTTAATCCTTAATCTCTAATCTATCCTTAATCCCTAATCTATATTCCCTAGTCTCTAAACACTAATCCTTAATACCTAATTCTTAATCTTTAATCCCTAATCTATAATCCTTAATCTCTAATCTCTAATACTTAATTCTGAAACCCTAATCCTTAATCAAAAATCCTTAATCTTACATTCTTAATTCTAATCCTTTATTCTATAACCTCTAATCTCTAATCTCAAATCTTTAATATCTAATCCTCAATCCTAATTCTTAATCCCTATTCCCTAATTTGTAATCCCTAATCTATAATAATTAATCCCTTAATCCTCAATCCTTAATCCCTATCAATTAATCCCTTCAACTCTAATCATTAGTCCCAAATCTTAAATCCTTAATCTTTAATCCCTATTATTTATTCTCTAATGCCTACAACCTAATCCATAATGTTTAATTTCGAAACCCTAATCCCTAATTGCTAATCCATAATGTCCAATCCCTAATCCCTAATGTTGAATACCAAATCCCTCCCTCTTAATCAAGAATCACTACTACCAAATACCTCTCTAATCCCTAATCCCTCTCTCCCTAATCTATAACCTATATTCTTTAATATCTAATCCCTTACCCTTTTATCCTTAATCTTTAAACCCTAACACCTAATCCCTAATCCATCTCTTCAACCTCTTGTACTTCTTCTTCCTCTTGTTCTTCCTCTTCTTCTTCTTCTTTTTCTACTTCTTCCTCTTCTTCTTCTTTTTCATCATTTTCTCCTTCTTCCTCCTCTTCTTCCTTATCTTACTCTTCATCTTCTTCTAATACTTCTTCTTTTTCTTATGCTTCTTCTTCTTCTTCTTCTTCTTCCTTTTCTTCTTCTTCATCTTCTTCTTCTTCTTCGTCTTCTTCATCTTCATCTTCTTCTTCTTCTTCTTCCTCTTCTTCTTCTTCCTCTTCTTGTTCTATTTCTTCTTCACCTTCTTCTTTTCTTGTTCTTCTTCTTCACCTTCTTCTTCATCTTCTTCTTCCTCTTATTCTTCTTCTTCTTCTTCTTATACTTCTTCTTCTTCTTCTTTTTCTTCTTCTTCTCCTTCTCCTTCTCCAAGCATTTCTCTCTCTTCTTCTCCATCTCCTTCTCTTTCTCTATCTCCTACTCCTTCCCCTTCTTCTTCTCCTTCTCCATCCCCTTCACCTTCCCTTGTCCTTCTCCTGCTCTTTCACCTCTACTCTTCCATCTCCTCATCCTCCTTTTTTTGTTCCATCTTTCTTCTTCTTCTTCTTTCTTTCCTCTTTCTTCTTTCTTTTTTCTACATTCTTCTTTCTTCTTCATTCTTCCTTCTGCCCTCCTTCTTCCTTCCTCATTCCTTTCTCCTTTTTCTTCTACTTCCTCGCCCTCTTTTTTCTTCCTCTTCTTCCTCGTCTTCTCCTTCTTCTTCCCCATTTCTTCTTCTTCATCTTTTTCCTCTACTTCTTCAGCTTTCTTTTATTCTTCTTCTTCTTCTCCTTCATCATCTTCTTCTTCTTCTTCCTCCTCTTCTTTCTCTTCTTCTTCTTCTTCCTCTACCTCCTCTTCTTCTCCTCCATCTTTTTTTCTTGTTCTCCTTATTCCTCTTCTTCTTCTTCTTCTTTAGCTTCTCCTTCCTCTTCTCCTTCTCTTTCTTATTCTCTTTCTCCTTCTCCTTCTCCTTCTCCTTCTCCTTTTCCTTCCCCTACTCCTCTTTCTCCTTCTCCTTCTCTTCTCCATCTCCTTCTCCTTCTCCATCTCCTTCTCCTACTCCTCCTCATCCCACTTCTCCTTCTCCTTCACTTTGTTCTTCTTCTTCTTCTTCTACTTCCATCTTTCTTCATTCTTCTTTCTTCTTTATTCTTTCTTCTTTCTTCTCCCTTCTTCCTTCCCCCTTCTTTCTTTCATCTTCCTTTTTCTGTTGTTCTACCTTCTTCCTTCTTTCATCTTCTTTATTCTTCCTCTTCTTTCTCTTCTTCTTCTTCTACTTCTGCAGCTTCGTTTTTCTCCTTCTTCTTCTTCTTTCTTCCTTCTCCTTTCTTCCTTCTTTCTTCCTTCTTCCTTCTCCCTAATCTCTAATACCAAATCCTTAATCTATAATTCCTAATCCATCCCTAATTTCTAATCATTAATCTTTAGATCCTAACCTCTAATCCATAAACTTTAATCCCTAATACCAAATCCTTAATCTCTTATCTGTAATCCATAATTCCATAATTCCATAATCAATAATCTATAAACCCTAATCCTTAATCCTTAACCTCTAATTCAAATCCAAACCCATTAATCCATAATCCTTCATCTCTAATATCTAATCTTACATCCTATATCCCTAATCACAAATCTCTAATCAATAATGCTTAATCTCTATTCCTTTATGCCTAATCCTTAATTTTTAATCTAAATTCCTAATCTTTAGTAACTAATCTCTTAATTTATAATCCCTAATCTCTAATCCCCAATAAATAATCCCTTCATCTCAAATCCTTAATCCCTAATATCTAATCTTAAATCCATAATCAATATTCCCTAATTTCTTTTACTTATTCCTTTATTCTTACACCCTAATCGTAAATCCCCAATCTCTAAACCTGAATCCTTTATTACTAACTCCAAAATCCATAATCGCTAATCCCTAATCAGTCTCTCCCAAATCTTTAATACATATTCCTTGATACCTAATCACTAATCCATCATTCTTTAACCCCTAATCCATCTCTTCTTCCTCTTTCTCTTCTTTTTCTTCTTCTCCTTCTTCCTCATTTTCTTCTTCTTCTTCGGCTTTTTCTTCCACATCTTCCTCTTCTTCTTCTTCTTCTTCCTCCTCCTCTTCTTCTTTTCTTCTTCTTATTCTTCATCGTCCTCCTCTTCTTCATCTCCTTCTACTTCTTCTTCTTCCTCATCTTCTTCATCCTCTTTTTCTTCTTCTTCCTTTTCTTGTCCTTCCACTTCTTTTCTTATTCTTCTTCTTCTTTCTCTTCTTCCTTTTCTTCTCCTCCTCCTTATCCTTCTTTTGCATTTTCTTCTTATTCTTCTTCTTCTTTTGTTTCTTCTTCTTCTTTTTCTTATTCTTCTTCTTCTTCTTCTCCTTATTCTTCTCCTCTTTCTTCTCCATCTCCTTCTCTTTGTCTTTCTCCTTCTCCTTCTCCTTTCCCTTCGCCTTCTCCTTCTCCTTCTCTGTATCCTTCTCCTCCTTCTCCTTGTCCTCCTTCTCTTCCTCCTCCTTCTTCTTCTCCTTTATCTTCTTCTTTTTCTTCTTTTTCCTTCTTTCTTCTTCCTTCTTTCTTCTTTCTTCTTCCCTTTTCCTCCTTCCTTCATCTTTCCTCCTTCGATCTTCTTTCTTCCTTCTTCTTTCTTTGTTCTTCCTTCTTCTTCATTCTTCCTTTTCTTCTTCCACTTCTTCATCATCATCATCATCATCTTCTTCTTCTTCTTCTTCTTTTTCTTTCTATTCTTCTTCCACCTCTACTTCTTCTTCTTTCTTTCTTCTTCTTTCTTCTTTCTTCCTTCTTTCTCCTTCCGTCTAACTAATCGATAGTCCTTAATCCCTAATCCCTAATCCTTAATCCTTAACAAAAAAATCTATCCCTAATCTTTAACCCTTAATCTTTAGTTCCTATCCTCTATTACCTAATCTTTAATCCCTAAATAATAATCCCCATTGTTGAATTCTTAGTCTCTCATCCCTAATCCTTAATCCCTAATCACAAATCCCTATTACTTATTCTTTAATCTCTTCTGCAATCCATAATCCCTAATCTCTAAATTATAATCCCTATGTGTTAACTCGTAAATTTTTTATGTCTAATCCTTATGTCCGTAATCATTAGTATTTAATCTATATTCTCAGATGCAAAATCCCAAATCCTTCACTCCTTAGTCCCTATCCTGTAATGCCTAACCTCTGAACCCTAATCCTTAATCCATTAAATCTTCTTCTTCTTTATCTACTTCTTCTTCTTCCACTTCTTCTTCTTTTTCCTCTTCTTCCTCTTCTTCTTCTTCTTCCTCCTCATCTTTTTCTTCTACTTCTTCCTCTTCTTGCTTATCTTCCTGTACTTCTTTTTCTTTCACTTTTTCTTCTTCTTCATCTTCTTCTTCTGCATCCTCTTCTTCTTTTTCTTCTTCTTCTTCTCCTCCCTCTTCTTAAACTTCTTCTTCTTGTTATACTTTTTCTACTAGGTCTACTTCATCTTCTTGTTCTTCTTCTTCTTTGTCTTCAACTTCTTCCTCCTCTTCTTTCTCCTCTTCTGCCACTACTTCTCTTTCTTCTTCCTCTTCATCTTCTTCTTCTTCTTCTTCTTCTTCTCCATTTTATACTTCTTCCTTTTCCATTTATTCTTCTTCTTTTTCTTCTTCTTTTCCTTCTTCTTTTTATTCTTCTTCTTCTATTTCTTCTTCCTCTTCTTCTTCTTCTTTTTCTTCTACTCTTCTTCTTGTTCTTCTCCTTCTTCTTCCTCAACTTTCTCTTCTTCTTATTATTATTATTATTATCATTATTCTTCTTCTTCATCTTCCCCTTCTTCTTCTTCTTCTTGTTCCTCTTCTTCTTCTTCTTCTTCCTCATCTTTTTTTCTACTTCTTCCTCTTCTTCCTTATCTTCCCTACTTCTTCTTCTTCTTCCACTTTTTCTTCTTCTTCATCTTCATCTTCTACATCCTCTTCTTCTTTTTCTTCTTCTTCCTCTCCTTCCTCTTCTTCTACTTCTTCTTCTTGTTATACTTCTTCTACTAGGTCTACTTCTTCTTCCTCTTCTTCTTTTTCCTCCTCTTCTTCTTCTTCTTTTCCTTGTTGTTCTTCTTCTTCTTTGTCTTCTGCTTCTTCCTCCTCCTCTTTCTCTTCTTCTGCCTCTACTTGTCTTTCTTCTTCCTCTTCTTCTTCTTCTTCTTCTTCTTCTCCATTTTATTCTTCTTCTTCTCCTTCTTCCATTTATTCTTCTTCCTTTTCTTCTTCTTCTTCTTTTTCTTCTTCTTCTTATTCTTTTGCTTCTCCTTCTTCTTCTACTCTTCCTCTTGTTCTTCTCCTTCTTCTTCCTTAACTTCCTCTTCTTCTTCTTATTATTATTATCATTATTATTCTTCTTCATCTTCCCCTTCTTCGTCTTCTTCTTCTTCCTCTTCTTCTTCTTCTTCTTCTTCATCTTTTTCTTCTACTTCTTCCTCTCCTTCCTTATCTTCCCCTATTTCTTTTTCTTCTTCCACTTTTTCTTCTACTTCATCTTCTTCTTTTACATCCTCTTCTTCTTTTTCTTCTTCTTCTTCTCCTTCCTCTTCTTCTACTTCTTCTTCTTGTTATACTTCTTCTACTAAGTCTACTTCTTCTTCCTTTTCTTCTTTTTCCTCTTCTTCATCTTGTTCTTTTCCTTCTTATTCTTCTTCTTCTTCTTCTTTATCTTCTGCTTCTTCCTCCTCTTCTTTCTCTTCTTCTGCCTCTACTTGTGTTTCTTCTTCCTCTTCATCATCATCTTCTTCTTCTTCTTCTCCCTTTTCCTTTTATTCTTCTTATTTTTCTTCTTCTTCTTCTTTTCCTTCTTCTTCTTATTCTTCTTCTTCTATTTCTTCTTCCTCTTCTTCTTCTTCTTCTTCTTCTCCTTCTTTTACTCTTCTTCTTATTCTTCTCCTTCTTCTTCCTCAACTTCCTCTTCTACTTATTATTATTGTTACCATTATTATTCTTCTTCATCTTCTCCTTCTTCTTCTTCTTCTTCTTCTTCTATTACTAGTACTACTTCACATTCTTCTTCTTCTTCCTCCTCTTCCTACTCTTCTCCTTCTTCTCCTCCTTCTTCTTCTTCCTCTTCCTCTTTTTATTCTTTTTCTTCTTCATCTTCCTCTTCTTTTTCTTCTTCTTCTTCTTTTTCTTCTTCTTCTTCTTCTTCTTCTTCTTCTTCTGTGTCTCCTTCGTTCTTCTCCTCCTCCCCTTCTTCTTTTTCTTCTTCTCCTTCTCCTTGTTCTTCTTCTTCTTCTTCTTCTTCTCCTTCTTTTTCTTCTTCGTAATCCTTAATTCGTATTGTCTCAATCATCCTGCTTAATCCCTCAATAGCTAATCTCTAATCAATAATACCTAATCTGTTATCTTGAATCAATCCCTCCCTTATCTCTAATTCTTAATCATTAATAAAAAATCATTAATCCCCAATCCCTAATCCATCTATTATCCCTAAACTCTAATCTTTAATCCTTAATCTCTAATTCTTAAGCCTTAATCCTTAATACATGATCCCTAATCCCTAATCCTTAATCTATAATCCATAATCCCTAATCCTTATTTTTTAAACTTTTATCCCTAATCCTTAATCCCTAATCTTTAATCCTTAATCCCTAATCCTTAATCCTAATCGTAATCACTTAATCTCGAATCCCTAATCTCTAACCCTTAACACTAATCACTATTCACTAATCCATAATCCAAAAAACTAAATCCCTACTCCCTAATCATTAATCCTTTTATGTCTAATCTTTAATCCTTAATCTCTAATCCCTATTACTTATTCATTAATCCTTAGTCCCTAACCCCTATCCAAAATTCCTAATCTTTAATCTCTAAATGATAATCCTGAATCCTGAATCTTCAATCCCTTATTCAAAATCCCAAATCCTTAATCTTTAATACCGAATCCCAAATCCCTTTGTTCTTAATCCCTAATCTCTATTCCTTAATCCATCTCTTCTTTCTCTTCGTCTTCTTATTCTTTTTCTTCTTCTTGTTCTTCTTCCTCTTCCTCTTCTTCCTCTTCCTCATCTTCTTGATCCTCCTCACTTCCACATCTTACTCTTCTTCTTCTTCTTCTTGCTCTTCTTCTTCTTCTTCTTCTTCCTCCTCTTCTTTTTCTTCCTCTTCTTCTTCATCATCATCTTCCTGTTCTTGTTCTTCTTCTTCTTCCTCTTCTTCTACTTCTTTTACCTCCTCCTCTTCTTCTTCCCCTTCTTTTTCTCCATTTTCCTCTTTTCTTGAGATTCTTCTTTCTCTTCTTCTTCCTCTTCTACTTCTTCATCATCATCATCGTCGTCATCTTCTTCTTCTACATCTTTTTCTTCTTCTCTACTTTTATTTCTTATTCTTATTCTTTGTCTTCTTCTTCTACTTCTTCTTATCGTCTTTCAACTTCTCCTTCACCTTCTACATCTCCTTCTTCTTATCCTTCTCCTTTTTATTCTCCTTCTGTTTTTTCGACTCCATCTCATTCTCCATGTCCTTCTCCTTCTCCTCCTCCTTCTCTTTGTCCTCATTCTCCTTCTCCATCTTCTTCTTCTTCTTTTACCACTACTACTTTTTCTTTTACTTCTTTCTTTATTCTTATTTTTTCTTTCTTCTTTCTTCTTTCATCTTTCTTCTTCCTTCTTCCTTCTTCCTTAATCTTTCCTTCATCTTTCTTCTTTTTTCTTTCTTATTTCTTCTTTTTTCTTTATTCTTCCTCTTTTTCTTCTTTTTTTCTCTTATTCTTCCTCTTATTCTTCTTCTTCTTTTTTTTAATTCCTAATCTCTAATCTATGATCTATAATCCCTAATCACTAATACCTAATCCATAATCCTTAATCTTTAATCCTATATCTTTAATCCTTAATCTTGAATCATTAACCCTTAATCACTGACCTTTCATCATTAAACCCCAACATCTAATCCCTTATGTTAATCATAATCCCTTAATCTCTAAGCCTTAATCTCTAATCTCTAATACGTATTCCTTTATCCCAAATTCTTAATCACTATTCTCAAATCAAAAATCCCTACTCTGTAATCCAAAATCCGTAATCTTAAATCCCTAATCTTTAATAATTAATCACTCAATCCTTAATCTTTAATCCCTAATCCATAATCATTAATCCCTTCATCCTTAATCCATAATCCTTATCCTTAATCCTTAATTCTTGTTATTTTTTCCTAAATCCATACACTCTAATCTACCATCTTTAATCCCGAAACAATAATTATTAATTGCCAATCCATAATCCCTAATCTCTTATCCCTAATCCCTAATCTTTAATCTTTAATGCTTGATACTTAATCCCTCTAACACTAATCTTTAATCTCTAATACATAATCTCTAATCCCTGATCTCTCTCTCCCTAATCCATTATCTGTATTTCCTGATCTCTAATCACTCCTTCTTTAATCTAAAATCCCTAACCCCTAATCCATAATCCCTAATCCATCCCTTCTTACTCTTCTTCTTCTACTTCTTCTTCTTCCTCTTCCTCTTCTTCTTCTTCTTCTTCTTCTTCCTCTTCTTCCTCTTCATTAATTTCTTCTTCTTCTTCTTCTTTTTCTACTTTATTTTCTTCTTCTTCTTCTTCTTCTTCCTTTTCTTCCTTATATTCCTCTTCTTCTTCTTCTTCTTATTCTTCTTCTTCTTTCTCTTCTTCTTCTTCCTCTTCTTCTCCTTCTTCTTCTCTTGTTCTTCTTATTCCTATTCTTCTTCCACTTCTTCTTTTTCTTCTTTTTCTTATGCTTCTATTTCTTCTTCTACATCTTCATCATCATCGTCTTCTTCTTCACCTCCTCCTTCTTCGACTACTACTTGTTCTTGTTCTTCTCCTTCTCCTTTTTCTTCTCCTACTTGTCTTTTTCTCTCTCCTCCTAGTTTTCCTTCTCCTTCTCATATTATTTCTACTTCACCTTCTCCTACTCTTTCTCCATCTCGTTCTCCTTTTTCATTTCTTTCTCCTTCTTTTTCTCAGTCTCTTTCTCCTTCTCCTTCTCCTTCTTCTTCTTCTTTGTCTTCATCTTCTTCATCTAATTCCTCTTCCTCTTTTATTTCTTCTTCTTTTTCTTCTTTTACTTCTCTTCCTCCTCCTCTTCTTCTTCTTCTTTTGCTTCTTCTTCTATTTCTTCTTCTTCTTCTTCTTC
>JAIUJO010002685.1:295000-330000 GCA_023846275.1 Vanilla planifolia | reverse complement strand
TCTTGTTCTTCTTCTTCTTCTTCTTTTATTTCCTGTTCTTTTTCTTTTTCTTTTTCTTCTTCTTCTTCTTCTTTTCTCGTTCTCCTTCTCCTCTTCCTTATCTCATTATCTTTCAACTTCTCCTTCCCCTCCTCCTTATCATTCTCCTACTCATTCTCATTCTCCTTCTCTTTTTCCTTCTCTTTCTCATTCTCTATCTCCATCTCCTTTTCCTCCTTCTCTTTCTCTTTCTTCTTCTTCTTCTTCTTCTTCTCCTTTTTCTTCTACTTTTTTCTCCTTTCTTATTTCTTCTTTCTTCTTTCTTCCTTTATCTTTGTTCTTCCTTCTTGCTTATCCTTTCTTTTTTCATCTTTCTTCTTTCTTCTTTTGTCTTTCTTTTTTCTTCTTCCTCTTCTTCTTCTTCCACTTCCTCTTCTTCTTCTTCTTTTTTCACTTTTTCTTCCTCATCTTCTTCTTCTTCTTTTTTCTTATTCCATAATCCCTGATCAAAGATCCATAATCCTTAATCCCTAATCCTTAATCTCTAATCCCCAATATCTAATCCTTAATCTTTAATCCCTAACTCTTAATCACTAATCCCTAATATCTAACCCCTCCTCCTAATACTAATCCCTTATCTCTAAGCGTTAATCTCTAATCTCTAACACTTTTTCTTTAATCCAATATTCCTAATCACTAATCTCTAATCAATAATCCCTATTCTCTATTCCATAAACCATAATCCTAAATCTCTTATCCTTAATAATTAATCCCTTAATCTTTAATCCCTAATCCCTAATACTTAATTATTAGTCCCTTCATCCATAATCATTAATCCTTTATTCCTATTACCTATTCCCTAAGTCTTACACTCTAATCTATTATCCCTAATCCATAAACTATAATCATAAAATACTAATCCATAATCCCTAATCTCCTATCCTTAATCCTTAATCCTCAATCCATATTGCCTAATACCTAATCCCTCTCTCCCTAATCCTTAATCCATAATCTCTAATCCCTGATCCTTAATGCCTAGCCTCTAATCCCCAATCCCTCCCTCCATAATCTATAATCTTTATTCCCTAATCTCTAATCACTCCCTCCTTAATCCCTAATCCATAATCCATAATCTGTAATCCTTAATCCTTAATCCATCTCTTCTTCCTCTTCTTCTTCTTCCTGTTCCTCTTTTTGTTCCTCTTCTTCTTCTTCTTCTTCTACTTTTTTATTTTCTTCTTCTTCTTCCACTTCTTCTTCTTCTTCTTCTTCTTCTTCTTCTCCTTCTTCTCTTATTTTTCTTAATCCTCTTCTTCTTCCTCTTCTTCTTCTTCTTATTCTATTTATTCTTCTTCTTCTTCTTCTTCTTCTTTTCCTTCTTCTTGTTCTTCTTCTTCTACTTCATTTCCTTCTCCTTCTTCTTCTACTACTCCTTCTCTTTTTCGTTCTCCTTCTCCTTCTTCTTCTCGTTCTACATCACCTTCTCCTACTCCCTCTTCATCTCCTTCTCCTTCTACATTTCCTTCTCCTTCTCTTTCTCCTTCTCCTTCTCCTACTCCTTCTCCTCCTCCTCCTCCTTCCACTTTTTCTTCTTCTTCTTCTTCTCCTTTTTCTCCCTCTTCAACTTCTTCTTCTCCTCCTTTTATTTCTGTTTCTACTTCTTCTCTGTCTTTCTTCTTCTTATTCTTCTTGTTTATCTTCTACTTCTTCTTCTTCTACTACATCTTGTTCTTCTTCTTCTTCATCTTTTTTTCTCTATTCTTCTTATTCTTCTTCTTTTTCTTCTTTATCTTCCTCTTCTTCTTCTTCATCTTCCTCTTCTTCTTCTTCTTCTTCCTCTTTATTTTCCTCTTCTTCTTCTTCTTCAACATTTTCACCTTCTTCTACTTCTACTTCTTCCACTTCTTTCTTTTCTCATTCTCCTTCTTCGACTTCTTCTTCTTCTTCCCCATCCTCTTCTTCTTCTTCTTCTACTTCTACCTCCTCTTCTTCACTTTCTTTTTCTTCTTCTTCTTTCTTATTTTCTTCTTCCTCTTCTTCTTCCACTTCTTCTTCCTCTACTTCTTCATCATCCTCTTCTTCTTCTTCTTCTTCTTCTCTTTCTTCTTCTTATTATTCTTCTTGTTCTTCTTCTATTTCTTCTTCTTCTACTTCTTGTTCTTCTTGTTCTTCTTGTTCTTGTTGTTCTTCTTGTTCTTCTTCTTCCTTTTCCTCTTTTCTTCTTATTCTTCTTGTTTTTCTTCTTCATCTTCTTCTTTTTTTATCCTTTTTCCTCTTCATCTTCCTCTTCCTCTTCTTCTTCTTCAACATTTTCACCTTCTTTTTCTTCTTCTTCTTCTTCTTCTTCTTCTTTCTTTTCCCATTGTCCTTTTTCTTATTCTTCTTCTTTTTCTTCCCCATCATCATCTTCTTCTTCTTCTACGTCTTCCTCCTCTTCTTCTTTTTCATTTTCTTCTTCTTCTTCTTCTTCTTCTTCTTCTTCTTCCACATTTTCTTCTTCCTCGTCTTCTTTTGCCTCTTCTTCTTCTACTTTTTCATCATCCTCTTCTTCTTCTTCTTCTTGCTCTTTTTTCCTTTTCATCTTCTTCTTTATCTTCTTCACCTTCTTCTTTTTCTTCTTCTTCTCCTTCTTCTTCTTCTTCTTCTTCTTATTCCTCTACTTCTTCTTTATAATCCTTAATCCATATTCCCTAATCTCTACTCATTAATCCTTCCCTCTCTAATCTCTTATCCTTATAATTGTAATCTTGTATCCATCCATCTTTTATCACTAATCTCTAATCCCTATTCCTTAATCCCTAGTCCCTAATCCCTAATCCTTATTCCCTTGCCCCTAATCCCTAATCAATCCTTAATCCATAATCCATAATCCCTAATTTCTAATTTCTAATCTCTAATCTCAAATCCTTAAACCCTAATCTCTAATACCTAATCCCTAACCCCTAATCCCTAATCTATAATTCATATTCTCAAATCCCTAATCTCTAAACCCTAATCTCTAATCCCTAATCCTTAATCCCTCATCTATAAGGCATAACCCCTAGTCTCTAATATGTAATCCTTTATCCTTAATTTCTAATCCTTAATTCGTAATCCCTAATCCTTATCTTTAAGGCATAATTCTAATTACTTTATCTCTAATCTCTAGTCTCTAATCTCTAATCTATAATCTTGAATCATGAATTCTTAATCACTAATCTCTAATGCTTAATCCCTAATCTCTATTGTCAAATCTGTAACACTAAATCACAAATCCCCAATCTCAAACCTTTGTAATTAATCCTTAAATCCTTAATTCCTAATCTCTAATTATTAATCCTTTCATCCTTATTCTTTAATCTTAATCTCTAATCCCTATTACTTGTTCTTTAATCCCTAATCTATAATTAAAAATTCCTAATCCCTAATCTATAATCTTTAATCCTTAATCCCTAGCACTTAATCCCATATCTATCCTTTCTTAATCCTTAATCCATCTCTTCTTCCACTTCTTCTTCTTACTCTACTTCTTTGTCTTCTTCTTCTTCCTCCTATTCTTCTTTTTCTTTCTCATTTTCTTGTTATTCTTCTTCTACATCTTCCACATCTTACTCTTCTTCTTTTGTTGGTTCTTCATCTTCCTCTTCTTCTTCCCCTTCTTTTTTCACTTCTTTTTCCTCTTTTTCTTCTTCGTCGTCATCTTCTGCAACTTCTTGTACTACTTCATCCTCCACCGCTTCTTCTTTTTCTTTATTTTCTTCTATTCTTGCAATTCTTCTTCCTCTTCTTCTTCTTATTCTTCTTCTCCTTCTCCTTCTTCTTCTTCTTCTTCTTCTCCTTCTCCTTCTTCTTATCCTTCTCATTCTTTCTATCTTTCACCTTCTGCTTCTACTTCTCCTTCTCCTTCTTCTTCTCCTTCTCTATTTCCTTCTCTTTCTCCATCTCCTTCTCATTCTCCTTCTCCTTATCCTCCTTAATCCTTAATCATTAATCTATCTTTAATCTCCAATCCTTAATCTTTAATCCCTAATCTCTAATCTAAAATCCACAATCCCTAATCCCTAATCTCTAATGACTAATCCCTAATTCTTAATCACGAATCCCATATCATTAAACATGGATCACTAATCTCTAATGCTAATCCTAATACCATTATCTCTATCACTACTCCCTAATCTAGAATCCTAAGTTTGGCATCCCTAATCTCTAATTCTTAATCCTTAATCATTAATCCTTATATCTTAATCCCTAATACCTAATCTTAAATAGAAAAATCTTTAATCCCTAAACTTTAGTAATTAATGTCTTAATTTTTTAATCCCTAATCTCTATTCAATAATCATTAATCTCATCATCTATAATCCTTAATCGTAATCCTTAATCTAATCCATAATCCATAATTGTTAATCTCTATTACTTCCCTAATTCTTTTACCCTAATCTTAAATCTTTAAACCATTATCCTTAATTGTTAACTCCAAAATCTCTAATCTCTATCTCCCTAACCTTTAATCTGTATTCTCTGATATCTAATCCCTAATCATTCATTCCTTAATCCTTAATCCTTAATACCCTAAACCCTAATCCATCTCTTCTTCCAATTCTTTTACTTCTCCATCTTCTTCTTCTTCTTCTTCTTCTTCTTCTTATTCTTCTACTTCTTCTTCCTTCTCATTTTCTTTTTCTTTTCTTCTTCTCATTCTTCTTCTTCTTCTTCTTTATCTTTTATTTCTTCTTCTTCTCATCCTACTTCTTGTTCTTCTTCTTCTTCTTTTGTTTCTATTTCTTCTTCTTCTTCTTTTGTTTCTATTTCTTCTTCTTCATCTTCTTCATCTTTTTCTTCCAATCTTCTTCTTGTCCATCATCCTTTTCTTCTTCGTCTTCCACTTCTTCTTCATCTTCTTCTTTTTCTTTTTCCTCTTAATCTTCCTTTTCTTATTCTTCTTCAACTTCTTCACCTTCTTCTTCTTTGTCCCCTTCTTCTTAATCTTCCCCTTCTCCTTCTTCTTCTTCTCCTTCTTCTTCTTCCACTTCATCTTCTTCTTCTTCTTCTTCTTCCTCTTCTTCTCCTTCTTCTTCTTCTTCTTTTTTGTCATTTTCTTTTTCTTTATCTTCATCCTCTTCTTCTTCATCTTCCACTTCTTCTTCTTCATTTTATTCAACTTCATCTTCTTCCTCTTCTTACTTTTGTTCTGTCTTTTCGTCTTTTTCTTCTTCTTCTTCTTCTTATTCTTCTTCTTCTCCTTATTCTTCTTCTTCTTCTTCTTCTTCTCCTCCTCCTACTTCTTCATAATCCTTAATCCATATTCCCTAATCTTTACTCCATAATCCTTCCCTTCCTAATCTCTTACCCTTAAATTTGTAATCCTTAATCCATCTCTCTTTAATCATTAATCTCTAATCCCTATTCCTTAACCCTTAATCTATAATCCCTAATTTCAAATCCCTAATCAATCCTAAATCCATAATCCCTAATCTTTAGTAATTAATCTCTAATCTTTAATACCAAAACCTTAATCTCTAATACCTAATCCCTGATCTCTAATCCTTAATCTATAATTCATAATCCCAAAGTCTTAATCTCTAATCCCTAATATCTTTTCTCTAATCCCTAATACCTAATCCCTAATCCCTAATCTATAATAAATAATCCCTAACCACTATTCTATAATCTTTTATTGCTAATCCTTAATTCCTAATCATAATCCTAAATAATTAATCTCTAATCCCTAATCTCTAATCCATAATCCTAAATCACTAATCTCTAATTCCTAATCTCGATTCTTGATTCCATAATCCCAAATTCTAATTCACTAATCTCCAATCATTTGTAATTGATCACTTAATCCATAATTCCTAATCTCTAATCATTAATCCCTTCATCTCTAATCCTTAACCTTAATCCCTAATCCCTAATCCAATGTCCTAAATCCTTATTTCTTATTCCTTAATCTCTAATCATTAATCTTTATCCCTAAACTCTAATCCTTAATTGATAATCCCTAATCCTTAATCTTTAATCCTTAATTTATAATCTCTAACCCTTAATCCCTAACAACTAATTTTATATTTATTCATCCTTAATTCTTAATCCTTAATCCTTAATCCCAAACCCTTGATCCTTAATCCATCTCTTCTTCTTCTTCTTCTTCTTCTTCTTCTTCTTTTTCCTCTTTTTCTTCTTTTTCTTTCTCTTCTTCTCCTTCTTCCGCTTCTTCTTTTTCTTCTTCTTCTTCTTCTTCCACTTCTTCTTCTTCTTCTTTCTCTTCTTGTTCTTGTTGTTGTTCTTCTTTTTCTACTTTTTCTTCTTTTCTTGTAATTCCTCTTCCCCTTCTGCTTGCTCTTCTTCTTCTTCTTCTTCTTCTTCTTCTTCTTCTCCTTCTCATTCTCCCTATCTTTCACCTTCTCCTTTTGCATCTCCTTCTCCTTCTTCTTTTCCTTCTCCATCTCCTTCTCCTTCTCCTTCTCCTTCTCATTCTCCCTCTCCTTCTCTTTCTCCTCATCCTCCTTGTCTTTCTCCTCTTTCATCATCTTCTTCTTTTCCTTCTTCTTCTTCTACTACTTCTTCTTTCTTATTTTTTCTTTATTTTTCCTTCTTCCTTCTTCCTTCCTCCCTCCTTCCTACTTCTTCCTTATTCTTTCCTCCTTTCTTCATTCTTCTTTATTCTTTGTTCTTCTCATTCTTCTTCTTCTTCTTCTTCTTCTTTTTCTTTTCTCTTCTTCTTCCTCATCTTCTTCTTCTTCCTTTTTCCTAATCCCTAACCCATAATCCCAAATCCCTAATTTATAATCCGTAATCTCTAATCCTTAATCTCTAATCCTTAATCCAAAATCCTTAAACCTTTATCACAAATCTCTAATCTATAATTATTAATCTCTAACCCATAATCCTAATCCTAATCCCTTAACCTTTAATCCCTAATCACTAGTACCTAATAAGTAATCCAAAATTCCTAATTACTAAACTCTAATCCATTATCTCTATCCCTTTATCCCTAATCCTTAATCCTTAATCTCTAGTACCTAATCTTTAATCTTAAATCTCTAATCACAAATCTCTAATCCATAATCTCTATTCTTTAATACATAATTGCTAATCCTAAATGACTAATCTTTTACAATTTATCCCTTAATCATTAATAAGAAATCCTTCTTCCTCAGTCATAAATCCTTTCATCCTTAATCCTTAACTCTTAATCCTTAATCCCAAAATCTTATTACTTATTTCCTAATCCCTACTACCTAATCCATAATCTTTAATCCTTAAACTATAATCCCTAACTACTAATCCATAATCTTTGATCTCTAATTTCTAATAACTAATCCCTAATCCTTAATGCCTAATACCTAATCCCTCCAATCCTAATCCATTATCTCTAATACCTAATCTCTAATCCCTAATCCCACCTCCCTAATCCATAACTCATATTCCTTAATCCTTAATCCCTAAACCCTTCCTCTTTAATCCCTAATCCCTAATCAGTAACACCTAATCTGTAATCTCTAATCAATCTCTTCTTCCTCTTCTTCTTCTTCTTATTTCTCCTCTTCTATTTGTTCTTCTTCTTCTTCTTCTTCTTTTTATTATTCTTCTTCTTCTTCTTCCTCATTTTCTTCCTCATTTTCTTCTTCTTCTTCTTGTTCCTCATCTTTCTTTTCTTCTTCTTCTTCTTCTTCTTCTTCTTCTTCTTCTTCTTCTTCTTCTTCCTCTTCTTCTTACTCTTCTTCTTCTTCTTCTTCTTCTTTGCCTTCCACTTCTTCTTCTTCTTCTTCTTCTTCTTCTTCTTCTCCTTCTTCCCCTTCTTCTTCTTCATCTTTTGCTTCTTCTTGTTTTTCTTCTCCTCCTTCTTTTCTTATTCTTCTTATTCCTCTATTTCTTCCTCTTCTTCTTTCTCTTCTTCCTCTTCTTCTTCTTCATCTACTTCTTCTTCTTCTTCCTCATTTTCTTCTTCTTCTTCTTGTCCTTCTCTTTCTTCTTCTCCTTCTCCTTCTCCTTCCCCTTCTCCTTCTTCTTCTTCTTCTCTTTCTCCTTCTTCTTGTCCTACTCCTCCATCTCCTTCCTTTCTCTTTCTCCATCTCCTTCTCCTTCTCCTTCTCCTTCTCTCCTTCTCCTCATCCTCCATCTTCTTCTTCTTTTTGTTCCTCTCTTCTTCTTGTTTCTCTTCTTCTCCTTCTTCTTTCTTCTTTCTTCTTTCTCCCTTTTTCTTTCTTCTTTCTTCTTCTCTTTTACTTTTACCATCTTCCTCTTTCCTTCTTCCTTCTTCCTTCTTGTTTGTTCTCACTCTTCTTCTTCCTCTTCTTCTTCTTCTTCTTCTTCTTCCTCTTCTCCTTCTTCCTCTTCTTCTTCTTCTTTCCTCCTTCTTCCTTCTTCCATCTCCCACATCCTTAATCCCTAACCTCCAATCCTTAATCTTCAATCCCTAAGCTGTAATCATTAATCTTTAACTTCTAAACTCTAATCCCTAATAAATAATCCTTAACCCTAATCTCTAATTTATAATCTATAATCCTTAATCTCTACTCTTTAATCCCTAATCCTTAATCATTAATCATTAATTTCAAATCCTTAATCCCTAATTCTTAATATCTAACAAAAATCTTAATACCTTTATCTCTAATACCTAATCTCTAATCTCTAATCTTCAGTAAAAAATCCCTACTCTCTAATCTCTAATCCTTATTACCTGAACCCTAATCCCTAATCCTAAATCTTAATCTGTAATCTTTAATCCTTAATAATTAACCCTTTAATTCTTAATCTCTAATCTCTAATGCCTAATAAATAAATGTTTCATTTGTAACTCCTAATCCCTAAACTTCAATCCTTACTCCCTAATCCCTATTACTTATTTCTTAATCCTTGCTTCTAAATCCCTAATCCTTAAACTTAATCTCTTATTCCTCAGACAAAAATACCTAATCCCTAATCCCTCCCTCCCTGATAATTAATCCATAATCCATGAAACTTAAGCTCTAATCCTTCATTCCATAATCTCAAATCTTTAATCCCCAATCCCTAACCCCTGATCCCTAATCTATCTCTTTTTCCACTTCTTCTTCTACTTTTTCTTTGTCCTCTTCTTCTTCTTCCTCTTCTTCTTCTTCTT
The DNA here is from genome assembly GCA_023846275.1 of Vanilla planifolia. NCBI lineage: Eukaryota > Viridiplantae > Streptophyta > Magnoliopsida > Asparagales > Orchidaceae > Vanilla > Vanilla planifolia. Next base: position 320,936 of record JAIUJO010002685.1, on the reverse strand, counting down.
CCTTATCTTCATCTTCTTCTTCTTCCACTTCATCGTCATCTTTGTCTTCTTCTTCATCTTCTTCTTCTTCCTCTTCTTCTTCTTCTTCTTCTTCTTCTTCCTCTAATTCTTCTCCTTCCTCTTCATCTGGATTTTCTTCTGCTATGTAATCTTCTTCCTCCTCTTCTTCTTTTTCCTCTTCTTCTTCTTTTTCTTTTTCTACTTACTCTTCTTTTTCTTCCTCATCTTCATCCTCTTCCTCTTCCTCTTCCTCTACTTCTTCTTCTTCTTCTTCTTCTCCACCTCCTCCTTCTTCTTCTTCTTCTTCTTCTTCCTCTTCTATTTCTTCTTCTTCTTCTTCTTCTTCCTCTCTTCTTCATATTCCAACTCTTTTTCTTCTTCATCTTCCTCCTCTTCTTCTTCTTCTTTTCTTCTTCTTCTTCTTCTTCTTCCTTATTTTCTTCTTCTCCTTCTTCTTCTTCTTCTTCTTCTTCCTCTTCTTCTTCTTCATCTTCCACTTCTTCTTCTTCTTTTTCTTCTTCTTCTTATTATTATTCTTATTGTTTTTTCTTCTTTTTTGTCTTCTTCTTCTTCTTCTCCTCCTTTTAAATTCTTCTTCTTCCATTCTTCTTCTTCTTCTTCTCCTTCTTCTTTGTAATCCTTAATCCCCATACCTTAATCCCTCCCACTTTAATCTCTTATCTCTAAATTTGTAATCCCTAATGTATCCCTCCATAATCACTAATCACTAATCTTTAATCTCTAGTCCCTAATCACCAATCCTTAATCCCTAATCTATTATCTCTAATCCATAAACCTTAATCTCTAATACATAATCCATAGTCCCTAATCCCTACTCTATAATCCATAATCCAAATCCCTAATCTCTAATCCTTAATCTTTAATCCCCAATCCATAAACCTAATCCCTAATACCTGATCCCTAATTCCTATTCCCTAATCTATAATCCATAATTGCTAATCCTTATTCTATAATCCTTTATCTCTAATCCTTAATCATAAATCCTTAATCCTTAGTCTTTAATCCATAATCTATATTTCTTAATCCCTAATCCTTAATCTCTAATCCTTAATCTTCAATTTAATTGATTAATCTCTAATCCTTAATCCATAATCTCTAGTCCATAATCTTAAATTCCTAATCACCACTCTCTAATCCCTAATCCCTAATCTATTCTCTAATCCCAAATCATGAATCCTTAATCCCAAATCCTTAGAAATAAATCCCTCAATACTTAATCCTTAATCTCTAATCATTAATCTCTTCATCCTTAACCCATAAATTTAATTTCTAATTCCTATTACGTATTCCTTAATCTCCACTCCCTAATCCCTAATCCTTAATCGTTAAAACCTAATCCCTAAACTCTAATAGATAATCTTTAATCCCTAATTTTTAATTCTTAATCTATAATCATTAATGCATAATCCTTAACACCTAATCATATATCCCTTCCTCCTTAATCCATAATCCATATTCTCCAAAACATTATCCTTAATCTTTAATCCATCTTTTCTTCTTCTTCTTCTTCTTCTTCCTCTTCTTCTTCTTCTTCTTCTTACTCATCTTCTTATTCTTATACTTCCACATCTTCCTCATCTTCCTCATCTTACCTTTCTTCTCCTTCTTCCTCTTCGTCTTCTTCTTCCTCTTCGTCTTCTTCTTTTTCTTCATTTTCTTCTCCTTCGTTCTATTCTTCTTTTTCTTCTTCTTCTACTTCTTTATCTTCCTTTTCTTCTTCTTCTTCTTCCACTTCTTCTTTTAATTCTAATTCTTCTTCCTCCTCTTCTTCTTCCCCTTCTTCTTTTTCTCCATTTTCTCCTTTTCTTATAATTCTTCTTCCTCTTCTGCTTCCTCTTCTACTTCTTCTTTGTCTTCTTCTTCTTCTTCTTCTTCTTCTTATTCTTCAATTTCTTCTTCTTCTTCTTCTTCTTCTTCTTCTCCTTCTTCTTCTTCTTCTTCTTCTCCTTCTTCTTCTTCTTCTTCTCCTTCTCCTTGTCTTTCACCTTCTCCATCTCCTTTCTCCTTCTCCTTCACCTTCTCCATCTCCTTCTCCTTCTCCTTCTGCTTCTCCTTCTCCACATCCCTTGTCCTTTTTCTTCTTCATCTTTCACTTCTTTGTTCTTTCTTATTTCCTCTTTCTTCTTCCTTCCTCCTTCCTTCTTCCTTATTATTTCTTCCTTCTTTGTTCTTTCCCCTTTCTTCTTTCTTCTTTATTCTTCCTCTTCTTCTTCCTTTACTCTTTCTTCTTTTTCGTCTTCTTCTTTGTTTTCCATTTATTCCTCATCATTTTCTTCTTTCTTTTTCCTAATCCTTAATCCCTAATCCATAATCCTTAATCCCTAATCCCTAATCCCTAACTCTAATCCTTATTTAGTATTCTCTAATCATTAATAACATTTGATTAATCCTTAATATCTAATCTCTAATACTAATCTTAATCCCTTAATCTCTATCCCTGATCCCTAATTTCTAATACCTAATCTATAATCCTGAATTTCTATTACTAATCTCTAATTTATAATCTTTTTTCCTTAATCATTAATCCCTTCATCCTTAATCCCTAATTTCTAATCCTTAATTCCTAATTCTTATTACTTAATCCTCAATCCCTACACTTTAATCTAAAATCCTTAATCCTTAAACCTTAATCCCTAACTGTTAAACCATAATCCTTAATCTTTAACCCCTAATCACTAATCTTTAATACCTAATATAACATCCTTTCCTCTTAAATCCCTAATCCGTAAGACCTAATATCAAATCCCAAATCCCTCCTTTCTTATTCCCTAATCCTTAATCCCTAATCCCTCCCTCCTTAATCCCTAATCCCCAACCTCTAATCCCTAGTCCCTAATCCATCTCTTCTTCCTCTTCTTCTTATTTTTCTTCTTCTACTTCCTCTTCTTCATCTTCCTCTTCTTCTTCTGTTTGTGTTCCTCACTTCTTCTTCGTCTTCTTCTTCCTCATCTTCACTTCTACTTCCTCTACTCCTTCCTCATCTTCATCTTTTTCAACTTCTTCTTTGTCTTTCACTTCCTCTTCTTCTTCATCTTTTTTATCCTCGTCTTCTTCTTCCTCTTCTTCATCTTCTTCTTCTCTTTCTTCTTCTTTTCGTATTCTTTTTATTCTTCTCCTTCCTCTTCTTCTTCTTCTTCTATTTGTTCTTCTTTTTCTTCTTCTTATTCTATTTGTTCTTCTTTTTCTTCTTCTTATCCTCCTCCTCCTCCTTCTTATTAGCTTTCTTTTTCTCCTTCTACTTCTACTTCTCTTTCTTCTTCTCCTTCTACTCCTCCATTTCCTTCTCCTTTTCCATCTCCTTCTTCTCCTCCTTCTCTTCATGCTTCTTCTCCTTCTTCTTCTCCTTCTTCTTTGCCTTCTTCTTCTTCTACTTCTTTCTTTTTTCTTCTTCTTCCTTCTTCCCCTATCCTTCTTTATTCTTCCTTTCTTTATTCTCCCTCTTCATCTTCCTCTTCTTCTTCTTCTTCTTCTTCTTCTTTTCTTCCTCTTCTTCTTCCTCTTCTTCTTCTTTTTCCATTTTCTTCTTTCTTCCTTCTTCCTTCTTCCATCTCCTTGATCCCTAATCCTTAATCCCTAATCGCTAACCCATCCCTAATCTCCAATCCTTAATCCTCAACTCTTAGCCTCTAATCCCTAATCTTTAATCCTTAAACTCTTATTCCTAATACCTAATCTCTAATCACTAATCCCTAATCTATAATCAATAATCTTTAATCCCAAACTCTTTATCCCTAATCCTTAATCTCTGATACTAATCTTAATGCCTTTATCTCTAATGTCTAATCACTAATTTCTAATCTTTTATCCCTAATCTTTAATCTCTTATGCTTAATTTCAAATCTCTATTCCTCAAAACCTAATCCTTAATCCTAAATCACTATTCTCAAATACATAATCCTTAAAAATTACTCTCTTATTTCTTAATCCTTAATCTATAATCCCTATTAATTAATCCCTACATACATATTCCCTAATCCTAAATCCTTAACCCTTAATCCCCAATCCTTAATCCTTATTACTTATTCCATAATCCCTACACCCTAATCCATAATCCCTCAAGAATAATCCCTAATTACAAAAATGCTAAATCTCAAATCCATCATCCCTCAATCCATTGTCTTTAAATCATATTCCCTAGTACCTAATCCTTAACCCTTCTTTCCTTCATCCCAATTCCTAAATCCCTAATCTCTAGTCTCGAATCGCTAATCCCTAATCTATCTCTTCTTTCTCTTCTTCTTCCTTTATTCCTTCTCCTTCTTCTTCCTCTTCTTCTTCTTCTTCTTCTTCCTTTTCTTCTTCCTCATCTTTCTATTCTTCTTCTTTCTTTTCTTCCTCATCTTCTTCTTCTTTCTTTTCTTCCTCATCTTCTTCTTCTTCTTCTCTTTCATCTTCTTCTTCTTTATCTTCTTCTTCTCCTTCTTCTTCTTTTAATTCTTCTTCTTCTTCTTTTTCTTCTTCTTCTTCTTCTTCTTCTACATCATCTTATTCTTCCTCTTCTTCTTTTTTCTCTTCTTCTTCTTCTTCTTCTTCTTTTTCTTCTAGTTCACCATCTTCTTCATCTTCTTTCTCTTCCTCTTCTTCTTCCATTACTTCTTCCTCTACTTCTTTTACTTCTCTTCTTCTTCTCCTTCTTCTTCTTCCTCTCTTCTTCTCCTTCTTCTTCTTCTATTTCTTCTTCTTCTTTTTCTTGTTCTTCTTCTTCTTGTTCTTCTTTTTCTTCTTGTTCTTTTTCTTTTTCTTTTTCATCTTCCTCTTCTTCTTCTTCTTCTTCTTCTTTTTCCTTTTCATCTTCTTCTTTTTCCTCTCTTCTTCTTATTCTTCTCTTCTTACTCTTCTCCTTCACCTTCTTCTACTTCTTCTTCTTCTCCTTCTTCCTCTTCATCATCTTCTTCTTCTTCTTCTTCCACATCTTCTTCATCTTCTTCATTTTCTTCTTCTTCTTTTTCTTCTTTTTCTTCTTCTTCTTCTTCTTCTTCTACTACTACTACTACTACTACTTCTTCTTCTTCTTCCTCTTCTTCTTCTTATTTCTCGTTTTGTACTTCTTCTTCTTCCTCTTCATCTTCCTCTTCTTCTTCTTCTTCTTCGTTGTCTTCTTCTATTTCTTGTTCTTTTTCTTCCTTTTCATTGTCATCTTCTTCTTCCTCTTCTTCTTCTCCTTATTCTTCTTCTTCTTTTTCTTCTCATTCTTCTTCATATTCCTTAAACCCTATTCCCCAATCCCTACTCCTTAAACCCTCAAGCACTAATCCTTTATCCCTAAATTTGTAATCCTTAATCCATCCCTTTCTAATCACTAATCCCTAATCCATCCTTAATTATTAATCCCTATCCATAATCCTTAATCAATAATCCATAATTCCAAATCTCTAACCTTTAATCTCTAATATCTAATCCTTAATTCTTAATTCCTAATCTTTAATCTTAATTATAATAGCTTAATCTCTAATCCATAGTCCCTAATCTCTAATCCATAATCCTAAGTTCCAAGTCCCTTATTGTTAATCTCTAATCCATATTCCTTAATTTGTAATCCCAATTTAAATGAGTTAATCCTTAACCCTTAATCCTTAATCCCTAATCACAATTCCCTTCATCCCTACTACCTAATTCCTAATATATTATCCCTAATCTCTATTACTTCTTCCTTAATCCTTACTCACTCTTTACTCCCTAATCCTTAATTTTTAACCCCTAATCCTTAATTACAAATCCATAGTGCCTAATCCTTAATCCCTAATCCTTCCCTCCTTAATCCCTAATCCTTAACCCTTAATCCTTAATACATTTCTTCTTCTTGTTCTTCTTTCTCTTCTTGTTCTTCTTCTTCCTTTTCTTCTTCTTCTTCCATTTCTTCTTCTTCTTCCTTTTCTTCTTGTTCTTCATCTTTTTCCTCATCATCTTCTTCTTCTTCTTCCTTCAAGTCCTCATCTTCCACTTCTTCTTGTCCTTCTTCTCCTTCCTCTTCTTCTTCTTCTTCATCTTCATCTTCTTCTTCTTCTCCTTCCTCATCATCATCTTCTTCTTCTTCATGTTCCTCTTCTTCTTCTTCTTCTTTTTCTACTTCTACTTCTTTTCCTTTTTCTTCTTCTTCTACCTCTTCTTCTTCCTCTTCTTCTTCTTCTTCTTTGCCATCCTCTTCTTCTTTTCTTTTTCATCTTCTACCTCTTCTTCTTCCTCTTCTTGTTCTTCCTGATCATCATCTTCTTCTTCTTCTTCTCCTTATCGCTTTTCTTCTTCTTCTTCATCCCCTAGCCTTTCTTTTTCTTCTTCTCCTTCTTTTCCATCTCCTTCTCCACCTCCTTCTCCTTCTCTTACTCATTCTCCTCCTTCTCCTTGTCCTTCTTCTTCTTCTTCTTCTGCTTCCTTTTTTCTTCTTGTTTCCTTCTTCTTCCTTCTTCCTTCCACCTTCCTTCTTTTTTTCCCTTCCTCTTTCTTCCTTCTTTCTTCTTTATTCTTCTTCTTTTTCCTCCACTTCTTCCTCTACTTGTTCTTCTTCCTTCTTCTCTCAGACTTATTTCTTCTTCCATGCTCCTTCTTCTTTCTTCCTTCTTCTTCTTCTTCTTCTTCATACTTCCTTCTCTTTATTCCCTAATCCCTAATCCTTAAACCATAATCTTTAATCTCTATTCTCTAATTACTAAACTCTAATCTCTAATACCTAATTCTTAATCCTTAATCACAAATCTATAGTCTATAATCCTTAATCTCTAATCTCTAATCCTTAATCCCTAATCCTTAATCACTAATTTTGAATGCCTAATCCCTAATCTCTAATCTCTAATCCTAATCCTAATCCCTTAATCTCTAATCCCTAATCTCCAATACCAAATCTTGAATCTCAAATCCCTAATCACTAGCCTCTAATCCTTAATCCTTATTCCATAATTTATAACCTCTAATCATAAATTCTTAATCTTTAATAATTAATCCCTTAATCCTTAATCCCTAATCCCTAATAATTAATCCTTTTATCTCAAATCCTTAGTCCCTAATCTTTGATACTTAATCCCTAATCCCTATTACCTAATCCATAATACCTACTCCAGAATTGATAATCTTTAGTCCCTTAACTCTAATCCCTTATTGCTAATCCATAATCCATAATCTATAATCCTCAATTCCTAATACATAATCCTCCTATTCTTAGTCCCTAATCAATAATCCCTAATACCTCTTTAATCCCTAATCCCTCCCTCCTTAATCTATAATCTATATTCTTTAATCTCTAATCCCTCCCTCTTTAGTCTTTAATCCCTAATCCTTAACTATAATCCCTAATCAATCTCTTCATCCTCTTCTTCTTCCACTTCTTCATCTTCTTCTTCTTCATCCTCTTCTTCTTCTTCCTCTTTATTTTCTCTTTCTTCTTCCTGTTTTCTTCTTTCTCATTTTCTTCTTCTTCTTCCCCTTCTTCTTCTTCCTCCTCTTTGACTTCTTCTTCTTCTACTTTTTCTTCTTCTTCTTCTTCTTCTTCTTTGTCTTCATCTTCCTCTTCTTCTTCTTCTTCCTCTTCTTCTTCTTCCTTTTCTTCTTTTTTTTTTCTTTTCTTCTTCTTTTCTTATTCTTCTTCTTCCTCTTATTTTTGCTCTTGTTCTTCTTGTTTTTCTATTTTTTTGTTCGTCTTCTTCTTCTTCTTCTTCCTCTCGTGCTCCTTCTTCTCCTTCTCCTTCTTTTCTTTCTCTTTTATCTTCTCACTCTCCTCCTTCTTCTCTAACACCAAATCATTCTCCTTCTCCTTCTCCTACTCCATCTCCTTCTCCTCCTTATTCACCTCTCCTCCTCCATCTCTTCGTCCACCTTCTCCTTTTCCTTCTCCTTGATCTTCTTCTTCATCATCTTCTTCTTCTTCCTTCTTTCCTCTTTCTTCTTTCTTCTTTTTTACTTTCTTCTTTCTACTTCCTTCTTCCTTCTTCCTTCTTTTTTCTTCCTTTCTCCTTCTTTCGACATCTTTCTTCTTTGATTTTTCAATTATTATTCCACTTCTTCTTTTTCTACTTTTTCCCCTTCTTGTTCCTCCTTTTCTTCTTCTTCTTTCTTCACTCTTCCTTCTTCTTTCTTCCTTCTTATTCATCTTTCTTCTTCCTTCTTCCATTTTCCTTCTCCCAAATGCCTAATACCTAATCCTTATTCTCTAATCTCTAATCCCTAATCTTTAATCCCTAGTCTCTAATCCCTAATCTCTAATCCCTAAACTCTAATCCGTAGTCCCCTAATCTATAGTCAATATCTCTATTCTCTAACCCTAATCCCTAATCTTTAATCAATAATTACTAATCGTTTATCCCTAAATCCTGATCCTTAGACCCTAATCCTAATCTTAATCCCAATCCCCTAATCTCTAATCCTTAAACACTAACCTCTAGTCCTAAATTCTGAATCACTAATCTCTAATCTCTATTACCTTATCCTTAATCCTAATCTTATTCTATAATCCTTAATCTTTAATCCTAAATCCCTAATCTCTAACCGCTAATCCTCAATAATTAATCTTCTTCTTCTTCTTCCTCTTCTTCTTCTTCTTCTTCTCCTTCTTCTACTTCACCTTCTTCTTCTTCCTCCTCTTCTTCTTTTCCTCTTCTTCTTTCTCTTCTTCCTCTTCTTCTTCCTCTTCTTTGCCATCTTACTCCTCTTCTCCTTCTTCTCCTTTTTCCTCTTCCTCTTCTTCTACTACTACTACTTCTTCTTATTTTTCTCCTTCTTCCACCACATCTTCTTCTTCTTCATTGTTCTCCTCTCCTTATCTTCCTCTTATTCTTCTTCTTCTTATTCCTCTTTTTCTTCTTCTTCCACCTCTGCTTCTTCTTCTTCTTCTTCTACTTCTTCCTCTTCTTCATCTTCTTCTTCTACATCTTCTTCTTCTTCTTCTTCTTCTTCTTCTTCTTCTACTTCTTCCTCTTCTTCATCTTCTTCTTCTACATCTTCTTCTTCTTCTTCTTCTTCTTCCTCTTATTATTATTATTGTTATTATTATCATTCCTCTTCTTCTTCTTCCTCTTTTTCCACTTCTTCTTCTTCTTCTTCTTTTTCACCTTCTTCTTGTTCTTGTTCTTATTCTTCTTCTCCTTCCTCTTCTTCTGCTTCTTCTTCTTTTTTTCTTCTCTTGTTCTTCTTGGTTTCATTGTTGTTGTTCTTCTTCTTACTCTTCCTTTTCCTCTTCTTCCTCTTCTGTTACTTCTCCTCTTTGTTTGACTTCTTTTTTTTTTCTTCTTCTTCTACTTCTACTTCTTCTTCTTCTACTTTTTCTTCTTCCCCTCCTCCTCCTTCTTTGAATTCTTCTTCTTCTACTACTTCTAAAACTTTTTCTTTTTCTTCTTCTACTTCTTCTTCTCTTCTTCTTCTTATTCTTCTTGTTATTCTTTCTTTTCTTCTTCTTCTTCATCTTTTTCATCATCCTCTTCTTCATCCTCTTCTTCTTCTCCATCTTCTTCTTCTTTTTCAACACCTTCTTCTTGTTCTACTTCTTATTCTTCGTCTTCTTTTTCTCCTTCTTCTTCTTCACTTTTTCATCCTCTTTTTTTTCTATTTTTTTATCTTCTTCTTCTTCTTCTTCTTCTTTTTTCCTCTTCCTGTTCCCTTTCTTCCTCTTCTTTTTCTTCTTCTCCTTCTTTGACTTCTTCTTCTTCTATTACATCTTCCTCTCCATCTTCCTCCTCTCCTCCTCCTTCATCTGCTTCTTCTAATTCTTCTTTCTCTTCTTCTACGCTACTTATTTTGCATCTTCTCTCTTCTTCTTCTTCTTCTTATTCTACTTCTCCTTGTTCTTCTTCTTCTTGTTCTTCTTCCTCTTCCATTTCTTCTTCTACTTCTTCTTCTTCTACCTCTACTTCTTCTTCTTCTTCTTCTTCTCTTTTGCTTCTTCTTCTAATTTTGCTACTTCTTTACCTTCTACTTTTTCTTCTTCTTCTTAATGTTCTCCTTCTCCTTCTTATTTTTCTTCTTCTACTACTACTACTACTTCTTCTTCTTCTTTTTTTCTTCTTCTTCTTCTTTCGCTACTTCTGCACCTTCTACTTTTTCTACTTCTTCTTACTATTCTCCTTCTCCTTCTTCATCCTCTTCTTCCTTTCCTCTTCTTCTTCTCTTCTTCTTCCTATTCTTCTTCCTCCTCTTCTTATTCCTCTTCTTCTTCTTTTTCTTCTTCTTTATCTTCTTGTTCTTCCCTTTCTCTTCCTCCTCTTCTACCTCTTCTTCTTCATCATCTTCTTCTTCCTCCTCTTCATCTTCTTCATCTCCTCCTTTTTTCCCTCTTCTTCTTCTTCTTCTTCTTCTTCATCATCATCTTCTTCTTCTACTCCTTCTTCTTCTTCTACTCCTTCTTCTCCTCCTCCTCGCTCGACTTCTTCTTCTACTTCTTCGTCTCCATCTTCTTCTATTACTTCTACTTCTTCTCTTCCTCCGTCATCTTGTTCATTTAATTCTTCTTCTTCTTCTTCTCTTACTTCTTCTTTTTCTTCTTCTTCCTCTTCTTGTTATTCTTCTTCTTATTCCTATTCTTGCTCTTCTTCTTCTTCTACTCCTTCACCTTCTTCTTCTTCTTCTTCTTCTTCTTACTGTTCCCCTTCTTCTTCTTCTTCTTCTTCTTACTCTTCTTCTTCTTCCTCTTCTTCTTCCTCTCCTTCCACTTCTTCTTTTTCTTCTTCTACTTCTTCTTCTTCTTCTTCTTCTTGCACTTCAACTTCCTCTTCTTCTTTTACTTCTTCCTCCTCCTCTTTTTCTTTTTCTTCTTCTTCTTCTTCTTCTTCTTCTTCTTCTTCTTCTAATTCTTCTTCTTCTTCTTCTTCTTCTTCTTCTTCATTTTCTTCTTCTTCTTCCACTTCTTGTTATCTTCATAATCATCATCTTCTTCTTCTTCTACTTCTTCTGCAACTTTTTTTTCTTCTTCTACTTCTTCTTCTTCGTCTTGTTGTTGTTCTTCTTCTTCTTCTTCTTATTCTTCTTCTTCATCTACTTCTTCTTCTTCTTCTTCCTTGTCTTCTTCTTCTTCCTTGTCTTCTTCTTCTACTACTTCATCTTCTACTTCTTCCTCCTCTTCTTCTTTATCTTCTTGTACTTCTTCTTCTTCTTCTTCTTCTTCTTATTCTACTTCTTCTTCTTCCTTTTCTTCTACACCTTCTTCTTCTTCTTCTTCTTCTTCTTCTTTTGCTTCTTCTTCTTCTTCTACTTCTTCTACTTCGTCTTCTACTTCATCATCTTCTTCTTCATCTTCTCTTTTTCTAAATCTTCTTCTTCGTCTTCTTCCACTTCTCCCTCTTCCACCATATCTTCTTCTTTCTCTTATTCGTTTTCTTCTTCCACTTGCTTCACATCTTCTTCTACTCCCACTTGTTCTTCTTCCCCTTCTTCTTCTTCTTCTTCCTCTTCATCTTCCCCTTCTTCTTCTTCTTCTTCTTCTTCTTCTTTTCCTTCTCCTTCTTTATCTCCATCTTTTTCTTCATCATCATCATCATCTTCTTCTTCTTCTTCCCCTTCTTCCTCTTCATCTTCTTCCTCCTTTTCTTCCTCTTCTTCTTCTTCATCTTCTTTTCTTCCTCTTCTTCTTCTTCTATTACTTCTTCATCTTCTTTTTCGTCTTCTTCTCTTCTTCTACTTCTTCTTCTTGTTTTTCTTCTACTTCTCTCTATTGTTACACTTCTTCTTCTTCCTCTTCTTCTCCTTCTTCCACTTCCACATCTTCCTCTTCTTCTTCTTCTCAATCTTTTTCTTCTTCTTCTTTTCCTTTCTATTCTTCTTTTTCTTCTTCTTCTTCTTCTTCATCTTTCTCCTCCTCCTCCATATCCTCTTGATCTTCTTCTTCATCTTTTTCCTCTTCATTTTTATCATCAACTTCTTCTTCTTGCTCTTCTTCTTTTCTTCTTCTTTTTGTACCACTTCTTCTATTCTTCCTCCTAATCTTCTTCTTCTTCATCATCCCCATCTCTTCATCTTCCTTTTATTCTTATTCTTCTTCTTCTTTCACTTCTTCTTCTTCTTCCTCCTCCTCTTTCTGTAATTCTTCTTCTTCTTCTTCTTCCTTTCTCATCTTCTTCTTCTCCTTCATCTTATTCTTCCGCTATTTCTTCTTCTTCATGTTCCTCTTCATCTTCTTCCACTTATTATTATTATTATTGTTGTTATTATTATTATTATTTCTTTTTCTTCTTTTTCTTCATCATCATCTTCTTCTTCTTCATCACGATCATCATCATCATCTTCTTCTTCTTCTTCTTCCACTTCTTCTTCTTGTTCTTCTTTTTCTTCTTCTTCTTCTTCTTCTTCTTGTTCTTCACTTTCTCCCTCTCTTTTACTTCCTCTTCCTCTTCTTCTCCTTTTTCTTCTTCTTCTCATTCTTCCTCTTCTTCGTTTTCCTCTTCCTCTTTCCCTTCTCCTTCTTCTTCTTCTTCTTCTTTGACTTCTTCTTCTTCTTCTTCTTCTCCATCTTCTTCTTCTAATTCTTGTTCTTCCCCTCCTCCTACTTTTTCTTCTTCTTCTTAAACTTCTTTATCTTCTTCTTCTTCTTCTTCTTCCTCTTCTTCTTCTTCTTTCTTTCTTCTTCTTTTTCTTCTTCATCTTCTACTACTACTACTACTGCTTCACCTTCTTCTTCTTCTTCTTCTTCTTCTTCTTCCTCTTCTTCTTCTTTTTTTTTTCTTCTTCTTCCTCTTCCTCTTCTTCTTCTTCTTCTTCTTCCCCTTAATCTTCTTCTTCTTGATCTTCTTCTTCAACTTCGTCTTTTCTTCTACCTCCTTTTCTTCTTCACTTTCTTCGTCTTCTTTTACTTCTTCTTTTTCCTCTTCTTCTTCTACATCTTCTACTTCTTCTACTTCTTGTTCTTCTTATTTTACTTCTTCTTCTACTACTACTACTAATTCTTGATCTACTTCTTCTTCTTCATCTTCATCTTCTTCTAGTTCTTTTTCTTCCTCTCTTCTTCTTCTTAATGTTTTTTCTTTTGCTCCTTTTTCTTCTTCTTGTTCATCTTCTTCGTCTTCTTCTTCTCTTCTTCTACTTCTTGTTTTTCTTCTACCATTTCTCCTTTTTCATTCACTTTTTCTTCCTATTCTTCTTTTTCTTCATCAACTTCTTCTTCTTCTTCTTCATCATCATCATAATCTTTTCTTCTTCTCATTTTCTTCTTGTTGTTCTTTTTTTGTTCTTCTGCTTCTTCTTCATCATCATCATAATCTTTTCTTCTTCTCATTTTCTTCTTGTTGTTCTTTTTTTGTTCTTCTTCTTCTTCTTCTTTGTATCTTTCTGCTCCTCCTTCTTTGACTTCTTTTTTTCTTCTTCTTATTCTACTTCTTCTTCTTCTTCTCGATCTCCTTCTCTACTTCTTATTCTTCTCCTTATCCTTCATCTTCTCCTTCTAATTCTTCTTCTTCTTCTTCTACTTCTCCTTCTTCTTTTTCTTCTTCTTCTTCTTTTTCTTCTTCTTCTGCTTCTTCTGCTTCTTCACCTTCTTCTTCTTCTGCTACTTTTCTCTTCTTCTTCCACTTCTTTTTTTATTCTTCTTCTTCTTCCTCTTGTTCTTCTTCTTCCTCTACTCTTCTTCTTCTTCTTCTTCTTCTTCCTTCTATTCTTCTTCTTCTTCATCACCATCGTCACCTACCTCTTCTTCTTCTTCCTCTTCTTCATCTTCTTCTTCTGTATCTTCTTTTTTTACTTCTTCTTCTTCTTCTTCTTATATTAGTACTAAAACTACTATTAATACTACTTCCTTTTCTACTTCTTCTTCTTCTTCTTCTTCTTGTTCATCATCTCCTTCTACTTTTTCTTCTTCTTCATATTCCACTTATTCTTCTTATTCTCCTTCTTCTTCTTCTTCTTCTTTCACTTCTTCTTCATCATCATCTTCTTCTTCTTCTTCATCTTCTTCTTCATCATCATCTTTTTCTTCTTCTCTTCCTCTACTTCTTTTTCTTCTTCTTCCATTTCTCCCTCTCTTCCACTTCTTTTTTCTCCTATCTTTTTTTCTTGTTCCACTTCCTCTTTTACCTCTTCATCTTCTTCTTCTTCTTCTACATCTTCTTCCTCTACTTCTTCTTTCTTTCTTCCTATTGTTCTTCTTTGTTTTGTCCTTCTTCTTCTTCTTCTTTTTCTTCTTCTTCTTTGACTTCTTCTTCTTCTTCTTCTTCTACCTCTTCTTCTTCTTCCTCTCCATCATCTTCTTCTAATTCTTGTTCTTCCCCACCTCCTTCTACTTTTTCTTCTTCTTCTTAATCTTCTTTATCTTCTTCTACTTCTTCTACTTCTTCTTTTTGTTCTTCTTCTTCCTTTACATCTTATTTTGCTTATTCTTCATTTTTTTCTTCATCTACTTCTTACTCTTCGCCATCATCTTCTTCTTCCACTTCTTCTTTTTATTCTCCTTGTCCTTTTACTTCTTCTTCTTCTTCTTCTTCTACTTTTTCTTCTTCTTCTTCTTCCTCTTCTTCTTCTTCTTCTTCTTCTGATTCCTCTACTTCTGCTTCCTCATCTACTTCTTTTTCTTTTTCTTTTTCTTCTTCACTATCTTCTTCTTCTTCTTCTTCTTCTTCTTCTTCTTATTCTTCCTCTTTTTCTTGTTCTTCCTCTTCTTCTTTCTCTTGTTCTTTTTCTTCCTCTTCTTCTTCTTCTTACACTTCTCTTTTTTCTTCTTCTACTTCTACTTCTTCTTCTTCTTCTTCAAATTGTGCTTCATCTTCCTCTTCTTCTTCTACTTCTTCTTCTTCCTCCTCTTCTTCTTTTTCTTCTTCTTCTTTTTCTTCTTCTTTTAATTCCCCTACTTCTTCTTCTTCTTCCTTTTCTTCTTCTTCTTCCACTTCTTCTTATTCTTCATCTTCTTCTTCTTCTTCTCTGACAACAACTTCTTCTTATTCTTCCACTTCTTCTTCCTTGTCTTCTTCTTCTTGTTGTTGTTCTTCTTCATTTTTTTTCATCTACTTCTTCTTCTTCTTCTTTGTTGTCTTCTTCTACTACTTTCTATTCTATTACTTCCTCTTCTACTTCTTTATCTTCTTGTTCCACTTTTCTTCTTGTTTTTCTTCTTCTTCTTCTTATTCTATTTTTTCTTCCTCCTATTCTTCTATGCCTTCTTCTTTTTCTTCTTCTTCTTCTTCTTCTTCTTCTTCTTCTTCTTTGACTTCTTCTTCATCATCTTCTTCTTCATCTTCTCTCCATCAACTTCTTCGTCATCTTCTTCCACTACTCCCTGTTCCGACGTATCTTCTTCTTCCTCTGGTTCTTTTCTTCTTCCACTTTTCTTCCTCATGTCCTTCTCCTTCTTCTTCTTCTTCTTCTTGTTTCGTTTTTTCATCTTCTTCTTCCTCTTCTTCTTCCATTTCTTCTTCTTCTTCTTCTTCTTCTTCTTCTTCTTCTTACTCTCCTTCTCCTTCGTCATCTCCTTATTTTTCTTCTTCTTCTTCTTCCTCTTCTTCTTCTTTTTCTTCTCATTCTTCTTCTTCTTCTTCATTTCAATTCTCTTCTACTTCATCTTTTCATCTTCTTTTTGATCATTATCTTCTTCTTCTTCTTCTTCTTGCTCTTCTTCCTCTTCTTCTTCTTCTTTTTCTTCGTCTTCTTCCTTTTCTTCTTCTCCGACCTCTTCTTCTTCTTCTTCCTCCTAATATTCTTCTTCAACATCCTCTTCTCCTCATCTTCTTCTTCTTCTTCGTCTTCACTTCTTCGTCTTGTTCCTCCTCCTCAACTTCCTATTCTTCTTCTTCCTCTTCTTCATCATCTTCTTCTTCTCCTTCTTCTTCTTCCTCTTCTTCTTCTTCTTCATCTTCCTCTTCTTCTTCTTCCACATATTATCATTATTATTATTATTATTATTATTACTATTATTATTATTTTTATTATTATTCTACCTCTTCTTCTTCTTCATCTTCTTCTTCAATTTTTTCTTCTTCTTCTTTCATTTCTTATTCTACATAATTTCTTCTTCTTTTTCTTCTTATTCTTCTTCTTTGACAACTTCTTCTTCTTCTTCATCTACTTCTTCTTCGTTGTCTTCTTCTTCTTATTGTTGTTGTTGTTCTTCTTCTTCTTCTTCTTCTTTTTCATCTACTTCTTCTTCATCTTCTTCTTTGTCTTCGTCTTCAACTACTTCCTCTTCTACTACTTCCTCCTCTAACTCATTATCTTCTTGTTCCTCTTTTTCTTCTTCTTCTTCTTCTTCTTATTATTATTATTATTCTACTTCTTCTTCCTCTTCTTGTATGCCCTCTTATTCTTCTTCCTTTTTTTTTGCTTCGTCTTCTTCTTGTTGTTCTTATTCTTCTACTTCTTCTTCTTCGTCTTTGACTTCTTCTTCATCATCTTCTTCTTCATCTTTTCTCCTTCTACTTCTTCTTTGTCTTCTTCCACTACTCTCTGTTCCTCCATATCTTCCTCTTCCTCCTGTCCTTTTTTGCTTCCACTTCTTCTTTCGCTTCTTATTCTTCTCCCTCTTGTCTTTCTTCTCCTTCTTCTTCTTCTTCTTCTTCTTCTTCTTCCTCTTTTTCTTCTTCTTCTTCCCCTTCTTCTTCCATTTCTTCTTCTTCTTCTTCTTCCTTTCCTTCTCCATCTTCATCTCCTTATTCTTCTTCTTCTTCTTCTTCTTCTTCTTCTTCTTCCTCTTTTTCTTATTCCTCCTCCTCTTCTTCTTCTTCTTCTTCTTCTTCATCTCCTTCTACTTTTTCTTCTTCAAATTCCACTTATTCTTCTTATTCCCCTTCTTCTTCTTCTTCTTCTTCTTTCACTTCTTCTTCATCATCATCTTCTTCTTCTTCTTCATCATCATCTTTTTCTTCTTCTCTTCCTCCACTTCTTTTTCTTCTTCTTCCATTTCTCCCTCTCTTCCACTTCTTTTTCCTCTTATCTTTTTTTCCTGTTCCACTTCCTCTTCTACCTCTTCATCTTCTTCTTGTTCTTCTACTTCTTCTTCCTCTACTTCTTCTTCTTTTTTTCTTTCTATTGTTCTTCTTTGTTTTGTTCTTCTTCTTCTTCGTCTTTTTCTTCTTCTTCTTTGACTTCTTCTTCTTCTTCTTCTTCTTCTTCTTCTACCTCTTCTTCTTCTTCCTCTCCATCATCCTCTTCTAATTCTTGTTCTTCCCCACCTCCTTCTACTTTTTCTTCTTCTTCTTAATCTTCTTTATCTTCTTCTACTTCTTCTACTTCTTCTTTTTGTTCTTCTTCTTCCTTTACATCTTATTTTGCTTATTCTTCATTTTTTTCATCTACTTCTTACTCTTCGCCATCATCTTCTTCTTCCACTTCTTCTTTTTATTCTCCTTCTCCTTTTACTTCTTCTTCTTCTTCTACTTTTTCTTCTTCTTCTTCTTCCTCTTCTTCTTCTTCTTCTTCATCTTCTTCTGATTCCTCTACTTCTTCTTCTTCATCTACTTCTTTTTTTCCTTTTTCTATTTCTTCTTCATTATCTTCTTCTTCTTCTTCTTCTTCTTACTCTTCCTTTTTTTCTTGTTCTTCCTCTTCTTCTTCCTCTTGTTCTTCTTCTTCCTCTTCTACTTCTTACACTTCTCTTTTTTCTTCTTCTACTTCTACTTCTTCTTCTTCTTCAAATTGTGCTTCATCTTCCTCTTCTTCTTCTACTTCTTCTTCTTCCTCTTCTTCTTTTTCTTCTTCTTCTTTTTCTTCTTCTTTTAATTCCCCTACTTCTTCTTCTTCTTCCTTTTCTTCTTCTTCTTCTTCCACTTCTTCTTATTCTTCATCTTCTTCTTCTTCTTCTCTGACAACAACTTCTTCTTATTCTTCTACTTCTTCTTCCTTGTCTTCTTCTTGTTGTTGTTCTTCTTCTTCTTCTTTTTTCATCTACTTCTTCTTCTTCTTCTTTGTTGTCTTCTTCTACTACTTCCTATTCTATTACTTCCTCTTCTACTTCTTTATCTTCTTGTTCCACTTTTATTCTTGTTTTTCTTCTTCTTCTTCTTCTTATTCTATTTCTTCTTCCTCCTCTTCTTTTATGCCTTCTTCTTTTTCTTCTTCTTCTTCTTCTTCTTCTTCTTCTTTGACTTCTTCTTCATCATCTTCTTCTTCATCTTCTCTCCGTCAACTTCTTCGTCATCTTCTTCCACTGCTCCCTGTTCTGACTTATCTTCTTCTTCCTCTGGTTCTTTTCTTCTTCCACTTTTTCTTCCTCATGTCCTTCTTCTTCTTGTTGTTCTTCTTGTTTCGTTTTTTCATCTTCCTCTTCCTCTTCTTCTTCCTTTTCTTCTTCTTCTTCTTCTTCTTCTTCTTCTTCCTCTTCTTCTCCTTCTTCATCTCCTTATTTTTCTTCTTCTTGTTCTTCCTCTTCTTCTTCTTTTTCTTCCACTTTTGCATCTTCTTCTTCTTCTTCTTCATTTCAATTCTCTTCTACTTCATCTTTTCATCTTCTTTTTTATCATTATATTCTTCTTCTTCTTCTTCTTACTCTTCTTCCTCTTCTTCTTCTTTTTCTTCGTCTTCTTCCTTTTCTTCTTCTCCGACCTCTTCTTCTTCTTCTTCCTCCTAATATTCCTTATCTTCAACATCCTCTTCTCCTCTTCTTCTTCTTCTTCTTCATCTTCCACTTCTTCTTCTTGTTCCTCCTCCTCATCTTCCTATTCTTCTTCTTCCTCTTCTTCATCATCTTCTTCTTCTCCTTCTTCTTCTTCCTCTTCTTCTTCTTCTTCATCTTCCTCTTCCTCTTCTTCCACTTATTATCATTCTTATAATTATTATTATTATTATTACTATTATTATTATTTTTATTATTATTCTACCTTTTCTTCTTCTTCATCTTCTTCTTTAATTTTTTCTTCTTCTTCCTTTTCTTCTTCTTCTTCCATTTCTTATTCTACATAATTTCTTCTTCTTCTTTTTCTTCTTATTCTTCTTCTTTAACAACTTCTTCTTCCTCTTGATCTACTTCTTCTTCTTATTGTTGTTCTTCTTCTTCTTCTTTTTCATCTACTTCCTGTTCATCTTCTTCTTTGTTTTCGTCTTAAACTACTTCCTGTTCTACTACTTCCTCTTCTAACTCTTTATCTTCTTGTTCCTCTTTTTCTTCTTCTTCTTCTTCTTCTTCTTCTTCTTATTCTACTTCTTCTTCCTCTTCTTGTATGCCCTCTTCTTCTTCTTCTTCTTTTATTTTGCTTCGTCTTCTTCTTCTTCTTCTTCTTCTTCTTCTACTTCTTCTTCTTCGTCTTTGACCTCTTCTTCATCATCTTCTTCTTCATCTTTTCTCCTTCTACTTCTTCTTCTTTGTCTTCTTCCACTACTCTCTATTCCTCCATATCTTCCTCTTCCTCCTGTCCTTTTTTTCTTCCACTTCTTCTTTCGCTTCTTATTCTTCTCCCTCTTGTCCTTCTTCTCCTTCTTCTTCTTCTTCTTCTTCTTCTTCCTCTTTTTCTTCTTCTTCTTCCCCTTCTTCTTCCATTTCGTCTTCTTCCTTTCCTTCTCCTTCTTCATCTCCTTATTCTTCTTCTTCTTCTTCCTCCTCTTCTTCTTATTCCTCCTCCTCTTCTTCTTCTTCTACTTCTTCTTCATCTCCTTCTACTTTTTCTTCTTCTTCATATTCCACTTATTCTTCTTATTCTCCTTCTTCTTCTTCTTCTTCTTTCAGTTCTTCTTCATCATCATCTTCTTCTTCTTCTTCATCTTCTTCTTCATCATCATCTTTTTCTTCTTCTCTTCCTCTACTTCTTTTTCTTCTTCTTCCATTTCTCCCACTCTTCCACTTCTTTTTCCTCTTATCTTTTTTTCCTGTTCCACTTCCTCTTCTACCTCTTCATCTTCTTCTTGTTCTTCTACTTCTTCTTCCTTTACATCTTTTTTTCTTCCTATTATTCTTCTTTGTTTTGTTCTTCTTCTTCTTCTTCTTTTTCTTCTTCTTCTTCTTCTTCTTCTTCTACCTCTTCTTCTTCTTCCTCTCCATCATCTTCTTCTAATTCTTGTTCTTCCCCACCTCCTTCTACTTTTTCTTCTCTTCTTAATCTTCTTATCTTCTTTTACTTCTTCTACTTCTTCTTTTTCGTCTTCCTATTCCTTTACATCTTATTTTGCTTATTCTTCATCTTTTTCTTCATCTACTTCTTACTCTTCGCCATCATCTTCTTCTTCCACTTCTTCTTTTTATTCTCCTTCTCCTTTTACTTCTTCTTCTTCTACTTTTTCTTCTTCTTCTTCTTCCTCTTCTTCTTCTTCTTCTTATTCTTCTTCTTCTTCTCTTCCTCCTCCTTGTCCTTCTCTTTTACTTCTTCCTCTTCTTCTTCTTTTCTTCTTCTTCTCCTTCTTCCCCTTCTTCTTTTCCCTCTTCTTCTTTCCGTTGCCCTACTTCTTCTTCTTCTTCTTCTTCTTCTTCTTCTTCTCCGTCTTCTTTTTCTACTTCTTGTTCTTTCCCTCCTCTTCCTCCTTTTTGTTCTTCTTCTTAATCTTTTTTATCTTCTTCTTCTTCTTCTTCTTTTTTCTTCATAATCTTTTTCTTCTACTACTGCTACTACTACTACTTCTGGACCTTCTTCTTCTTCTTCTTCTGTTACTTACACTTCTCCTTCTCCTTCTCCACCTCCTTCTTCTTCTTCTTCCATTTCTTCTTTTTCTTTTTCTTCTTTTGCTTCTTCTTCTTCTTCTTCTTCTTCCACTTCTTCTTCTTCTTCTTCCCATTCATCTTCTTCTTGTTGATCGTCTTCTTCAACTTCCTCTTCTTCTTCTTCTTCCTTTTCTTCTTCACCTTCTCCTTCTTCTTTTACTTCTTCTTTTTCCTTTTCTTTTTCTACTTCTACTTCGTCTACTTCTTCTTCTACTTCTTCTTCTACTCCTACTACTACTACTAATTCCTCATTTACTTCCTATTCTTCATCTTCTTCTACTTGTCTTTCTTCTTCTTCTTCTTCTTCTTCTAATTCACTTTCTTCTTCTTCTTTTTCTTCTTCATCTTCTTCATCATCTTTTTTCTTTTACTTCTTCAACTTCTAATTCTTCCTCTTCGTCTTCTTCTTCATTTTCATCTTCTTCTTCTTCCCTTCTTCTAATTCTTCTTGTTTTCTTTCTCCATTTCTTCCTCTTCATCTACTTCTTCTTCCTTTTCTTCCTCTTCTTCTACCACTTCTTCTTCCTCTTATTATTATTATTATTATTATTATTATTATTATTATTATTATTATTATTATTATTATTATTATTCATCCTCTATTTTTTCTTCTCATTTTCTTCCTATTGTTATTATTTTTTTGTTCTTTTTCTTCTTATTATTCTCCTTTTTCTCCTCCTCCTTTGACTAATTTTTCTTCTTCTTCTTCTTCTTCTTCTTCTCTATCTCCTTCTACTACTTCTTCTTCTTCTCTTTCTTCATCTTCTCCTTCTAATTCTTCTTTTTCTTCTTCTTCTTCTTCTTCTCCTTCTTGTCCTACTTCTTCTTCTTCTCCATCTTCTACTTCTTCACCTTCTTCTTCTTCTACTTCATACTCTTCTTCTTCAACTTCTTCTTCCATTTCATCTTTTTATTCTTTTTCATCTTACTACTCTTCATCCTCTTTTTCTTATTCTTTTTCTTCTTCTTCCTTTTCTTCTTCTTCTTGTTCTTCTTTCTCTTCTTCTTCTTCTTCTTCCTCACCTCCTTCTGCTTCTTCTTCTTCTTCTTCTTCTTCTTCTTCTTCTTTCTTCTCTTCTTCTTCTTCCTCTTCTTCTTCTTCTTCTTCTTCTTCTTCTTCTTCTTCTTCTTCTTCCTCTTCTTCTTCTTCCACTTCTTCCTTTTCTTCTTCTTTTTCTTCGTCTTCTTCTTCTTGTTCTTCTTCCACTTCTTCCTTTTCTTCTTCTTCTTCTTCTTCTCGTTCTTCCTCTTCTTCTTCTTCTTCTTCTTTTCTCCTTCTTCTTCTTCTTCTTCTTCTTCTTGTTCTTCTCTTCTACTTCTACTTCTTCTTCTTCGTCTTCTTCCAGTTCTCCCTCTTCCTACAAATCTTTTTCTTCCTTTTGTTACTCTTCTTCTTCCACTTCTTCTTTCGCTTCTTCTTCGTCTCCCTCTTGTTCTTCCTCCTCTTCTTCTTCTTCTTCTTCCTCTTCTTCTTCCACTTTTTCTTCTTCTTCACCTTCTCCATCTTCATCTCCTTGTTTTTCTTCTTCTTCTTCTTCATCTTTTTCTTCCGTGCCTTCCTCTTCTTCTTCTTCCCCTTCTTCTTCTTCATCTTCTTTTTCTTTTACGTCTTCTTCTTCTTCTGCTATTTCTCCATCTTCTTCATCTTCTACTACTTCTTAGTATTCATCTTCTTCTTCGTCCTCTTCAGTTCTTCTATTTCTTCTTCATCTTGTTCTTCCACTTCTCTCTCTTGTTACACTCCCTCTTCTTCCTCTTCTTCTTTATTTTCAACTTCTACATCTTCCTCTTCATCTTCTTCTTATTATTCTTATTTTGTTCTTTTCCTTTCTCTTCTTCTTCTTCTGCTTCCTCCTCCTCCACATCTTCTT
This sequence comes from Vanilla planifolia, assembly GCA_023846275.1. Lineage (NCBI taxonomy): Eukaryota > Viridiplantae > Streptophyta > Magnoliopsida > Asparagales > Orchidaceae > Vanilla > Vanilla planifolia. The sequence goes on along the minus strand of JAIUJO010002685.1, from coordinate 298,532 downwards.
GCTCTTCTTCTTCATCTTTTTCCTCTTCTTTTTCATCATCATCTTCTTCTTCTTCATCTTCGTGCTCGTCCTCCACTTCTTCTTCTTCTTCTTCTTCTTCTCTTCTACCTGTTCTTCTTCTTCTTCCTCGATTCTTCTACTTCTTCATCGTCCTCTTCAGCTCATCTTCCTCATCTTCTTCTTCTTCTTTTACTTCTTCTTCTTCTTCTCCTTCTTCTTCTTCTTCTTCCTCTTTTTCATCTTCTTCATCTTCCTCTTCTTCTTCTTCCAATTATTATTATTATTCTAATTATTATTGTTATTATTATTATTATTATTATTATTATGATTATTCTACCTCTTCTTCTTTTTCTTCTTCATAATCTTCTTCTTCTTCTTCTACTTCCTGTTCTTCTTCTTTTTGTTCTTGTTCTTCTTGTTCTTCTTCTTCTTCTCTGACTTCTTCTCCTGCTTCTAGTTCTTCCCCTCCTGCTCCATCTCCTTTTACTTCTTAATCTTCTTAATCTTCTTCTTCTTCCTCCTCCTTCTCCTCCTCTTCTTCTTCTAACTACTTACTACTTCTTCTTCTTCTTCTTCTTCTTCATCTTCTTCTTCTTCTTCTTCTTCTTCTTCTTTCTTCTTCTTCTTCTTCGTCTTCTTCTGCTTTTACTACTACTACTACTTCTTCACCTTCTCTACTTCTTCTTCTACTTACTCTTCTCCTTCTCCTTCTCCTTCTCCTTCTTCTTCTTCTTTTTCCTCTTCTTCTTTTTTCTTCTTCATCTTTTAATTCTCTTTCTTCTTCCTTTCTCTTCTTCTTTTTCTTCTTCTTCTTCTACATTCCCATCTTGATCTTCTTCTTTAAGTTCCTGTTTTCTTCTTCTTCTTCTTCTCTTACTTCTTCTTATTCTTCTTCTTAATCTTTTTTTCTTTTACTTCTTCATCTTCTACCTCTTCTTCTTCAACATCTTCTTCATCTTCTTCTTCTTCTTCTACTCTTCTTCTACTTCTTGTTTTTCTTCTTCCATTTCTCCCTCTTCATCCACTTCTTCTTCTTCTTCCAATTCTACTTTTTCTTCTTCCACTTCTTCTTCTTCTTCTTCTTCTTCATCTTCTCCTTCTTTAAATTTTCTCCTTGTTGTTCTTCTTTTTTTTGTTCTTATTATTCTTCTTCTTCTGTTCTTACTCCTATTTCTTTGACTTTTTCTTCTTTCTCTTCTCTTGATTCATCTTCTTATTCTTCTCCATCTCTTTCTTCTACTTCTACTTCATCTACTCCTCCTTCATCTTCTCCTTTTAATTCTTCTTCTTCTTTGTCTTCCTCATCTACTACTTCTTCTTCTTCTCCTTCTTCTTCTTCATCATCTTCCTCTTCCTCTTCTTCTTCTTCCTCTTATTCTTCTTCTTCTTCTTCTTCTTCCATGACTACTACTACTTCCTCTTCTACTTCTTCTTCTTCTTCTTCTTCTTCATCTCCTTCGTCTACTTTTTCTTCTTCTTCTTCTTCGACTTATTCTCTTTCTTCTTCTTCTTCTTCTTCTTCTTCTTCTTCTACTTGTTCTTCTTCAACTTCTTCTTCTTCTTCATCTTCTTCTTCTACTACTACTTCCACTTCTGCTTCCTCTTCTTCTTCTTCTTCACCTATTTCTTCTCCTTTCTCTTCTTCTTCTAATTCTTTTTAATCTTCTTTTAATTTTGCTTCTTCTTCTTCTCTTCTCCTTCTTCTTTTCCTTCTTCTCCTACTTCCTCGTCTTCATCATCTTCTCTTTCTTTTGCTTCTTCTTCTTTGTCTTCTTTTTCATCATCTTCTTCATCTTCTCTTCTTCTTCTTCTTCTTCTCCATCTCTTTCTTCTTCTTCTTCTTCTCCTCCTCCTTCATCTTCTCCTTCTAATTCGTCTTCTTCTTCTTCTTCTTCTTCTACTTCTTCTTCTTCTTCTTTTTCTTTTGCTTCTTTTGCTTATTCACCTTCTTCTTGTTCATCTCCATCTTACTCTTCTCCTTCATCTACTTCTTCCACTTCTTTTTATTCTTCTACTTCTTCCTCCACTTCTTCTTCTTCTTCCACTTCTTCTTTTTCTTCGTCTTCTTCTTCTTCTTCCTCTTATCTTCTTCTTCTTCTTCTTCTTCATGATCATCATCATCATCATCCTCTTCTTCTTCTTCTTCCTATTCTTATTCTTCTTCTTGTTCTTGTTCTTATTCTTCTTCTATTTCTTCTTCTTCTTGTTCTTCTTCCTCTTCTTCTTACATTTTTTCTTCCACTTCTTCCTCTTCTTCTTCTTCTTCTTCATCATCATCATCTTCTTCTTCTACTAGTTCCTGTTTTGCTTCCTATTCTTCTTTTTCTTCTTCTTCTTCTTCTCTTTTTTCTACTTCTTCTTCTTTCTTCTTTTTATTTTGCCTCTTCTTCTTCTCCTTCTTTTCCTTTTCTTCTTCTTCTTCATCATCATCTTCTTCATCTTCACTTCTTCCACTTCTTCTTTTTCTTCTTCCACTTCTCCCTTTTCTTCCACATCTTCTTCTACTTCCTCGACTTTTTCTTCTTGCCCTTTATCTTCCTCTCCCTCTTCTCCATTTTCTCCAACCTTTTCTTCTTCTTCTTCCTCCTCTTTTTCTTCTTCTTCATCATTCTATCATTCTTCTTCTTCCCCTTCTACTTCCTCTTCTTCTTCTAATTCTTCTTCTTCTTCTCCTCCTCCTCCTCCTTCTCCTTCTCTTTTACTTCTTCCTCTTCTTCTTCTTTTCTTCTTTTCTCCTTCTTCCTCTTCTTGTTTTTCCTCTTCATCTTTCCAGTGCCCTGCTTCTTCTTCTTCTTCTTCTTCTTCTTTAACTTCTTCTTCTTCTTCTTCTTCTTCTCCGTCTTCTTCTTCTTCTACTTCTTGTTCTTGCCCTCCTCATCCTCCTCCTTTTTCTTCTTCTTCTTAATCTTCTTTATCTTCTTCTTCTTCGTCTTCTTCTTTCTTCATAATGTTCTTCTTCTACTACTACTACTGTTACTACTACTCCTGCACAATCTTCTTCTTCTTCTTCTTCTTCTACTACTACTACTACTTACTCTTCTCCTTCTCCTTCTCCACCTCCTTCTTCTTCTTCTGCTTCTTCTTTTTCTTTTTCTTCTTTTGCCTCTTCTTCTTCTTCGTCTTCTTCATCTTCTTCTTCTTCTTCCTCTTCTTCTTCTTCCCATTCTTCTTCTTCTTGATCATCTTCTTCAACCTCCTCTTCTTCTTCTTCCTTTTCTTCTTCGCCTTTTTTTTCTTTTTCCTTTTCTTCTTCTACTTCTACTTCCTCTACTTCTTCTTCATCTTCTTCTTCTTCTTCTTCTTCTTCTCCTACTACTACTACTATTACTAATTCCTCATCTACTTCCTCTTCTTCATCTTCTTCTACTTGTTTTTCTTCTTCTTCTTCTTCTCCTAATTCACTTTCTTCTTCTTCTTTTACTTCTTCTTCTTCTTCTTCTTTCTTTTACTTCTTCTTCATCTTCTAATTCTTCCTCTTCGTCTTCTTCTTCATCATCATCATCTTCTTCTTCCTTTTTTCTACTTCTTTTTT
>JAIUJO010002685.1:280000-290000 GCA_023846275.1 Vanilla planifolia | reverse complement strand
TTCTCTGTTTTCTTCTTGTTCTTCTTTCACTTCTTCTTCTTCTTCTTGTTCTTCATCTTCTTCTTTTTCTTCTTCTCCTTCTTCGTTTTTTCTTCTTCTTCTTCCTCCTCCTCTTCTTCTTCTTCCTCCTCTTCTTCTTCTTCTTCTCCATCTTCTTCTTCTACTTCTTCTACTTCTTTTTCTTCACCTTCTTCATCTTCTTCTTCTAATTCCTCTTCTTCCTCTTCTTCTTCTTCTTCTTCTACTTCTACTACTACTTCTTCTTCCTCTTCAAATTCTTCTTCTTCTTCTTCTTCTTCTTTTTCTTATTCTTCTTTGGCTTCTTCACCATCTTCTTCTTATGTTTCTTCTTCATCTTCTTTATCTTCTTCTTTTTCTTTTACTTCTTCTTCTTCTTCTTCTTCTTCTTTTGCTTCTTTTTCTTCTTCATCTTCTTCTTCTACTTCTTGTTCTTCCACTCCTCCTTAGCCATCTTCTTCTTTTTCTTCATCGTTTTCTTCTTCTTCTACTTCCTCTTCTCCTCCTCCTTCAACTTCCACTTCTTTTCCTCTTCTTCTTCTTCTTCTTCTTCTTCTTCTTCTTTGCTCTTCTTCTCCTTCTTCTTCTTTCTCTTCTTCTTCCGCTTCTTCTTCTTCATTTTGTTTTTCTTCTTCTACTTCTTCTTCTTCTTCTTCTTCCTCCTTTTCTTCTTCATCTTCTTCATCTTCATCATCTTCCTCTTCTTCTTCTTCTTCCTCTTCTTCTTCTCTTTGTTGTTCTTCTTTTACCTTTTTTCTTTTTCCTCTTCTTCTTCTTCATCTACTTCTTCTTTTTCTTCTTCTACTTCTTCTTCTTCTTCTTCTTCTTATACTACTACTACTACTACTACCACTACTTCCTCTTGTACTTCTTCTTCTTCTTCTCTTTCTTCTTCTCTTTCTTTTTTTTTCTTCTTTTACTTCTTCATCCTCTTATTCTGTTTCTTCTTCTTCTTCTTCTCTTTCTTCTTCTTCTACTTCTTCTTCTTGTACAGCTCATTTTACTTGTTCTTCTTTATCTTCAACCTCTTCTTCTTCATCTTTTATTTCTTTATTTTCTTCCTCCTCTTTGCTTCTTCTTCTTCTTCTTCTTTTTCCACTTCCATGCCTCCCGCTTCTTCCACTTCTTCTTCCTCTTCTTCTTTTTCTTCTTCCACTTCTTGTTCTTCTTCTTCTTCTTCTTCTTCTTCTTTTGCTCTTTTTCTTCGTCTTGTTCTTCTCTGTTTTCTTCTTGTTCTTCTTCCTTTTCTTCTTCTTCTTCGTCATCTTCTTCTTTTTCTTCTTCTTTTTCTCTTCTTCTTCTTCCTCCTCTTGTTCTTCTTCTTCTACATGGTCTTCTTCTACTTCTTTTTCTCCACCTTCTTCTTCTTCTTCTTCTTCTACTTCTTTTTCCTCTTATTCTTCTTCTTCTTCTTCTTCTTCTTCTTCTACTTCTTCTGCTTCTTCTTCTTTTTCTTGTTCCTCTTTGTCTTCTTCACCATCTCCTTCTTCTTCTTCTTCTTCTTACTCCTATCTTTCTTCTACTTCTTCCACCTCTTATCGTTCTTCTTCTTCTTCTTCTTCTTCATTCTTCCTTTTCTTCTTCATCTTCTTCTTCATCATCTTCCTCTTCTTTTTCCTCTTCTTCTTCTTCTTCTTCTTCTTCATCTTCTTCTTCTACTATTTCCTTCTCTACTTTTTCTACTTCTTCTTGATCTTCTTCTTTTTCTTTTCCATCTTCTTCTTCTAATTCTTCTTCTTCTTCTCCTTCTTCTTTGTCTTCTTCATTTTCACTTTCTTTTTCTTCTTCTTCTCCTCCTTTTCCTTCTTCTTTGTCTTCTTCCTCGTCATCTCCATCTTCTTCTTCTCTTCTTCTACATATTCTTTGTCTTCTTCCACTTCCCCCTCTTCTTTTATATCTTCGTTTCCCTCCACTTTTTTCTTCCTCAACTTCTTCTTTCTCTTCTTCTTCGTCCCCTTCTTCTTGTTCTTCTACATCTTCTTCTTCTTCTTTCTCTTCTTCCTATTCTTCTTTTTCCTCTCACTCTTTTTCTTACTCTTCTACTTCTTTCTCTTCTTTTTGTTCCTCTTCTTATTCTTCTTCTTCTTCTTCACCTACTTTGTCTTTTACTTTTTCTTGTTCTTCTTCTTATACTTCTACTTCTTCGTCTCCTTCTTCATCTACTCCTTCATCATCTTCTCTACTTCTATTTCATCTTCCTCTTCTTCTTCCACTTCTCCATCTTCTTCTTCCTCCACATCTTCTTGTTCTTGTTCTTTCTCTTTTTTTACAACATTTTTTCTCTTCTTCTTCTTCTCCTTCATCCTCTTCTTCCACTTCTTCTTCTTCTTTATCTTCTTCTTTTTCTTCTATTTATTCATCTTCTTTCTCTTCTTGTTCTTGTTCTTGTTTCTATTCTTCTTCATCTTCCTCTTCTTTTTCTTCTTCTTCTTCTTCTACTTCTTCTTCTACTTCTTCTTTTATTCTACTTCTTCTTCTACTACTTGCTCCTCTTATTCCTCTTCTTCTTCTTCATCTTCTTTGTCTCCTGTTCTTATTCTTCTTATTCCTTTTTACTTCTTCTTCTTCCCCTTCTTGTTCTTCTTCTTATTCTTTTTTTTTCTTCTTCTTCCCCTTCTTGTTCTTCTTCTCCTTCTTCTTCTTCTTCTAGTTCATCTTCTTTTCCTTCTTCCACTTTTTCTTCCCCCTCTTCTACTTTTTCTTCTTGATATTCTTCTTTAACTTCCTCTTTCTTCTTCTCTTACTTCTTCTTCTTCATCATCTTTTTTTCTTTTACTTCTTCTTCATCTTCTACTTCTTCATCTTCTTCTTCTTCTCTTCTACTACTTCTTCTTGTTCTCTTCTTCCATTTCTCCCTCTTCATCCACTTCTTCTTCTTCCTATTATTCTTTTTCTTCTTCCACTTCTTCTTCGTCTTTTCTTCTTCTTCTTCTCATTTTCTCCCTTTTGTTCTCCTTTTTTTGTTCTTATTCTTCCACTTGTTTTATTTCTACTCCTCTTTCTTTTACTTTTTCTTCTTCCTCTTCTTCTTCTTCTTCTCCATCTCTTTCTTCTACTTCTTCTTCTTCTCCTCCCTCATCTTCTCCTTTTAATTCTTCTTCTTCTTTGTCTTCTTCTTCTACTACTTCTTCTTCTTCTTCTTCTTCTTCTTCTTCTTCTCCTTCTTCTTCTTCATCATCTTCCTCTTCTTCTTCTTCTTCATCGACTTATTCTTCTTCTTTTTCGTCTTCTTCTTCTTCTTCTTCTTTTTCTTCCACTACTACCACTACTACTTCCTCTTCTACTTCTTCTTCTTCTTTTTCATCATCTCCTTCGCCTACTTTTTCTTCTTCTTCGACTTATTCTCTTTCTTCTTCTTCTTCTTTTTCTCCTTCTTTTACTTCTTCTTCTTCTTCTTCTTCTATTACTTCCTCTTCTACTTCTTCTTCTCCTTCTTCATCTCCTTCTTCTCCTTTCTCTTCTTCTTCATCTTTTTCTTCCACTTCTTCTTCTTCTAGTTCATCTTCTTTTAATTATTCCTCTTCTTCTTCTTCTTCTTCTTCTTCTTCTTTGCTGCTTCATCCTCTTCTTCTTCTTCTTTTTCTTCTTCTTTTTTCTTCTTCTCCTCTTCCTCTTCATCTTCTTGATCTTCTTCTACTTACTCTTCTACTACTTCTTAGTCTTCATCTTCTTCTTCTTTTTCTTGTTTTCTTCTTCATCTTCTTCTATTGCTCGTTCCTCTTCTTCCTATTCTTCTTCTTCTTTATCTACTTCTTCTTCTTCGCCTTCTTCTTCCTCCTCTTCTACTTATTCTTATTCTTTTCTTCTTCTTATTCCTCTTCTTCTTCTTCCCTTCTTCTTCTCCATCTTCTTCTTCTTCGTCTTCCCCTACTTCTTCTTCTTCTTCTTCATGTTTTTCCTCTTCTTCTTCTTTTTCTTCTTTTTCTACTTCTTCTACTTTTTTTTGACTTGTTCCTCTTCTTCTTTTACTTTTTCTTACTCAGCATCTTCTTCTTCCTATTCATGTTCTTCTTCTTCCTCTTCTTCTTCTTCTTTCTTTATTTCTTCTTCTTCCTCTTCTTCTTCTTCTTCCACTTCTTTTTCTTCTTCTTCTTCTTCTATTTCTTCTTATTTTTCTTATTCTTCCTCCTCTCCTTCTTCATTTTCTTCATCTTCTGCTTCTTCTTCTTGTTCTTCTGGCACTTTTTTCTTGTCTTTGTTCTACTTCTTCCAGTTTTTTTTAGTTGTTTTTCTTATTCTTCCACCTCTTCTTCCTTTTGTTCCTCTTCTTCCAATTCTTCTAATTCTTCTTACTCATCTTCTTCTTACTCCTATTCTTCATAAACTTCTTCTTCTTACTCTTCTACTTCTTACTTCTACTTCTTCTTCTTGCTCTACTTTCATTTCTTCTTCTTGCTCTTCATGTTCTTCTTCTTTAGCTTCTTCTTCTTCTTCTTCTTCTTCTTCTTTTCCTACCATTCATCTTCTTCTCCATCTTCTCTTTTTCTTCTTACCCTTCTTCTTCTTCTTCTTCTTCCACTTCTTATTCTTCGTCATCATCTTCTTCTTCTTATTCTTCCTCTTCTTCTCCTTCTCCTCCTTCTTCTTCTTCTTCTTCTTTATCTTCTTCTTCATCTTCTACTACTTCTTCTTCTCCTCCTCCTCCTCCTCCTTCTACTTCTTCTTCTTCTTCTTCTTCTTCTTCTTCTTCCTCATCTTCTTTGGCTTCTTCATCATCATCATCTTCTTCGTTTTCTAATTCTATTTCTTCTCCTTTGACTTCTTCTTCTTCTTCTTCTTCTTGTTCTTCTTCCCCATCATCTTCTTATTCTTCTTCTTCTTCTACTACTACTTCTTCTTCATCTTCTTTCTCTTCACTTCTTCTTCTAATCTTTCTACGTCTTCTATGACTTCTACTTATTCTACTTTTTTCTCTACCTCTTCTTCTTCTTCTCCTTCTTCTTCTTCTTCTTCTTGTTATACCACTACTACTTCTTCTTACCCTTCTTCTTCTTCCTTTTGTTTTTCTTCTTCTTCTTCTTCTTCTACTTCTTCTTCTTCTACTTTTTTTAGTATTCTTCTCTGCCATCTTAAACTTCTTCTTCTTCTTCTTCTTCTTCTTCAAAATCTTCTTCTTCTACTTCTCCTTCTTCTTCTCCTTCTTATTCTTCTTCTTCTTCTTCTTCTTCTTCTTCCTCTTTCTTTTTGCCTTCTTTTTCTTCTTCTTCTTCTTCTTCTTCTTCTTCGACTACTTCAACTTCTTCTACTTCTTCTACTTCAACTACCACTTCGACTTCTTCTTCTTGTTCTTCTTGTTCTTCTTCTTCCACCTCTCCTTCTTCTTCTTCATCTTCTTCTTTTTGTTCTTCCTCTTCTTCCTCATCTACTTCTTCCTCCTCTTCTACTTCTACTTCTTCCTTTATTTGTTCTACTTCTTCTTCTTCTCCTAGTTCTTCTTCTTCTCCATCTTCATCTTCTACGTCTTCTTTTTCCTCTTTTCATCTTCTTCATTATTTTCATCCTCCTCCACTTCTACTTATTCTTCTTCCACTTCTTCTTCTTCTTCCTCTTCTACTACAAATTCTACTTCTTCTTCTTCATCTTCTTCTTCTTCTTCTTTCTCCTCCTCCTCCTCCTTCTCTTCTTCTTCTTCTTCATCATCATCTTCATCTTCTTCCTCTTATTCTTTTTCATCATCATCCTCTTCTTCATCTTCTTCTTGTTCTTCTTTGTCCTTCTTCTTCATCATATTCTTCCTCTTCTTCTTCTTCTTCTTTTGCTTCCTCTTCTGCTACTACTTCTCTTTTTCTTCTTCTTCTTCTTCTTCTTCTTCTTCTTCTTTTACTACTACTATGACTACTACTTCCCTTTCTTCTTCTTCTTCTTCTTCATTTAGTTATTCTTCTCCACCATCTTCGACTTGTACTTCTTCTCAACCATCTTCTTCTACTTCTCCTTCTTCTTCTACTTCTTCTTCATGTTCTTCTTCTTCTTATTCTTCTTCTCCCTCATTCTTTTTGACTTCTTCCTCTTCTTCTTCTTCTTCGTCTTCTTCTTGTTCTTCTTTTTCTTCTTCCACTTCTTCATCTTCTTCTTCTTCTTCTTCATCATCATCATCTTCTTCTTCTTCTTCTTCTTTTTCTTCTTGCTCTTCTTCCATTCTTCTTCTTCTTCTTTTACTTCTTCTACTACTTCTACTTCTTGTTCTTCCTCTACTTGTTCAACTTCTCCTTCTTCTACTTCTACTTCACCTTCTTCTCTTTCCCCTTCTTCTTCTTCTTCTTCTTCTTCCATTTCTTCTTCTTATTCTTTGTCTTCGTCTTCTTCTTCTTCATCTTCTTCTTCTTCTTCTTCTTCTTCTTCTTCCTCTTCTTCTTCTTCTAAATTGCCTTCTTCTTCTATTTCTTCTAGTTCTACTTCTTCTTTTTTCTTCTTCTGTTGTTATTACCACTACTGCTACTTCCTCTCCTTCTTTTTCTTTTTCTACTTCCTCTTCATCATCATCTTCTTCATCATCTTCTTATTCTTCTTGTTCAGCTTCTTCTACTTCCTCTTCTTCTTCTTCTTCTTCTTCTACTTCCTTTTCTAATTATTCTTCTTCTTTTACTACTACTTCATCTTAATCTTATTGTTCTTTTTCTTCTTCAACTCCTTCTTCTTCTTCTTCTTCTCCTTCTTATACTTCTTCTTCTTCTTCTACCACTACTACTACTACTTGTTCCTCTACTTCTACTTTTTCTTCTTCTACTTCCTCTACTTCTTCGTATTCATCTTCTTCTAATTTCTCTTCATTTTCTTCTTCTTCTTCTTCTTCCACTTGTTCCTCTTCTTCCTCTTCTTCTTCTTCTTCTTCTTCTTCATTCTTCTTCTTCTTTTCCTCCTCCTTCTTCATTTTTTGTTCCTCTTCTTCTTATTATTCTTCTTCTTCCTCTTCTCCTTCTTCTTTTTTTCCACTTCTTCCCCTGCTTCCTCATATTTTTTTTTCTTCTTCTTTTGCTTCTTCTTCTTCTTCTCCTCCTCCATCATCAACTTCTTCTTCTTCTTCTTCTTCTTCTTCTTCTTCTTCTTCTCCTTCTCCTTCTTCTTCTTCTCCTTCATCTCCTCCTCCTCCTCCTTCTTCTTCTTCTTCTACTGCTACATCTTCCTCTTCTTCTTCTTCTTCGTGTTCTTCTTCTTCTTCTTTTTCATCTTTTTCTTCTTCTTCTAATTTATCTTCTTCTTCTTCTTCTTATTCTTCTATGTCATCATCATTTTATTGTTATTGTTTTTCTACTTCTTATTCTTATTCTTCTTCTTCTTTTTCTTTCTCCTATTCTCCTTTTTCTTCTTCTTTTTATTCTTCTCCCAGTTCTACTACTTCTTCTTCTTCTTCTTCTTCTTCTGTTTCTTCGACTGCTACTTCTTCTACTTCTTCTTCTTCTTCTTCTTCTTCTACTTTATCTTCATTTTATTATTCTTGCTCTTCTACTTCTTCTTCTTCTTCTTATTCTTCTTCTTCTTGTCCTTCTTCCTCTTCTGCTTTTCTTCTTCTTCTTCTTCCTCTTCTTCATCTTCTTCTTCTTCTTCCTTTCATTATAATCTTACTTGTTCTTCTTCTTCTTCTTATTCTACCACTACTTCTTTTTTCTTCTTCCTCTTCTTCTTCTTCTCCTTCTTCTTTTTCTTCATCTAGTTTTTCTTCTTCTTCTTCTTGTTTGTCTTCTTCTTTTTCTTCTTCTTCTTCTTCTTCTTCTTCTTCTTCCTCTTTTTTCTTCTTCCTTTTCTTCTTCTTCTTCTTCTTCTTCTTCTTCTTCTTCTTCTTCCTCTTTTTCTTCTTTCTACTCTTCTTCATCGTCTTCATCTTTCTATCCTTCTTCTTCAACTTGTTCTTCTTCTTCTTTTTCTACTTCCTCTACTTCTTCGTATTCATCTTTTTCTTATTTCTCTTCATTTTCTTCTTCTTCTTCTTCTTCCACTTGTTTTTCTTCTTCCTCTTCTTCTTCATCTTCTTCATTGTTCTTCTTCTTCTTCTCCTCCTTCATTTTTTCTTACTCTTCTTTTTATTTTTCTTCTTCTTCCTCTTCTCCTTCTTCTTCTTCTTCTTTTTCCACTTCTTCCCCTGCTTCCTAATCTTTTTTTTGTTCTTCTCTTTTTCTTCTTCTTCTTCTCCTCCTCCTCCATCATCAACTTCTTCTTACTCTTCTTCTTCTTCTTCTTCTTCTTCTTCTTCTCCTTCTCCTTCTTCTTCTTCTCCTTCTTCTTCTCCTCCTCCTCCTTCTTCTTCTTCTTCCTCTTCTACTGCTACTTCTTCCTCTTCTTCTTCTTCTTTTTATTCTTATTCTTCTTTTACTTCTTTTTGTTCTTCTTCTTCTTCTTCTTATATGTCATCATCATTTTATTATTATTGTTTTTCTACTTCTTATTCTTATTCTTCTTCTTCTTCTTCTTCTTACTCTTCTTCTTTTTCTTCTTCATCATCTTATTCTTCTCCCAGTTCTTCTTCTACTTCTTGTTCTTCTTCTTCTTTTTCTTCGACTGCTACTTCTTCTTCTTCTTCTTCTTCTTCTACTTCATCTTCATTTAATTAGTCTTGCTCTTCTACTTCTTCTTCTTCTTATTGTTATTCTTCTTCTTCTTATTCTTCTTCCTCTTCAACTTTTCTTCTTCTTCTTCTTCTTCTCCTTCTTCTTCTTTTTATTCTAATTTTACTTCTTCTTCTTCTTCTTCTTCTTGTTATTCTACCATTACTTCTTTTTTTCTTCTTCCTCTTCTTCTTCTTCTTCTCCTTCTTCTTTTTCTTCATCTAGTTCCTCTTCTTCTTCTTCTTTGTCTTCTTCTTTTTCTTCTTTTTCTTCTTCTTCCTCTTTTTCTTCTTCCTTTACTTCTTCTTCTTCTTCTTCTTCATCCTCTTTTTGTTCTTTCTACTCTAGTTCATCATCTTCATCTTTCTATTCTTCTTCTTTCACTTTTTCTTCCTCCTTTTCTTTTTCTTCTTCCACCTCCGCCTCTATTTCTTGCTCTTCTTCTTCTTCTTCTTCATTCCTTATTCTTCCTCCTCTTCTTCTTCCTCTTCCTCTGCCTCTTCTTCCCCGTGATCTTCTTCTTCTTCATCTTCTTCTTCTTCTTCTTCATCTTCAACTACTTCTTCTTCTTCCTGTTCTTCTTCCTCCTCTTCTTTTTCATCTTCTTCCACTCCATCTTCTTCTTCTTCCTCATCATCTTCTTCCTTCACTTCTTCTACTTCCTCATCTTCCTTGTCATTTTTCTTCCTCTACTTTTTCTTGTTCCTCTTTCTCTTCTTACTCATTTTCTTCTTCTTCTTCTTCCTCTTTTTCATCTTCTATTCCATCTTCTTCTTCTTCCACTTCTTCCCCTTCCTCCACTTTCTCTTCTTCTTCTTCTTGTTCCTCTTCGTCTTCTTCCACTTCTTCTAATTCTTCTTCTTCTTCTCCTTCTTCTTCATCTTCTTCTTCTTCTTCTTCTTCTTCTTCTGCTCTTCTTCTCATTCTTCTTCTTCTTCTCTTTCTTCTTATTCCTCTACTTCTTCTCCTTCTTCTTGTTCTTCTTGTTCTTCTTCTTCTTCTTCTTCTTCTTCTACTCCTTCTTCTTCATCTTCTTCTTCTTCTTCTTCTTCTCCTCCTCCTACTTATTCTTCTTCTTCATCTACTACTACTACTATTACTACTACTTGTTCTTTTACTTCTACTTTTTCTTCTTCTTTTTCTACTTCTACATTTTCATGTTCATCTTATTCTTATTTCTCTTCGTTTTCTTCTTCTTCTTCTTCTTCTTCTACTTCTTCATTCATCTTCTTCTTCTCCTCCAACTTCTTCATTTTTTCTTCCTCTTCTTCTTCTTCTTCTTCTTCTTCTCCTTCTTCTTCTTCTTTTTCCACTTCTTCTTCCCCTGCTTCCTCATCTTGTTTTTCTTCTTCTTATTTTTCTTCTTCTTCTTCTCCTCCTCCATCATCAACTTCTTCTTCTTCTTCTTCTTCTTCTTCTACTACTATTTCTTATTCTTCTTC